>JAQGDQ010000002.1:0-600000 GCA_030141605.1 Tubiluchus corallicola
ATAGGCAATGACCCAACACCTAGTATGCTTCGTTCAGTTACGTGTGTACTATGGATATTACATATTATTTAAATTGCAAATTACTATAACAAATTTAACCCTTAACATGCATTTAGTCCTGAACTAAAAATGTTAAAATAATGTTGTTAAAATAATTATGTCAGGAAAGCAATATGTAGTGGAATTTTTACTTTGTTTTTATCCCATTCTGTATGGCGTTTTTTTAACAAACTTGAGATTTGCAACATTGCAGTTGCACAGTCCATTAAATTATTAGCGGAAGTTGTCAGCGTTGAGTGGATAAGATTGAACATGGCAGATGGAAAGTGAAACATTTATCGACTTGAAAACATCAGTTTTATGGTGAAAAAAAACAACATAGAAATAAATGCAGTATGAATTTATTTGCTAAATAATTACCAGTGAGTTAGTATAAGTGATTTGCGGTATTCCTTTACTGAATTTTTATCGAGCTTTGACAGCTTTGCCAAACTTCAGTAATAGTACACAAATCCGGGCCTAATAGTGATTCCTATTCAGAACTAGGGATGCACCAAATATGTGAATCACTGAATGTCAGTATAAAAATCTGGACAGGTAGACCTCGGTTGTAATCACTAAATGTTTGGTATACTGAAATTACTGTTTTATAAGTGCAAGATTTGGTGAAAATTATATTAAACAAGCCGAATATCTCCCTATAATGCTTATAAAAATTTATCAGGAAAATGTTACTAGTAAACAGCAAGCACGGCACTACAGCCGACATTTTGCTTTGTGTTTCTGTATGATAACTCGAAGAATGCGATGCACTGTCTGTACACAAGTGTCAATGCATAATAGTGTGGCAATGCTGCATTTGCTTATACAACAAAATAAATCTATGGGAACTCAATCTAGTAAACAATTATACTATTGCAGTTTTTCTCAAATACTGTTTTTATTGATTACACAGAATAGTTTGAACAGCTTTTGAAAGAATTAGCACTGCTTTTAAAATACTTCACTACATAACATTTACTGTTAAATGCAAATGCCGATTTAGTAAACAGAACAACTTTCACAGCTAACCAATCACCACAAACTTAAAATGATGGTGAATATTATAGAGTTTATGATTCTTTTCAATTGGAATTTCAAGCACATTTGGTTCACTTTCCATAGAAAATTATCTTCAGCTTCGGTTTAGTGTTTCAATTTAAGTTAATATTTTATTCGGAATTCGGTTTTTCGGCTTGGCCGTTCATTCGGCTAAGCCTTTGCTCGGTGGATAAAGAAAAGTTATAAAGGATAAAGAAAAATCAGGTTTGGTTCGGTTTATGAAAATGTGCATTTGGTCCACCCCTAGTCGGAACCAAACATTCGCTTGAAACTGAACTTCAATTCATATCTAGTGCACACAGCGAATGAATCATTACCGTGAATTTAACGAAAAGGCCCTCTAAGATAATCAGTGGATGAAGCAATGGGCACCTGTGATAATTATGTCTAATCGATAACAATACTTTAAATGACAATTATCGGTACATGTTTAAAATCATATGAGTAATTTACACATGGAGATAATGTTATTACATTGCCAAAAAAGTTTTTTTAAATTGGTAAAGTCCAAATCATTGAATATTGTTCTTATTTCCTCCTCCTTTAGCATAGTTGCACATAACATTGTTTTCAGTCTGCACACTCCTGCAGGTGCACAACCTCTGATTTTGTGGGGTACTATCTTACATAATGTCTATTTTAATTTGTGTGTTTTGTAGGTACAGTTCTATTTTCATGAGCTACCTCAGTCAGCTCATCAGTCATTACGAGACTCACTGATTGAACACTTGGATCAAGTAACCCCAGCTACTAATCATGTTATTGTTACGCAGGTAAGACCGACAGAAAACCCGAAAGTGAGTTTCATTTTACATTGTGTTGCAGATTTACAGTGGTGGCACGGAAAATAAGAAGCAGATTTTCCACCCTTGCTGTGCATTGTTGTGCCTTGTAGTAGAGTAATGCATTTATATTTTCACTTGCATAGTTTATCTTAGGTAAAAAAAGAGCAGTTGTTAATAACTATTATGTATACATTATATTAGCACTGGATTAGCAGTGGTTATAATAGGCTTATACAGTACTACTCAGGGTTTGATGCTGTGGTCTCTGATCTATTGCCACATGCCAAGTGTCTACGTAGTTTAAATCCAGTGAAGTATTTAGTAAGTCTCTTCAGAAAATTTACATTTGTTAAATAGCTAGTTTTCAAATATCTTGTCAGAATAGATTTTTAATAATTTGTTTTGCAGATGAAATAGGAGACAAAAGCAATATATCATGCACTACGCAATTGAGTTTCAGAGCTGACATTGTTGCATGTTAGGGGTCCAATCCCGAAAATTTGGGATCCTGCATCCATAGTTTTTTCTTTTTTAGGAGGGATCAGGATTAAATATTTCCAGGTTTTAGGAATTGGTATTTGGGATTAGATCTTTATTTATACGTCGTGAAGGACTAATGTAGTATGATAAATTACAAACTAACAACTAACAAAAATTCCGGTTTTTCTCAGTTTTGTTTCCATCTTTTCCTTTCAACGGTAATTAAGTTTAGTTACAAATTGCGTTCAATTAAATTATGCCTATTTTCACAGCTGTGTAAAAATTTACCTGTTTCCTTGATTATGTACACGTTGCCTTAATCAGTCACACTCACAGACTGGCCGAATTTATGGGTTTGAAACATCCATGAAAAGAAGTTCTTGGGAAGCAGAGATTTAATATATAAAGTTTATTATTGTAATATTGGTTTTATAGTAATGAGATGGCCTCCTAATTCAAATGGGCATTTGAGAATTTAATCAGTTTTTCCCCTGAATCTCTCAATATACTGTATATAACGATTTTATCTGACGGTGTTACATGAATTGCTCCGGAATAATTTAATTAGCTGTGTTAATTTATATTTTCCTCCTATTTTGTTGTTCTATTTTCTTGCAAACCATGTTCCTACAACCAAATAGTCACAGGCTCTACTTAATGAACTGATAACTTTTACACCTCATTGTAATGTAATGTAATGGTATTCGGCACTCACAGAAGTGCTTGTACTATAAAATTGTAAAAAGGTATACTACAATGTTGAACAGCAGGCATCATGCTCAACAATAATGCTGTGCTCGGACAGTACATCAAAAACAAATCGATTTTCTGTATTCTTTGTGTTTTGGCGGTATCAAATATTACAAAATTCTAAATTTAATAATTACATTTTTTATTAATCGATCTAAAAGTGAGTTTTTGAAATTCAACAGAGAATGCGCTTAAGTACATAAAAATTGAATTTTTTCAATGACATAAATTTGCCATATATTTTAAATACAGTAGTTATGCTAAATAACTTCCAATTTTTGTTCAATATATCTGCGAGGCATGAATTTAGTTTTACATGGTGTATTAGTTTATATCATTTAACAAACAGTTCCTTTTGTTTACCTCACAACTTTCGTTTTCTGAAAGATAACACAAAAAGACCAATTTTCAATTAGTCAAAAAGACTAAAATTCTGTAAAAAAAACATGTACATGCAAGTATCAAGAAAGCATGTATGTACTCTGATTTTTTTTAAGGAAGTGCACACTTCATACCCTCGGTTCAAACACTGAACAGAAAGGCAATTGATTTAGCTAATGATTGTGCCAAGGAACTTTCTTTCATTATCAGGTTTATTCTAGAACATGATATATTAATCCATTAGAGGTTCTCATTTGCATCTGATCATGGTCTTTTTTTGCGAAATTATTCACCCTTTCTCAACAGAAATAAATATACATAGGCCTTTTGAATAAAAGCAGAAATAACAGGGGACTCCTGTTTTTACTGTTTGCGTTAAAGATACCAACGGACAACTTAATTAAAAGTAGAATCATGAAAGTAGTCAGAATGTTTGTCAGAATCTTTTCGCAAAAAAAATCGTGCACGAAAAAGGCAAAATGAAATTAGCTCTAATACTTCACATTACCATGGTAATCACATTAAATTCTTTTGCCACGTTGCCTTTGTGAGTGGCTTGCATTAAAATTACATTTTTTGTGATTATTTCAGTTGTGCTTGGCAATGGCCGATCTTGCTTTACAAATGGTGTCTTGGAAAAACTCAGCACAGGACCTGATACAAAAGTATAAGCTGCATTTATTTTGAATAGATTAAATTATTATTAGCTACTGAATGAAAAGACTGCATTTATGTGAGAGAGGTGTTGAATGGTGAGGGAGATAGCTTTCAGTATTGATTTCAGCTTGCACATCAGTTTCAAATTTTTGGTCTTGGAACTTGTCATTTTTGTGCTGTGTTGTTCATTTCCATGTATTTCATTTCACTGCATTTAACCGAAAATGAGTCGTAGTTCGACAACATGCGTGTCAGTGATCTGTTGTCTGAGGCCTGTTACACATCTTCGTCTGTTAATTTTAATTCTTGGTTTTGTATCGTTCTTTGTTTTTAAATGTTACGATCTTGGTTTTGGAAGTATTGAATGTCGTAGTATAGTGTTTCTTAATGCTGGATGTGGAGGTCTTGGTTTTTTTATCTGTGTTGAATGTTTTGGTCTTGGTTTTGCATTAATCTTCAATGTCAGTGTCTTGGAATAAGTATGTAAGACGACTCAAGCTGTAACTTTAAAAAATGCAAAATTGATTTAACCTGTGCTTAATTGTATAAACTGAAGTTACCTGCAGTTAATTTGTTAATTGTCAAGTTCGATGCTTAACCAAACAAAGTGGTAGGTGATTTTTATCCACATAAATATGCTTAAAGGTACTACAGTTAATGCAATCCACAAATTCTTCTATAGTTAAAATCAAGGAAAATTGCCTTGTTTCACTATTATAAGATTTTTATAAAGCATCACTGTTTCATCAATTTCAGATTTGCGCACAATCCACACCATGTGCAGCTTCTATTAGACATCCTTAAAGTTCTTCCAGAAGAGGTGAACAGCCGACATCTACGACTTGGTGCGAATAGAAGAAAAGAAATTACCACCGAATTAGAAGAAACGGTTCCCTTAGTGTTACAGTTGCTTGTGCGTAAATTTAATCTATTAATTCTCTTTTATTCGAACTGTGTGTCGTCTGGCTAATATTTGATTTTTTAAACCAAAATTTAAAATTTTACAAATTGATATTGTCACCTGTATAGTTACCCGTTTTATTATTTCTGTTTTGGTTTCTCGCACTTTCCTTTTTTGATCAGACTAAATAGTAGAAGGATACCAGTGTTTTTTTTTGTATCACACACAAGAATCTTACTGAATTAAAATAAAAATATAAATTGAAAAAAGAAATAATTAACACCGTTAACTACAGAACTTGACATGAAGGTGACTGAAATTTTATAAGTTTTTGTTCTAATAACAACTCGGTGATTACATGCACATTCAATTTCCTGCGTAACTATCATTTCAATTTAACTGCAAATAAGTATTAGCAAATTAAATAAAAGTCACTTGAAATGGTATTTTGATGATAAAATAATCACCAGTTAGCTTGATTTTTCAGTGAAAGTACTTGAATCCGAAGACCTAGTTGAGTTGAAAATTGAACGTAACAGCTAATTTTTACAGATGTGGTAAATTTCTCAACAACATGTTACAAAAAGTTTTTTCAATTGTGTTTCAGAACCAGTACTGGTAATCTTTCCATGTGTTTTACAATAACATTTGTCACCTGCTTAGTAGTAAGGTTTTGGTTTGCTTGATGTATTGACAGGTGACACTGCCCTACAATAGAAACATCATTTTCAGGTGTATTAATTACCACATGTGTAGATAAAGTGTGTTAACAGCTGCTAAGATTATTCGAAATAAAAAAAGTTATTTTGCAGAAAAGTAAGGGACGGTAATTTGTATCTCAAGTTTACATGCAGGATTTGAACCAGAAAGCTCCAACTTAAAATTCATTGATTATGGAGTCAAACCCTAGGTCAATTGAAATTTTTTCATTGTTATTTCTTTTGTTCTGACCATATGTTTGACGTAGGTTAATTAAATATTAAATACAGTGCTATTAATTAATGTTATAAGTCTTCAGTTAATAAGTTGACCATTTTGCAGTGTACTTACCTCGACTCTCCAACTCGAGATCCCGAATACCATTTACAGACAGGTGTATATAAATGCCTGGCAAGTTGGCTGAACTTAGATGTTATACCAACTAAAGAAATTGCTAATAGCAAATTGCTAGGCATCCTTTTTCAGGATTTGGTATGTTTTTTTATTTTTTATTCTTATGTTTCAAAGTTATTATTGTTATAATAAAAAAAACGTTGTTTTTCAAATACTTTAATTTTCATTGATAGAAACTTTGTGTTGTTACGTGTCTCACAAGTATTCTAGCACTTGACTAAAAAACAAAAAATTTCTTGTAGGCAAATGCAAGTATTCCTTCTGCTTACCATGAGGTACTCAGTGACTGCTTATGTGCTGCATTATATTGTGTTGAGGTACATTTGCTAACTTGTAAATATTGGTTTTGCTTGTAGGCTTATACTATCTAAAATTCTATTCTATAAATATTTACATGTCAGCCTGCTTTATACTGAAGTCTTGGATTAAAAAATTTTGCAAGATTAAAAAATAAATGCTAAGTTATTAAAGTTTATTTTACATTGAATATAAGTGTTTAATTGTTTGCTGCTCTGTAAGTTTTCATTCTGTAGAAATTCTCGTTTTGCAGGATATTAAACAGCAACGTGAATTAGCAGAAGTGTTATTTAAGGGAGTGTTAACCTTACCAGAAGCATACCACATGTCTGTGGCTGAGGAAGATATCGACAAGTCTATCAATTATTGTCGCATTTTTACAGAAATGGCAGAATCTTTTCTGGACGACATCGTCGATTCGCCTGATGTAAGACTCACTTATCTGAAAAAACGTTTTACCTGCGAAATAAATGTGGTACAATCTCCAGCTTCATGAAATTCTTAGAGCTGATTATCAGTTTTGGCTTGGGATTTTAAATACTTATCGGATACTTAGTACAGTAGTCATTGCTTAACAAGACCACCACAGGACCAGCAATAAGTGGTCTTAATAAACAGTAGTTTTATTGTGCAGCAGCCTGTTGCAATATGCAGAAGTTGTTCACTTGCGTCACCTTGATTTTTAACATCCATTCTGTAAAAACATGTTTATTAATTAACTGTCAATTTTAGCTATATATAGTTCATATCAACCATTGTTGTAACCAACGCAAGCTTTTGTGAGACACTCATAAAGTCCCAGCCACTTTCCTCTGGGTAGGTGGACGGAGTTAGATGCACAAGACAAGTTAGAGTTATTATATTAGAGTTGCACCAGCTGCAATTGTGTAGCTGGTGGAAAGCGGCCGGCTACAGAGTTACAGCTATTTAAATTTATTAACAATTCTAATTTCTCCTGTGCATCTAGCTCCGTCCACTTCTGTTTGCCTAGCATAATTAAGCCCACTACGTACAAAAACTTTGCTTACAGGCTATTGCAGACAATTAGAATCGAGAGCAGCCAGCTCACTCGCATTCTAGTGTACAAGTTACAACAGTGCTTTAAGTGATTCAACATATTAAAGTCTAATATACGCTGAGCATTTATGTCAAAACAGCTGGCTTTAACTTTCAATGTGACTTAAACTAAGAAGAGGTGAATCTAGGAAACATGATTTATGTTTCAACTGGGTACTTTAAAATAGGCAAACTACCAAAAATACATTTTATATTTTTTTATTTTGCTATTGCTTTTGTGTCACCTATTACTAAAAATTTGGTCTTATTAAAGAACACACAGGTTTTAACAAAAACCAAATTTTCTTAACAACAGATTCTATAGGGGGTAATTCTGGACCCTGTCTAAATGATTGTAAAATGCGACTGGTTCTATTATCCATGGTTCTATTAATCGTGTATTACTGTGCTTTTTTCTTTCTTGTCTAAGTTTTTATTTGCAAATATCTGTAATTTTATCATTAATTTTTATATTTATCTTTTGGTTTTTATTACCAAAGCTGCTTGTTTGCTTTAGTTTTTACAAATATCCATGTCTAAAATTCTAGAAGCACTAAGTAGTTGATTTCAGATTTCTTAAAAAGCATGTCACTTCCATTAGACACAAAAAAAATCTTCAAAAAGTGCATTTCGTGTTTTAAGGTTGCAAGTCATAAATACAGTTAAAGGGGTCTAATTACCAATTGTTTTTTCATAAAAAGCTGTTTATCAGAAAAGATGTTAATTTTTACCCATTTCATGTTTTGCAGAGTACAGAATATTTTGGTACATTCGGAGGCCCAACATTTGAGCTTTTACTTATGTGCATCGAACACCATCAGTATGAAGTTGCTGAAATAACATTTAATCTATGGTATCGGTTATCTGAAAGTCTAGCTGAAAAAAATGACACAAAAAAGGAAGCCATTTTCACACCATTCATCCAGCGATTACTGCTGGGTTTGTGTCGGCATTGTCAAATGGAACCTGATGAAGTAAGTATGAAGTAGTGAGTTGACAGCTATCCCATGTTTAGTTATCAGCTATTTTTGATCAACAACTATCTGCTATTTATTGCTTCACATAACTGTAGTTTTGTGAAGATATTCGCAAGATATTTAGTTGTAGGCAAGTAGCCTACTAGTAGTTCAAGTTGT
Organism: Tubiluchus corallicola; assembly: GCA_030141605.1. Lineage (NCBI taxonomy): Eukaryota > Metazoa > Priapulida > Priapulimorpha > Priapulimorphida > Tubiluchidae > Tubiluchus > Tubiluchus corallicola. The sequence continues at coordinate 8,658 of JAQGDQ010000002.1, forward strand.
GAGGCACTTGTTGCGTTTTATGTAGCTACCGCTACTCAAAATTTCAGCTAATAACTAGTTTTGGTGACTACACACTAGTACACAGTCATTGCAAATTTTGAAGCCTTTATGGAAGACGTTGTAGCATTTACTTGAGTGAGTAATAATTATGGCATGCTGTTCTAGATTGCATTTTGTCATGAAGATAGTCACAACTTGTGAAGCTTCTTTATGTAGAATGTTTGAAATTAGCTTTTCAAAGCACGTTTATTCTAACTTGGGCTTATATTGTTAAGCACACAAAAGACTCAAAAGTTGTCCATTAAGACAACTTAAAATTTATCTGTGCGTGATATTGGATGTTTTTTCACACTGCTCTGGCATAATAATTATTTTTTATGTGCAGCAAAGTATTCCTGATGACAATGATGATTTTGGACATTTCCGTAACCAGGTGTCAGAGTTAATCAAAGATGTGATATTTCTCGTTGGGTCAGTGAATTGTTTCTCCCAGGTACGTACCAGAAGATGCTTGATTTAAATTGAAAACCAGTTTGGGATTGTATTTCACATTGGTTGAAGCATTAAAAATTGTTCAGGGAGCACTATCCCTTAAAAGTAGATAGAGTGGCACAGAAATTAGTGCTATTTGACATGGAAGTTTGCACTGTTCGTGGAACAGCAAAATACAAATCATAATGTTGTTAACAGTGGCTAGTTGCCATGTTACGTTCATGCATTCACATTCAGTACGATATTTATTTTTGTTTCAAAATAAAGGAAATATTTGCTTTCTGGAAGCTAATTCATTGTGTGAGACACTCAGAAAACAGTGTGGCAATGTACTGCCATCGCGACACAGCAGCCCACGTAAATAGAAGACCTGTTCAAAAGGGAGGCTTGCACTTGTTTTTTTCTGCAACGAACTTGGAACTTGAGTTTGTTACTTGTTAAAACTTATACAGGATGAATATTGTTTGTTTTTTTAGTTGATAGGTAAAGAGTATATTAGACAAAATAAATCTTAAAAACAATGTTTATGCAAAACTGTTGCTTTCACATTAAATAAATTGCATTTTAGATGTTCGAACTACTTCAAAATCATGCCAATAGTACGACTTGGGATCACTTGGAGGCAGCACTCTTTACTATGACTGCAGTAGCAAGAAACATAAGTCCGTGAGTGTTATTTGTGCTACATATGACCTTCATTGATATGTAACTATCCACGAGTAAGAAAAGCCTGAAACTTATTGCTTGGAAAGTCTTCACTTAGCATATATATGTGCACCAAGACATTTCCTTTACTGTTTAGTGATATTTAGTGATCTATTTTTCTCTGCTATAGGACTTAACATAGGCATAGTTCAGATAATATGTATAAACTATGCTAAAAAGTAAATTAAATACTGTGGAACTGTCCAGCTTTTGGCAATATTCGATTTAAAAATAAACTTTTTAGCAGAAATTTATTTGGCAGGAGTGAAAATGAGGTTGTACCACGCGTAGTAGAGGCAGTGTTGAGCTTGCCTCCGGAGACACACGTGGCCGTCCGTTACACTAGCACTCGCTTAGTAGGAGAACTTTGTGAATGGATTGATAGCCATCATGAGTTACTAGGTAGGGCCCACTCATTAGTATTTTAATATGTTCAATATTTCTTGATTTTGTCAGTTTTTTTATTTGTTTTATCTTTATGCAAAGTTTATCAAAACAGATATTCAACAATCATTAAATTTCATTTCTTTCCCAGTTTAGCAAACTATACCAACAGCATTATTGTAATTTCGAAAAATATTGCCTGCATTGCGTTTTACTGTAATTTGTGAAAATGGTGACATAGGCTTTTAAAGAATTTACCATAAGCTAAAATTCTCTGAGGTTTTATGTTCGTTTTATGAACAAAATAATTTACCGTATTTTTAGCCATTTTCTTTCTGTCACATTATTAATGTAAGAGCAAGCATTGACTTATTACAGCATTAGGGCACAGTGTTTGCTTTATTATTGAGTGAATGTTTTGAGTGACGATTTTTCGTTGCTGTCTGAACTCGATTATGATCTGGTGTCTTCTGCACACTCCTGATGTTTATTTCGCATATTTCAATGCCAGACACCCAGTAGTAGAGATATTACATTTTTAAGTTGAAGACTTTGGTAATGTCTGAGCTGTCGTGTCATTTTGTGTACATCTTTTTTTCTGATCTGTCAATTTGCAAAATATCTATATCGATATTGCTATAGTGAACCACTAAAATTTTACTTTACCTCAAATTTATGAGAATGATATCTATGGTGACCACAAATGAATTTTGTCCCGGGCACGGTTGCGTTCTCCATACGTTTGTTTGGCATATTTCGATGATGTTGCCTCATACGAGCAAAGATATTTTACTTAAGTATATAGTTTTCATCTCACATAAATTTTAAGAAGGTAGAACATCGAATAATTCGGAAGAATAGGACTACCATTTCACTACTGTAATTTTGCTTTTGGATACATATTTGAATTATGCCTTGTGATCCTTCCCCGTGTGTATTCCACTGTGGTAACAGTCATTACATTATTCTGATATTTATTTAGTTTATTTTACTCATTGCTTTCACACAGGCTACTTGTATGGGTGACTTTGCTATTTTGACCCCAAGCCATATGTGTTACATTGCACAAAATTGGGTCAGCATTTCATGGCTCTAAAATCTTTTCAACTTTGTGTTCATGCAAATCCTAAAAACTTTAATGCAGACCCTGAGCTCAAATACTCTGGCAATTTTGATTTGTCCACCAAAATAATTATGGTTTTTCTAAATTGTGTTTTATTTGGATTATCAGAACTATTCAGTTTTGGTTCATCACAATAACATGAAATCAGTAATTCTGGTGCAAAGCTGAAGATCAGCAAACGTGTTGGAATAAAAATAATTCCCAAATTGATTTTTTACGATTATTCCTGTAGTAAGATACACTACCAGAGTTAAGGTCATTCTAGTTGTAGAGTTCATTTCTTCTAGATGCGTAATTTGATAATCTAAGCATTTGATTTCTTAAAACAATTTCTTTTTGTTCTAGACAAAGTTTTAAATTTTCTACTGGCGGGGTTGCAGGATCCACGCATTGCTCCAGCAGCGGCAGCAAGCTTACTGCAAATGTGTCAAACATGTCGAGATAAAATGCAACAACATTTTGATGGTTTAGTACAAATTATACAACACGTTGACTCTTTCAACATTAGCAATGACGCTGCAATAGATTTATTAAAAGGTATAAACTGTGTGGCTTGTAAAAAAACTGCTCGTACTTGAACTGATATCCATCGAGCAGCTACACCTCAGCATTTTTTTACACTGTTTTGCTCATTGTATCATTTGAACCATTTATTTTCATGAAATTTAATGTAGATGTAGATGTTAGTGACAGTTTATTTATTCAGTTAGTTACTTGCACATTATACCACAGATTCCTGTGCTTACATGTTTTTGCTTAAAATTCAGAGTTTGTGCCACCATCATATATGCTTAATTTTCCATTATTTTTAGGCACAGCAATGATTTTAGCAAAAATGCCTCCGGTAAAGATTTGCGAGGGTCTACGGTCAATATGTGCTGTTCAAGTTACTCATCTCAATCAGGTTTTTTTACATATTATCTTGCCTTTTTCATTCCTTTGCAAACTTATTTAACTGCGTTCTTGTGTTCACTCATGTTAATTTGGTGTATGATGCATGATTGAGTTTGGGTTTAGTTTTAGTTGAGCAATTGTATTTTCTTATTGTAGGTATTAAACACAGCAGGAGATGGTGGACATCTAGACAAATCTGATCCTGTTATTTGGTTGGACAGGTTAGCAGCAACATTTAGGTAGGTAAGAAAGTTCATACCCTGGACTTTGGAGCAACTTGCAAACCACTACACATTCAAAGTTATCTTCGTTACCTTGCATGGAAAGACGTGGGTTTGCATGGCAGACCTCCAAAAACTTACCGGTTTTTATAAACTTTGTGTAAAGCTTTGGTGCATGTTGTTTTGACATCAGTGGCAGCTTGTGTATAGGTACTGTGGTGCGGCAGCACCGCCTGTTTTCCACTCATTATTATCCATAATATTGAATATAATAATCTTTTTTCTTCAATTCTTTCTTTATACTTGTGCACGTGAGGGAAGTACAATTTGCTTCACAGCCCAAGACATGCGCACATGTCTGAAATAAGATGCTGTACTTTAGGCGCAAAGAGTAGTGTCGCTTACTGCAGTCAGTTGTCAAGTGCTTAACAGCCGTGTATCAGCATATTCTTGAACTGCGACAATTTAGGCTATTCGTAAGAAAACAATATTTTTTGTTTAGGAGCTTAACAAGGTTATGTTTAAATTAGTTTGTTTAAAATTACAATTACAGCATTATAATTACATATGTTTGTTTCGGTTTACACGTTTACACAGTATTAAAACAATGGCTAAAAAATTTTTAATTTTGCAGCACCCCCACTACGAGCCGCCACTGTTTGTCATGTAACTGAGCTTCAGCTCACTTTAGTCAAGTTTTCTGAAACAAATTTATTCTTAATTAAATGATAACTAGTGAACTTATTGACTGTGTCATAAACTGTGTTAAGAGTTTACTTCTGTGACAGGAAATGCTGCAACTAATAGCCTTTGTTTCATATTAACATATAAAAAAATGTTTCAAAAAAATTGACAACATGTACGTCAATGGTCAATACTCTGAAGGTCATAATATCTCCTTTATTGAATTTGCCGTGCTTGACTGCCTAAGAATTCCATTTTGTTTCAGTGAAATTGTTAATTCTAATTTTTGACTTGTGACCCATGGCTTAAGCATCAGCCAATCTTGGGCCAACATACACCATTCAATTTGTCTCATTTAGTTTAATTTTTTGTTTCACAAGATTCTTAAATGTCATCCCCAATAAGAACATTATCCAGAAGAGTAGTCACTACAATATGGGTTGAGTTACTCAAGCAAAAATATTCTGTATATTTCAACTATATTGCATTGGTAACATCTTAGCGTACAAAATATTTCCCTATCAAAGAGTAACCATGACTATCGTGTCATTCTCCTGTTTATCTTTGTTGTTTAGTAAAAATACTAATTCTAAGTAATAACACATTATTTTGTTTTGAAGGCATTTAAGTGGTGTTGCTGCTATAGATGGTCAACCACACCCGGGTAAGACTGTCGTGGAAGAAATATGGCCATTGCTTTCGCAAACTTGTGATAAGTTTCAAACTGACGTGCGCATTGTAGAAAGATGTTGCCGATGTATCAGGTACCTCTAAAGTTTCTGTACTAAGTACAGGAAACTTGCCTATTTATCAGTTTTTAACAATCCGACAAACACTATAGACAGAATGTTCAAGCCAGCAACCTATCTTCTAGACTTGAGTGGCCAACTAAAGATTTTCTTTGGTCATTTACAAGTAACATAAGAGTTCACAACAACAGATTTTCAATAGAAGCTCTAAAACTTCTGTGCTAAGTTTGACTATCAGAGAAACACGAGCGACAGAATGTTCCAGCCAGCAACCTATATTCTAGACTTCACTGGCCTACTAAAAATTTTTTTTGTTCATTTACAAATAACACATAACAGTACACAAACAACAGGTTTCCAATAGAAGCAAAATAAGTTTACTACATTATTGACACTGATGTAACCATAAGTGCTTGAAAAATTAATAAATGCAGTAATGAAGGTTGTAGCAGCTTTTTGATCAGCCGTTTTTATCAAATTGATGCCAATTAAAGTTTCTAGCATGTAAAATGAATATGTATTATGAACAGACGTATTATAAAAAACTGCCATAACATTTTCTATAGAAGTTTTTGTTCATTTGCAGGTTTGCTATAAGGTGCATCGGTAAAAGCGCAGCTTCACTACTTGTTCCTCTAGTCACACAGGTATGAACAAGTTATTAATGTAATCATACTGGGTTACCAGTGAAATTCCTTAATAGGAGGAGAAATTAAATACATTGATACCATTTGTCCTGCAAGTCTAATGATCTATATACAGTTTTTTCTGCTCAAGTGTGATTTATTATAAAAACATTCCAAGAAACTCTCTGCAAGGTCATAATTATTAAAGTTCAGCCAAGAAAATGTATTGTTTTATGTATAATTATAACTGCAGATTCCCTGAAATTATCATTTGCTAACTACTTGTAAAAAGGAGCTGAGCTTGCCTACGTCTACTCTGTTGTAGGACCATGTTGCAACAAATATTAAATTTCTCACTTAACTTGTTACTGGACACTTTTAATACCCTTTTTTAATTCATGACTAATTTATTTATGCTGATTTTTTTAATTATTTTTCATTACGGGTAGTTATCGACTTATGGCCTATGAATCTTATGACTGTTCAAATTTACGCGCTGACCATAACTTCATTAAATAATTGTACAAAAGTAATAATAAATCGTATTTCTCTTTCTAAGCAAATTAGTTTTAAATTGCCATCTGCTGCTATAAATTCATCTGTGGGCGCCACCATACTTATTAGACAACGTCTTATGGGTAGGGACGCACCACTTGAACATACGGTTCTGACTTGCGTCCAAGTCATCTTTAATCCAACTACCCGGAATCGATTGTGGTCATAATTTGGCTGCTACCTGTATCATTTTTGGAGTGAAGTAAGATTATACTACTGTGTTGAAAGTAAACATTTTTGTTGCAGTAAAATGCTTGGAGAAACATTTTTTTGCAAATTTATTCAATTTGCACTTTTTTAAGCCGTTTTCAAACTGGAGAGTTTTCTGTAGCGAGCTATCTGTCTAATAGTAAACTTGCCAATGCAAACTGCTATAACGATTTACTGTCGGCAAAAAATTGCACTTTTTGCAATAGTTGCTGTGAGTTGATATACTGTCTAGTGTGAATGTCTGTGTGAGTTTACTGTCAGCAGCTCTCGACACTTTTCATAGTGAATCTTAAGAAAATTCGTGACAGTTCCTAGCTGCTGTAACCGATATGAACTTGCCATGCTAGTTTCTGTCTAGACGGAAAGCTACTCCAAAATCTGTCAAGATTTGATCTCGAAACAGTTTTGTTGTATAGAGTGAATCTCTTTGCATGTTTCTTAGTGAGTTTCTTGCAGGGTTCTGTCAAGAAAAACTCCAGTCTGAATGTGTAATTCATTCTATATAGCAAACTGTATATTTTTCAGATGGTGCATCTTTACGAAGCACATCAGCATTCGTGCTTTCTGTATTTAGGCAGTATATTGGTTGATGAATTTGGTATGGAGGAGGGTTGTGTACAAGGTTTACTAGACATGTTACAGGTATATGTTGAAGCTTGATTAAATTGTTGCATTATTATTAATTATTATTGTTATTATAGCTGACCTGCAGGCCGTACACTTAACTTTTTAATATTATCAGTAATTGATGGCGATAATTAGTACTACAGTTTCTTTTTCTACAAAATGGTAAAGAAATATAGGTGTTGTAGAATGTGATGAGATTGTTCACTTGCCTTCCAAATGCTTTATATTTACAAAATTATTTTACAAATTTGCAAGTGTGCCACTAATTGGGTATATTTTTTCTACGTAAAGCACTTTTTAGTATTAAAATATAGTTAAGTTTGTACCTCGGTCTGTACCTGCAAGTTTTGTGTTTTATTGTACTACTGCCATGCTGTAATAGTCACATAGTAATAGCTGTGAAATGTATTAAAAATTGTCTTCTAATTCTTTCACTTACAGATTTTCATTAGAGTGTATTATCTTTGTAGGCTTTTATGCCCCCAACATTCAAACTTTTAGAAGCCGCAGAGGGTTTTCGCAACCATCCCGATACTGTGGATGACCTGTTTCGACTCTGCACAAGGTAGTATTAATTTTAGTAGTGTAAAATGTTTTTATTGAATCTTGTTTTGTATTTTGTAGTACGAAAATAATGATTTGATTTTTGTATAAGTGCAAAGCCTGTGTTACAACAGTCCGACTAGTAAGGATGATGTTATTTTTTATGTCGTTGTAATATTTTTTGTACTTAAGAAAAGAATGACTGTCCAGAAAAAACAAGAAATAAACATAGCTTATTATGCAAATTATTGAGAATTTCTAAATACTGTAGATGTATAATGATGGCCATATTTTGCCTGATTGGTAAGAACCTATATAGTCTGTTGTTTTTTTATTCTTTGTTGTCATATTGCTTTTTTCATACTTGACTGTCTGTGATAGATTTGTCCAAAAAGCACCACTGGCTTTGATCAACGCTCCATTTTTCAAGCCATTGATGCACTGTGCACTTGCAGCATGCAGCCTTGATCACAGGGACGCCAATGCTTCCGTTATGAAGTTTTTACAAGATTTGCTCAATATAGGCTCTGTGGATGAGGTATGTAGTGGTCTGCTCTATTAAGACTGGAATGCCTTAATTTAACGGGTGTCATAGTTGGAACTAACCTAGATTTGTGAAACAATTTAGCTAAAAAAAGAAATGTAAAAATACAACAGTTTTTCTTGGTTTGAACTAGGATTTTTGGAATAAAAAGCACGTGTCTTAGCTGTTTTGTATTTTAGTGTCTTGTGTCCTAATAAGTCCTGGTCTTAGCCAGCCAGTCTAGTAGCTGCTGTATATTCATAGCCACAGTGGCTGGTTAGTTAACTTACAGACATGTGTGCATTTTAGCCAGCTGCAACATAATATGATTATTGTGACGTGTATGTAAAGATTTTTCTTAATTTTGCTCAAAGTAAGCCATTCTTTGAAGGAAAAATGAATTAAGAATTTAATAATAGTGCTTATTGCATGACCTGCTTCGAGTAATCATTCGACAGTAGCTTTTGATTCTTTCAATGTTAACCTATTGTGTTTGTCCAATGTAAGTGTTGTTAGTTTGATGGCTTGAAATATCTGTATATTGTATCTGTAAACATTAACTGATGATGCTTTCTTTTTTGTGAATAGATATTTTGGACAATTTTTTACAGCAACTTTGTCTGATCCACACAACAGTGTCAAACTAATAGAAATCTTAGAGAACTGACATCTTAGAGAACTTTTGTTAATGAATGAATATTGCTGTTGAGTACACAACAAATAACGAATGGGGGGGGGGGTAATTCCTTGGTGCTTATTTGCCGAAAAGGGTTTTGCGTATCCGTGTGCATATAATGTTTTGTTGTCATCCTGTGCCTAGCTTCCTGTTTTGCTTGGTTTGCAGAAACCTGACCGAAACACCTGCATTGGCATCAAGAGGGGGAAACAAAAACAAAAACGTGTTAAGGAATCTGCAGCTATTGTAAGTTTCTGTGTGATTCTGAATTTGTATTAACTCCTTTTGTCAGAATCTCATCCGAGTATCTCAGTCTTGCAATTGCTCGAGTTTTCGCCTTCTAACCACACAGAACAAGAAATTGTACTGCACCTCTTGTTCGTCCTGTGTTTGTTTTTGTTATTGTTTCCCTTACTCTTACTAATTTTTGATTGTTTGACTTCCGTTTCTAACTTTATGTTACACATATTTTGCTTTTTGTTTGTGCCCTTATTAAGTTTCGTTTTTCATAGGAAAAGCATCCCGATCATCAGTTGCGATGTCAATCAGCCAAAGCCATCATGCACGAATACGGACCACAATTAATACAGAATCTCCTTACAGCTGTCCTCTTTAACCTTCCAACATTCATGATGCCAGACATTGCTGATGTGTTTTATGCCATCATGCTTATAGACCGTCCTGTAAGTACACATTGTGACAGAAAATGTTCAGACAAACGAAACAGATAAAAAAGCTTCATGTGGGGCTCTTAAATTTTTAAAAATTTTGAAACTAGCCGACAGTAGCTGTAGTTTGTACTCTATAGCAACTGTAGAACATTTATTTATTGTATTAATTCTGCTGGTGTATATAATTTCTACAAATGGTATAGGACATTTGCACAACAGCAAGGTTAAGAAATATGAAGAGGAGCTATATTTTCTTTTGAGCTGATACTAGGATAAATATGTTGAATGCTATGCTTAATCATATAAAGATATGATACCTGTCTTCATAAATTTCATTTCATTTATTTGCAGTCAGTTTGCCTCTTCCTGGAGTCAGCTCTAAAAACACTACCAGCTGAAGATGCTGCAGGTGTTGCTAGAGCAACACATAAACAAATGGTTGACTTTCATAAAGCTGTGACAAGGTATTTATGAAGCACATTTATTTAATCTATTAATTCCGTAATTGCAGTGATGAACAATATTTTTTCGTAAGTATGATCACTATGAATTTTATTGCGTTAGTTACTAGAGATACCACGTGTGTGTTAACGTAAAGTTGTGTGTGTGATAATGAAACAGTAACTAGAAATTTTAAAATATATAGTTCATAAGCTTTTGATTATTCTTTACAGTGCTGAGGAGGCTAACCAAGTTTCCGTTGCACTGCGGGATTTTTCACGCCTTTTCCGGTGAAACAATCACGATACTTTTCACGATTTTACTGGTATTTCAGCGTATCAACAGAACAAGATTCTCTTGCTAATTTATTTATTTGCAAGCATCATGAAGTTATAATTATATGTTTTTGCTGTAAAGGCAGTTGCGTAAGGATTTGCTTTCGAAACCTGCAAAAGTTTTCGATACATTATGTGGTAACATAACTAATAAAACAAATTTAAAAAACATGCTTGAAGGTACTGTGTTTTTGTAACTTGAGGTATAAATGATCACCTAGGAAAACCTTTATCGATATTCATTTATTTAAATTTAAAAAAGTTGACAGGATCAACGAAACATGTGGTGGTAAAAGTTAATGAATATTTTCAGACAACATCCCATGGTACATTGATGTTTTGTCGATAGTTTGGAGTAATTGTTGTCTGTTTGTCATCCTTGACATTTTAAAGACCATTCAGTACTATCACTTCAATTATGTGTTCCAGTGGTTCCAGTGGCAATATTTTGAGGAACAGATTGATTCATAGGCTGCTGATTTTTTTGCGTTTTTTGCATGTGTTGAACGAACATCAGCAATTCTAGTTGTAGGTTGTACAAAAACGTTAGTTATTTCTAACGTTTGCATTAATGTTAAAAATTTGACAAAAACTGGCTAAGAATAGGTAACAAATGATATACAGTAAGAATCAGAAGAGCCAAACATAGAGCTTAAATCCTTTGTGTGTTGTAGTAACTGTTTCTTATAACGTAAGCGTAATCTCTTATATATATAAATGATAGTCATAGTGGTAGAAATGGCGATATGTGTAGTTTAAAAATGTGCATCAGCAATAGACAACTCACTGTAAAGATAAAAATAAATTGAATGATCGATTCGATCGCTGTGACATACAAACTTTATTACTTAAATCCCAATGAACTGTTGAATATATTCTGTACATTATTTTTCTTGTAAATAAAGCTCTTTTTACTGCTCATTTTGTTACTGACATGAATATGAAATTTCACAGCAAGTTACAGCATTTTATGTTGATAATTAAAACAGAGTCAATTTCACAAGAAATTTTCAGAAGTGAAACAAGGATACGTAATATTATGTTTCTGTTACTTTTTCACTGCTTTACATTGCTTTGTCAGAGTTATTTTTGTGTGCCAAAATGTCGTGGTTAGCCTTGCTGTTTTAACTGAGTGCTAATTTGTAATTATTTAGGGTAGATAGTCAGACAGAATTATACGTGGCATAACTTTGCTGTTGCTTAGGACATTGCATGTTATACAAAATAGCCACGTTTGGGCAAAATTTGCCATGGAGTATATTGCTTCCACTCTATATGTTGCCATCTATGAATGCTATTACTGAACTAACAGAAACTAAAAACAGAAGTTCTAATAATTACTATAGCTAACATAATAATATTAATAATAATAATAATAATAATAGCAATAATAATAAAAGTAGTATTAATAATCAGTTGTTTTTCAACAAACTATTACATTGTTAAAATGATTTTTTTATCTATGACTAAGCCAAATTAAAGCAGTATTCTTTAGTAGTAGTTCATTTCACAATATAAGGTAGCGTCCATTGATTCACACAAGGTTTATCATACACTTATGTTAGCTGTAAGAAAACAAAAGTCTTGGAAAAAGAGAAGGCAGCAAGCTAAAATTTTCTTTAAATGCTTTATCTGTATTCTGTATACGACTCGTGTGTTTGAACATACCACTCTGTGCACACTATATAATTACCTTTTTCTATCACGAAGCCCTGTTTTCTTTCTCCCGCTAATTACTTTCTGCTTCTTGTATGCACTTTTATCAACTTTTGTCTCTATTATTTCAAAGTGTAATTCCATTTCGGGCTCACTTGATAACGCCCTCTTATACTAAAATGTTCAGTACTGTTTATAAAAACGATTTTAGGTTACCCTCTTTGATTGGTCATTAGTGTTTCTAAAGGTGATTTTCAGATCATTCTTTCATTTGTTTTACTTTTAAAGATTTCTTCTAAAAGTGATTTTCAGATCATTCCTGTTCCTATATCAGCTTTTTTAAAAAGTATTTTTTTCTTACACACGTTCATTAAAAAACATCCTTCGAGCCGGATTTGAACCAGCGACCTAAGGATAACTGACAAGAAACCGCTACAGTCCTCCGCTCTACCAACTGAGCTATCGAAGGAATTCTGGTCGTGAGAGTTTAACATTCTTCATGAAAGTGTACTGTAGATTTTTTCGGTGAATACAGAAGAAGCAAGTAATTTTATATAAAATAAAGTTATGGAATATTAGCCGAATATAAACTGTCAAAAACGTTTTTGAATTAACGTTATTTTTTTAAAAGAATGTAGCAAAAATTTTCAAACTGCTTATAAATTGCATAAAAGGTGGCAGCACAAACGAAATGTTTGCGACAGAGGGCAGCGCTGCTGTAATTGTGAAAATTAATTTTTGCAAAAAAATTTGTAGTTGATTTCTTACTTATATAAATTACTGTTTTGAAGTTTTTTGTTGCTTAATTTCCCCTACGTATTTTGTTTAGGTCAACTTTATAACATGCAGTATTTAGACGAAAATCAAAGTATGTAAAAAGTAAACTGTTTAGGCAATATGGCCGAACAACAAAGCCATGCACCTAATGTAATAACTGTTGAGAACTTGGGTGCATTGGTTGGCATTGATGAAGTACGCCCCGAAGCACCTGAAGAGCAAGGTCAGGATAGCGCGTTGGCTGCAGTTGATGTGACACCTGACGTTTTACAACAAGCGTTTACTGAAGCAGCCAAAGCATCTGAAAGTTTTGAAGAGCAGCCAGAAACTGATAGCAACGCTATACCTTCAGAATTCATAACTGCAGATGGCCAAACAATGTCAATAATGACCGTTAATGGAGAACTAGCTGATGGTCAAACTGTGATGACGAGCGATGGTCTTATGCTTCATATTGAAGGGTCTTCTCTAATGACGGAAGATGGTCAGATTGTAGCAACAGCAATTAACGGTTTCATAAACGGAGCACAGGAGATACAAGATGGTGAGGTAAACCAAAATGAAGAAATTGGTGGTGAAGAATCAACTGATAAGAATTTTGTTGAAGGTGTTGGAGTTGATGGTGAAACAGAGACAGAATTACCTGCAGACAGTGCTGAAGATATTACCAATAAAAATGTTACTACTGAAAATTTATCATCAAATGACTTACCAACAGCAGAAAAAATGCTTGAAGATGATGATTCCACCACAACTTATGCAACTTTAAGACCAAAACATATTGCTGAAATTGAAAAGGCGGAAGATCCCCAGGCTGCTGTAGGCTCTTCGAAAAATCCAATACAAATCATTCAGCATGGGAATACATATACATCTACCCAAGTCTTAACTGCAGAGCAACTTCAGCAAATAGCTCAAGTTCTTCAACAGCAGCACTTGATTAAAGCGGCTTCTAAACAAGGTGGTAGAAGCGTTTTGTATAATTCCCAAACAAACACACGCATTGTTTACCGTGTTATTTATCCATCTGATTTACACAAGAAGCGAAATAACTCAGACGAGGACATTACATCAGACAAAATTGTTACGCCAATGAAACGTGGCAGAGGTCGACCCAGAAAAATAAGGCCCGAGGATGAGCAGGACGTTCCAGGTTTAACAAGAGCTGAAAAGGAGCAAAAGAAGAAGCATTGCCCTATAACTAGATCTGGGAGGATTAGCCGGCCCCCAGCTCATATGCGTGAAAACTACAAGCGCATTCATCCTGTTGACCTTGATGAAGATGCGTATGATGATTCTGATGGGGGTTATTCCGACTATAACATGAGTGATGAAGAACGAAAAAAGACAGAAGAAGAAGAATCCCGTTCAAGTCTTGGTGGAAGACCACGAAAGTGGAAATGCGAAACATGTTTCAAAAGTTATATTGGGAGAGGTAGTTTAGCTAGACATTACAAGATGTTTCCTGATCATGGAACTTTGCCACCTGAAGAAAATGGTATTGTATTGTTTTTCTTAATTTTCTTAATGAAAACAGAAAACTTTGTCTGTAAGTGCAAGCAGCAACTTGACTCTGCTCATATAAAGGTGGGACTCCATGCTCATAGTGCATGATCGATCCATAATACGTGATGCGTATTGACTATTTCCATGTGTCCGTGAACGCTATGCGTATTACAGCAAAACAGGACGAATTTTTGATGTCCTTTTAATATACGGAAAAATGTAAGCATTTTAACTCATATAAGAATGCCAAAGCCTTTCTGACAAATATTAAGTTAAAGAGATAATTAACAGTGGGCGAGCACAGCTAGTGATAACATCACAAACAAACACAATTTTCAACAGCACAAACATTCCGGGAGCAGGTTACGCGTGTTTGCGAAAGCGAAAATTGTACAGTGCTACTGTACGACGTTCAGTGTGATATACAAAAACTTGGCATATTTTAAGATAAAAAAGAAATGTTAAATTTACCGCTGTGCTCACGCAAGAGCTCTCGAGTGTGTGTATTATGTCACAAACAAACAACTCTGAAATGAGAGGTACAGCACCTGTTTTCGTGCAATACATCTCCGAACTGTATGTGCTAGTCCTCGTCTAACGAATGACAAAATGCATGTAACAGTGAAGAACTAGCCGCGGGAACACGAAATCGCTTTTGTGTGGTAATAATTCTTTTGCATATGTCAGTTTTTAAAAAATAGTATGTTCCCTTTCAATATTTTAAATACTAGATTGTTTTAATATACAGTTTAGGATTGCATTGTATCCGGTTTTCTTTTAACAAGGCTCACTACGTCTTTCTGCCTTTTTCGGTTTGCTGTTGTTATAACGTATGATGAATGTTATAACTAAAAGTAATATTTTTGGAAGCCGTGTCTTTTTGTCAAAGTTTCAGTGCAACAGTGGTCAAGAGATAATCACAACAGTGGCATTAGTTTACCATTGTGTTATGAGATGGAAAAATTCAAAAGAAAGCACAGGTTTTGGGTGTGTAACATTACACAGGATAAAGAACAATACAGCATGAATCACCTCTTAGTGAACAAACTGCAGTTAGATGCAGAACAACTTAATTATATGCTTCTTCCACCTCTCAAAAAATTCAAATGGAAGAATTATTACTGTGTATGATGCTGAAGTAACCAGAACTCACCTTGCAAGGAAGCCAATCATCGAAAATGGCTACCTAAAACTTGTAAAAAATTGTAAAACTACCGAAAAATTGTTAAATCACTTGGACAACACCTGTTTCCTAACTGCGTATTGTTGCATGATTCATATTTGCATAATAGTGATCATGTTCGAGTGAGGACGGATCATGCGTTACTGACTGCGCATTACGTACATGTGGAAATGCGTGTTGAAATATAAACTGATGTATATGCAGTGCGGGTCATGCATTGCATGTACATACCTTAAGGAGTCCTGCCTTTAGAGATATATTTATTTTTGCTTGTAATTGGTTTGCACACTTATCCTCTTTTTGAAACTGGAATAACATTAACTGAAGTTATTTTCAAAGCAATAAGTGTTGCATAAAAGCAACAATCTACTATTGTTTACACGGGTAGCAAAAATCAGACTCGGGTATACTATTCCTGATACCCGTCGGGCAGCCGGGTGACCAATTGTTAAGATTCAGCAGCAGTGAAAAAACTGTAATGACATGTTCACAAATAAAAACAAACAGTGGTGCATTTTAACCAACCGGACTGTTATGTTAACAACAAGCAGTCAATTATTGCACCCTGAAAGTTATAATAAATAAGCTGTGGGCCACAAAAGTTAGTGTTTCCCCCACACCAGACATTTGACTGAGTTTTTATCTGCCATACTTTAATTTCTGTATTGCATGCTTTGTCAATTAGTCAGCTACGTTTGTCTAGGTAGTAAGTATAACACTGAGCAATATTAATACTGGGATTAGGGGAACAAAATAATCTATATTGTCCTTTTTGTGTGCTGTTGAACTTAACAATCCGTTTATTCTTATCTTTATTAGTGGCCTGAAATAGGCTTTTAAAGATTAATAAACAATTTCAATTTGATAATTAACCACTTAGTAAATAAATCAGTTTTTTTCTAAGTCAGCCTTACAGCAAAAATGGTTTGATCTGCCATCTAGATAGGTGCTGTAGAAGTGCACAGCAGAAGCAAATTTTAATTTTGTAACAATGGCTAATGTATTACAAATAATGTCTACATTTTCATTGTTGGAACTGGGTATAAATATTAGGCTCAGGCAATAAACAATGTGGGTAAGTACCTGGGTTCCTGATGGAAGCACTACAACCTACAATCAAAAAGCTACTTATATTTTGTTTTCGTAAATTCAGTTCTGATTTTTTAGAATCTGGAGATCTACAATCAATGGAATCAGACACCAGTGCACTGCAGCATTCTGATGCTTCTAATATGTCTATTGAGTCAACGCCAGTCCCAACAACTGCAAAATTTCGTCGTCCATACAAAAATATTGCATCTACTCGCAGAAAGAACAAACTGAGACATGTACGCATTATAGCCTATTAAACTTCATAATTATATTAAGCAATTTGAAATATCATCTTTCTTATTTAGTTAGACTCTTAATGGGAAGAGATTTAATTTTTGCTCTCATTGTTACCCTATTTGTAGCAATTTTACATCATGCGCAAAACCACTGAGTTTTATTTTTTAACGAAAACTGTGTAATAATTTTGCTTGCTGTAGAATAGATATGAGTCATTTAAGAAGTGCTAGAGCACCTAACCCTTATTTCTTATTACCCAATTTTAAACATTTGTGCAAAGGAGCAAGTCAGCTCTGCTATTGCATATTTTCAGGTGAAAACTTTATTACGTAATTTGTCAGGTTACTTTGGCTGGTACTATAGTATTGATACATCAGATTTACGCAAAAAATAGCCGAAGCAATCTTTTTTATGTAGCCGATTCGAGTATATGTATTAGACATTCCTGAATGGTTACAAAAAAGTTGCTATTACTGTTATTTTTTGTTACATCTTTGTAATTATAGAAGACAGATTTCTTGACCCAAAAGATTTCGAATGCATGTAACAAGCATCATATTTGAAGAAAAGCTGTCTATAATTGAATTGTTTGTAGCATAACATCTATGTTTTGTAAGTTTACATGTAGTTTGTACATAATATAAAATTTTGTAGTTTTTTTGAGCTGTATGCAAAAATTCTAGTTCACGTTCTTTATTTATAGCTTATTATATACACGTGCAATTCCATAATGGTTATTTTATATGGAGCACTCGACTGAGTGCAGTGCTGTTCTACAGAGGTGTGGTTCATAATTGGTTTTAGTTACTGTCTCCTACAAATTATGTTTGCAAGCAACATTCAGCCGGGATTTTTTGGCAGAGAACTGCTATTTTTAAAATATAAAATTGATATCACTCGTTTTCGTATAGGTGGCCAGTCTCTGCAATGATGATGAGTTGATGGAGATAGTTCTGTCCAGAATAAGTAATGCCATTACTCTTTGGGACTTTCTGCTTGTCAAATCTGAACGCGAAGATGAAGAAAAACACTCTGTTACTATCATGTTGCAAGAACTTGACAAACTTTTGCAAGCAGTTAGAATCATGGCTCATGATAACCTGATGCGGCATACAGGTGAACAAGAAGACCAACAAGAAGTAGTTGAGGTAGAGGTAGTTTTTTACTATAATTCGTTCTACCTGTTTTTCTAGGAATATAATTACGTTATTTGTTTAACAGAACAAAATTAATCCCCAATGTTTAACAATAGACTGAGTACACCTACGAAAACATTTGAATTAAGAGCCAAGGCGACTTGATAACAACAGGGTTAAAGTAACTGTACATGGTTGTCGTTGTGTTCTTTCCAAAGCATTTTGACCAAGTGTATTGTTGAATATTACTGCATTGATATTTTTTATTGACACCATAATAACAGGTTTATAAATAAATAACACCATATTATTTATTAAAATTACCTATTATTTGCTTGTGTCTTCGTAAATTAGAGTATCGTAAACTTGGTACTTTGCTTCTGATTACACTATAAAGATATTATTTTGTTACTATAGTACTCTTACTGCAATATTATATACTAAGCTATTTTTACAGATTACAGACGAAAAACTTGCAAACTGTTTGGGTGTAGAAGTTGGTTCGTACGCTGTCAAATCGTCTTCGCTGTCGTATAACTCTCTGAATCGCAATCCTTCCTTCATTTATATTGATCAGTCTTCTGTGGATCACAGTGAAAAAGCTGTAACAAAGTCATTACCCGATGCAGAATCGCTGGAACCACATAGCAAAAGGTTAAAGGTAGAAAATGAAATTGTTGACAAAAGTGAAGAAGCTGTAGGCGAAAAAACTAATGACAAGAACAAGACATGTGACACAACGGAAATTAAAACTCCGGAAAGTGATATGACAACAACCCAGACATTGAGCATAACAGATGAAATCAGTTCACTGTTAAAACCTGAAAACAATATATCAAGTTCAGATATTACATCAAAAGGTGATGATTCTGTAACTTCTGTTACTGAGACTTCCAAACTTGATATAAAGACACCTATATTGGTTTCTGAGTCAAATTTCTCTGCATCAGTTCCCACTGCTGTTTCCGCTTCTCATACGTCGGTGCTAGACATTTCTAAAGCATCTCTCTCAACTCCTGTTTCTGCGAATTCGTCTACAATTGAAGTTCCATCTTCAAGTATAATACATGGTGAAGACAATCAGAGATATTTATTCCATAACGGTCAACTGTTTATGCTTAGTAACGAAGACAGTTTGCAAACTGGCGATTCTGACAGTGGAGCAGATGCTTCAGAACCTCACATGTATGAAGTGAATCATTCAGATGAGCACACTGAGATTAGCGATGAGAGTCTCACAACAAGAGAAGTGTGCCAGCAGGCAGAAGAATTGCAAGGTAAAGCGGATTTATCGGAACAAATTGACGGCCAAGCAAATTTAACTGAAACCAATGGAGATTCACTATTACAAGAAAATTTATCGAAAGAAATGCTTGAAAGCAATGCAGTTTTACAGGAACAAGGAGACGTGTCATCGACTCATTTACCTGAAAAGACAACATTTTTAAAAACCGAAAAAGATTTTTCAGAAAAAGCAGAAGTGTCTGAACAAGCAAAAATGTTGAACGGTGTACAAACTTTGCAGGAAGACTCCAATTTGCCAGAACGAGCAGAGATTTCAAAGGAGAATTTGTCTGAAGAGGCAGCAACCTTACAGATGGAAATCGACATGGGTGAGCAAGCAGATGCCTCACACATTAAGACTGATCTTTCCGAACGGATGCCGGTCTTACAACAGATGGCTGATGGAACGATCTTGTTGCAAAAAGAAGATGGCACTATCATTCAATTGCAATCGGATGGTGATTCAATTCCAATAGAGACGATACAAGCTTTACTTGCTAGCAATTGATGAAAAATCTCCCTGTCATGATTTGTTGAATGTGACTTTAAAGTCCCAAAGATTTATGTGAGTTTTCTAAGCATTTAACTTTTTGTTTGTTCTTTTCCTGGTGAACAAAGTAGTCAGCAATTCAAGTATTGCAAGGTTTTGGATTGTTAAGACTAGAATGCCAGACAATTGGTAGTTTCTACCATTGCTTTAGATTCAGTACCACAGCTTTGTATTGAAATTAGGATAGTTAAGTATGCGAATATTGTACATATGCTAATAACAATGTGCTTACTAATGTTTTAATTGCTAAATGTGTGTGTTTAGTGTGTCAGAACAAAAATGATTTTAGTTCTATGAACACTGTTAACTCTGTACCATATGGTACATGTTATTATATATTTGTCAACATGGTGTGTTCTACTGTACATGGATGTTGGGCAAACATATCTCGATAAACTGAATATTTGTTGAGGCTTTCTCTCAAGTACGCAAACACATTATTTCTCGGTGCAAATTGACATTGCTTCAGTGTTTCTTTTTTGTCATACGTCCTAACCTAAGTCACCGTTTTGTCTTTTTTATTGTTTGTGAATCTGCAAGGTATTGCTTTCAACTGCTTGCCAGGCTTGCTTTGTTTGACTTTTCTAATACACTGGGAAATAATAGTGCTTTTTATGACAGATTATCTGGCCTTTTTCAAAACACTGTAGGTTATTTGGTTGTAGTTTGCTGATTTGCAATTCGTAACTTTACATACCTAAAATAATTTATAATAATTTATTGCTATTTGGATCACAATTAATACACATGTTACGTTGAATTGTATTTATTCCATTTCTGTAAACGCGTTCAGTCAGCTCAGTATATTTGACAAACTTATCGTTATTGTCATTGGTTTTTTCCTCTTTCGTTGTCTCATCTTTTCATCTTTCTACTTCAAGGGTGTAGTTGCTGAGCAAAGATGTAGTCAAGTTTTTGAATTTATTAGTGGCTTTGTCTGATATGCAGACTTTACTAGCAATTTAAGTTATGATAATTACATATAGGTAAATGTAAGACTGTTCATTTTTGCAATATGTTGCACTGTAAAGTCAGTAGTCATTACAGAAAATTTTCTGTTGTCTTGATTTTTTGATGATTGTTATTGTTTATCATAACAGTTACTGTAAAGTGTCCTGAGCTATGCTTGCCTGGTGTATTGCAGCAGTTTTTATTGTCATCTGGTGCCATTGGTCAAGCCATTTCAACTAGTGAAGCCAAAAAGGCATGTTCTCTGCCTATGCTGTATGTTAGGCCATTTGCGGGCTTACTGTAATTTGGGAAACAACTGGAAATCGCAAAATTTAGAGAAAGGAGAGACAGGATAGAGGCAGAAAAAGAGATAGAGGGTGAGGGTGAGGGAGAGAAAGAGAATGTGTGAGTGAGTGTGAGAGAGGGAGCGAGAGTGAGAAAGAGAGTTGGAGAGGGAGAGATAAAGAGTGAGGGAGCGAGAGTGAGAAGGAGAGTGCGATACACGCACATGCACACACTCTCTTGAAATGTTATTTTTTGTATTGTTGTTTTGTTTGTGTGCTTGTACGGATCTACTGTGTTTTTGTTGTAAATAGTTTTTAATGTTGAACTAATATAATGTGATCATATGAACGAAAGTTTGAAATATAGAAGTAAATCAAATTCGAATCTCTCTCTCTCTTTTGCTCTCTCCTTCAGCCTCTCTGTCGTCCTCTCTCACTCTTCTCTCCTTTGTTCACTCATTCACTCACACACCTCTTTCTCTCCACTCTCTCTCCCTCGCTCCCCCTTTGTCTCTTTCACTCACACATATTGTCTTTCTTGCCCTCGCTGTTTTTCTCTCCCTCGCTCCCTCTATCTTTTTCTGCCTCTATCTTGTCTCTCTCTCTACATTTCAAAATTTCCAGTTCGCTTTGCAAATTGCAATAAGCCCATTTGCTTACTCACGCACAGTGTAATAGAAATAATGTAACCAGAAATAAAAGAAAGTAGAAACATTAAAAACAAAAATATTAATGTTGTTTGAGAAACTCAGACCAGTGTACATAAAAATGTATTGTATAGTACGCAGAAATCAATGCACGGTTCTGCTTTTTTTCTGTCCGAGTTTGGATAAGGAGTAGCTAATCAGCTAGTGTTTCACTTAGATTCAGAAGAAGTGTACAATTTCCCACACAATTTAAATACCCTCACCCGAACTCTAACCATAACCTTGTTGGCAATGGGACTATTTAGTGTGGAATCAGCCCGCGTTTGGAGCGCGGGAGTTTGGATGATAAAAAGGCGGGAGATTGTAGAATGTGGACTTAAGACGATTGTGAATAAACTGTTAATTTTATATTTTAATTGTGAGTTACATCTTTCAGATAGCTAACCCAATTCAACTTCACAAACTAATTTCTTGTGTGTGCGAAACTGTAAACTTTAGCCCTACAGTAGGAACTTGTGTAAGATGTAGACTTCTGAGAAAAAAACTTTGGTGGATGCAAAATGGGAAAAGTACAGAATGCGAAACATTGAGTGTTGTTCTGTCTGACTGTCCGGATTCGTCTTTTAGAAACCATTTATTGCTGTCTTGGAACGCATTTTTCGTGCACATGTCATTTGTCGTTGCACAGAATCCGTTTTTCGTGTAAATTTAGTATCACAACATAAAAGCTGGCTAAAACATTACATGGTAACGAAAAACGAAAAATATCCTTAGGAATGTTTGCAAATGCACAGGGTAAATATTCAAGCTGCTTGACCGATTAAGTTTCACGGACGCGTTTTTTATTTAAAAAACTAACACAGCCATTAAACATTCCATAAATTAGGCAATTGATCAAATCGAATGGATAACAGTTTATTATGCCATTACTATCATATGTGTGAAGAAGATATTTCGAAGCCCATTGGAGCTCCTTCAGCGTAAACACTACAATACAGTACATCTGTTTTACAGGTTTTTTTAATAAGAAACGTAAGCACATCCATGAATCCATTTATAAATCTTTATTGGTGTGGGTGTTTTTGGATACCAAACCTATTAAAAGATTTAAGTTTCGCATACTTCGTTGACGGACCGTGGACTGTCCAGACTATTCTAAGTTTGTTATTTAGTCTGCTAAAAAAACAAATATTTATAGCCTACATGTATCACCACGAAAACTTTATTTCATAGTTCAATTTAGCGCGAAAATAATATCGGGACGTGTCCTAATGAGTACGTACTGCCCAGCTTGTAGTAATCAAAAAGCTGATAGAGGCCACTTTCAATCTACATGTATATCACTCTCACATTAATTGCGAATGTGTGGATTTTGTTTGTTAGCAATAGTGCAGCGGTTTTCCAGTAAAATTATGTGGGAACGATCTTTGTCATTTTTATAGCGAAAGTCATGAGGCTTCAAAAAGTTTTGAGAAAGCATCTGTTTTTGTTACGCAAGGTTGCAACACAACCGTGACGTTTTGGAAACCACGTGCTCATGTGCGAGAAATTCGCACATTTCGGCGGCACCATAACAAGAAACGTCAAATCCTGTTTAGATTGTCGGGCGCTCCCGATATGTCGCGCAACTGACAGAGGTTTATAATTACATCTGACGTACAAACAGTTTTAGTGCTGGAATGCATTGATAGTCTATTTCAGATCATTTGCTGGTCACTCGTCAGTTTTTAACTTGGAGGCGTTTGGAGTGGGCGCCCTAAAGTACCTCCCAAATCAATTATAAATCATATTTTGAGCGTATCAATGAAACTTTGATCCTCCTTACTGGAGCATCTTTGCTCCTTACTAAAGCTTAGTGTCTCTTAAATAACGAATTTGATCACGGAGATCATACATTTGTAATTGCCAAGTTTTCAAATTGGTGCGTCATGCAGAGGGCGTCCTTAAAGTACCCCAAAATCAATTTCAATCACACTTTCAGTGCATCAGTTAAACTTTGCAAAAAGTTTTTTACACCTTAAGGGATAAAAATCAACCAGCGGCTTTTAACTAATGAAATGTGCCACTTATTGATCACTGTTGCTTTTTTAAATTGGACCTATTTGTAAGGGACCCCTAAAAGTACACCCAAACCAATTTAAATCAAAGAAACTTTGCGAAAATGTTCTTCACACTGATGATTTTTGTCTTTATGAGATTTACCTAATCGGTGACCAAAATTTTACACGTCTCTGCTGCTTTTATTGCAGAACTTGGTTTTTTATTCGAAAGCCCTACACTCCAGATACACGATACCTATTGAGAAAGTGTGTCAGGCAATAGTGACAACATTTCAGTGTTACTCAGGACAAGGACGCATGATAGTCTAAACAGGACGCAAGATGTCTAGATGTGTCTATGGATGAACCATAGCATTTATTTAATTAGTGCACTGGTATGTTCCCACAACATTTACCAAATATTAAGACTTTTGCTAGACGGCTTTTTGCAGCATTACAACACCAACTAAAAGTGTTTCAATAATATTATTATGCTAATATAAATTATAAATAAAAACAGCTGCAAAGCGATTGATTAAAGAATTACGTGTATAACGTGTGTACAAATCATTATCGGCCCATATTTCTGCATATATATGTATAATATATATATTATTCTATGTAAACTTCTATCCATGCAATTGAATATTTCATGCAATTGTATCATGTAATTCATTTTACAGAATTTTGAGGTAATCGAGATGCGTTCTCACAAACACAGTAGATTGTTATGTCAAATTGTCAAGGTACTGCTCTTTGAGTTTCCTGTCTAACCGCCGTTCTCGCTCTTCTTGTTCGATTTTGTCTATTACAGATTCTTCTTTACGGTGTCTACCCCTGTTTGTCCGTCGTTGGCTGCTTCGACTGTTTGCTCTCTCAAAACTGTCATCATCGTCGAGTTCATCATTATCAGTGTCATATGCCTTGTAGTTGTAATCTTCATCATAAGAACCACGTTTACGGCGCTTCTTAGTAGTTAATTTATTGCTAATCACATTATTGTTTACACCTCTTTTTCTCCTAATTTTGTTGTTTGCATGCCATTTTTCACCGTGTTTGTGGAATTTGTTTTTGCCAATTTCTCTCTTTTGTCTCACTCCAACTCCAGTATTTTGGTTTTTGTGATCACTGCTTTCCGCCTCATTATTAGCATTTCTTTTTTTGTCTTCCTTTTCCTTTCCACGATTTTCACCTTCTTTATCAATGTCATTCGCGACCTTTTCGTTTTCATCCTTACCAAAGTTTGATTTATTGATTGAATCACTTGCATCCCCACCTTCTTCTCTGTTATTATTATCTTCAAGTTGATTTATGATTTCTTCATTATGATCTTCAGTTGCCTCATTTTTCGAATTGGTGCCACCTGCTTCTCTTTCACTAATCCTATTTTCAGTGTTTTCCACATCTCTCCTTATAATTTCATTCATATTCTTTAAATTGCCATCAGTGTTGCCTTGATTGTCTGCTTTGTTTGCATTTTCATTTGGCGATTCTTTTTCATTTACTGCTGCTAGATCATTTCTTTCCCTTTCACCTATACTAGATTCAATTTTTTCAGCTTCTTCCTTATCAGTGATTGCTTCTCTCTTATTATGCTTTGAATTAGTATCCGCTTCATATTCACTTTCTTCATATTCATTTTCCATCTTCTGCTTTTCTATGTCTTCATTTTCCTCATCTGGTACCTTTTCTATCTCTGTTTCAGATCCTAAGTCACCATCAACATTTGCTTCTCTCACATGAACATTGTTTTCAGTGTCTTCATTATCTGCTTTTTCAACTTCTACCATGTCATCATTTCTTCCACTCCTGCCAATGTCAATGTTTGTATTGCCCATCTCCTCATTTTCCCTCTTCTCCTTTTCTGTTTCCAAATTTGCATTCTCTTCTTCTTCATTTTCCAAGTTGTCATTATTTACTTCATTTATATCATTATTGTCTTCAATATCTATTCGGTCTGCTTCGTCAGTTTCTTCTTCATCATTATTTGCATCATTGTCATTTGCGTCTTCTGTCTTTGTTTCTCCCAATTTCTTTTCTTTATTATTAATGTGAATATCAGCATCGTTGTCAACATCATTTTCGTCTACATTGTCGTCTTCTCCTTTATTGTAGTTGTTTAAATCTTCTTTCTTTTCTTTCGTGTTTCCTTCATTTGATTCGAGGTTATCAATAACTGGCACATCTGCACCATCATTGTTTTCAGCTTCTGCATATCTGTCAGCTGTTTCTACATTTGCCTCGTTATGAACGACATCATTCACTTCTCTTTCAATGACATCCAGCTTTGCATTTGTACTGTCTTCAGACGTATCTAGCTTTTCAACATTTGTTTCTACCTCTTCTCTTTCCCCTTCATTAGCAGAATTTTTGCCAATTTCCCTCACCTGTTTTTCTTCTTTAAATACCTTTTTTATTTTATCTTTTTCCTGATTAGCTTGAGATTCCGCATTAACCAAATTTGATTCAGTATCATGTTCATTATCATTTTGCACTGCATCATTATATTCTTTTCTGTTTTCGTTAAGTGCATCTATATCATCTGCACCGTATTCATCAAGAGCACCTGCCATATCACTGTAATTCTCATCGTAACCCTCATCGTTATCTGTATCCCTAACTTGTTTTTCTGCATTTTCACTAACCCCTGCTTCACCCTTTTCACTGTCATCACTAGATGCATGATTGCTAGCCAAGTTCTTAGCACCGTGTTTCTCATCACCGAGTTCGTTTTCATGCTTACTACCACTTTCAGCTTCATCTCCTTCTCCCATATCGAAATCCTCATCTAAATCGTTCACATTAAACTCATCATTTATTAAGCCAGTCATGTCATTGCTGGTTTCTGCTACGTCATTTCCATTTTCATTTCTTCCTTCCTTTTCCCATTGCTTTTGTTTTTCCAAATTGTAATTGCTATCACTGTCATCATTCCGCTTTTGGTTTACCGCGCCACTATCACTGTCATCACTCTGATCAACAGCAAAATCACCTTCTTCATTATATCATCATCATCATCATCATCATCATCATCACTGTCTTCTTCTTCTTCATTACTATCATCTGTAAAATAATCATCACTACCACTGCTGTCATCATCATCATCATCATCGTCGTCATCATCATCGTCATTACTATTGGCATTATTTGTTTCCTCGGCTTTTTTGATTTTTATATTTGTCTTTGCATAACTTTGTTCCCTTTCATCAGTGTTTTCACCCGTCTTGTCAACATCTATAAAGGTATTTAATTTGCCATTTGCATATCTATTACCAGTTTGTATTTTGGTAGCACCATTGTCTTTTTGTTTAGACGAGAGTGCATTTTCATTTGTATTCATACCACTATTGATTTCATCATCTTCTGTATCATCTTCATCTTCATTAAGTTCATCTGTTTCATTGTCATCTATTTCAAATGTAGTATCATCTTCATTGTCTTTGTCCGTTTGAGCATATCTGTCACGTGCAACCAATCGGTTTTGGTCTGACATTTTCTTGTTTTGGCTATTAACAATGTGATTTCTCTTGTCCTGTATATCATCACCTTCATCTCCATAATCATCTTCAGGAAGATTACGTCTTTTTTCGTCGCGTTTTTCAGCACCCACATCTTCAGTCTTACTTTTATCATTTTTATTCGTTTCTTCTTGAATTTGTTCAGGATGCGAAAAATCATCATAGTCATCAATCTCTTGCTCCTCTTCATAATTATCATGAAATTTTCCTTGACCTGCTGCAGAGCTGTCAAAACGATCTTTCTGCTTTTGAATTCCTTTATTGTTGCCAATGGCCTCTTCATCTTCTCTTTTTTGCATTCCAGTGGATTTGCTATTTACTACTTGATTTGTAAGTTTGGTACCATCCACTTCGTACTCTGCAGAATAATCATCATTCATGTGTCTTTTTTCATCATCAGCATGCTGATATTTTTCTTCCATTCTTCTCTCACTTTCTTCAGCAGGATAATCAAAGTTCATTTCGAGAAAGTTCGGATTCTCATATTCGTCCTTCATACTTCTTTCCTGGTTCTTTTCTTCATTCTCTGTAATTACGTCATCATAATTGCCACCTGGTTCTTTGTCTACGTAATTGTTGTTATCCACATCTCGTTCTTCCACATCATTAATGTATTCATAGGCATCATCATAATCAATGTTGTTGTCAGTTTTTTGCTCTGCCTTTTCACCATTCTGATTATGATCACGATCTTCTTCACGGCTTTCTTGCTGGCTTGATTCATAGTTGTCGATTCCATAACCAGAGTCATCATTATTTTTGCTACGCTTGTTACTCTGTCTAGTATCACTATTTCCAGTAATATCGGCTCGCTTTTCTCTTTTGTCTGCATTGCTATGACTTTCACTTGAATGTTCATCCAAATATGCATAACTGACTTCTTCTGTTTCTGATTCACTCCTTTCTCTTTTTCCAAAAGATTTTCCTAAAGAATCTCCTAATTTTTTAAAAAGATCTGCAATGAGGGTTCGTTTATTTCTATCTTGGGAAGAATGGTCAACATTGCCAGTGTCACTCTTGGCTACAGGCTGACGGCTGTCTCGACTTTTCGCTCCTCTTCTACTATATTTGTCTAGCAACTTCCAGTACTCCTTTGCTCTCACGTGGTTTCCACTAGAGCTTCTTTCACCGTCAGTATCAGCAGCAGGCTCGTTAAGAATGTGTTTCGGAGACTGTGAATGTCTACCAAACTTGTTTATAGACTGACGTTCTGGATGATGTGAATAGCGTTCTCTTCCAATCCGTTGAGAGCGTGAATCGTCCTCATCGTTTTCATCGTCTTCATATAGTTGTCGTTTGTGCCTTTTTGCCTCTTTCACTGTCTTTTTGCTAGCGTTGTAATTGCTGAAACAGAAAGTGCATAAAATTATAAATGAGCTAAAAATGTATAATAATGAAACATTGATGTAAATTTGTGGTAATATTTTCGACTACAATTACATTGCAGATGTATTCATTAAATGATACGACATGACAGAAATCTGCAAACACACATGTTGAAATTCACGTTTTTTTCTAAAAGCAAAGCACGCACATCAGTTGAAAGATGGTGTACGCAGCAATCTAGTATCTGCAATATTTCGTAAATATTCTGTATTTGTAATAAAACCTTGAAACGATCTCATGAAACATAACAAATTTGCTAATGAGGCCAGTGAATTACGATTGGTATTCTAACTGTTATCTTCAAGTTTCCATAATTTTTCGTAGACATTTTATGTTTGCAATGTAGTGACAGATATGCAAATACGCTACTTCTTAGTCCTTTTTACTCGTAACCTTGGTAATCTGTGAATTTCAAAAACTAGTTTTCAGCTTCTGGCGGCCTAGCATTGCGTTAAAGCCATGTGAGTAAACGCCACATTTTTTATGTTTACGAAAACTATTTTATTAATTATCAAAAATCAACAACAAAGGTTTACTGAAGTTTTCACATGTAGTCAAAATGAACTAGAAATGGTAGAAATAAAAAAATGACAACGTAACGCAATACACAAGTTTGCAAAATATAGACGTGTACGTTATATTATCTAGGTACTTTAATTTTTATTACAGTTACACATCCTACAAAGTTACAAACAACTTGAAACAAGCTATTTAGTGAACGATAATCTACGATACCAAAAGCATGCGCAACTCGAAAAGATAAAGAAATAGGAAAGATTATTATTAATTATGAAAGTAAGTTTCCTTACAAAACAAATTTACTTGTCGATTCTCACCTTACTCCAAAAATGACTGCAACGATGAGTACGATCGCTAAAACAACACTTATACTTGTACAGAATTTGTTCTTCATCATAGGCGACGAACACACGGTTTAGTGTTTAGTTATACGCCAAAATTATACAGCCACATGTTTCATTCTAGTTAAATGGACATCCACGAAAAATGTTTGCGTCATGCCGCAGACATTGTTTGCATCACACTACATTGTTGTGGGAGGAAATGGCGCGCTGTATGCATTGTCTTGAAGTGTTTGCGCTAACCTACAACCTCCTACTTAGATTGTTCAAATGAAAAAAAAATATTTTTAGTACGGATTCATTTAAAGGCAAGAATTACATTTCATGATTTGAGGATTCTTTGCTTGAGACAAATAACTGAACTGAGTGAAATGCTTGTGCAGCGAAAAATAAATGTTGTATTAATCCCGAATCTCAATCATCGGAATAAAAATTTTAATGTTGTTGATGTATAACGACAACCTTCGACGTCGAGTAGTCAGAATTTGAGTAAAAGAGCTGTGGTTGTAAAAAAGTGGTACTTAATAATTTAGGACGCTTTCAATATTCTTCATTCAAGGTTAAAGAATATCTTATCCACGAATACCTAATTCAAAGAAACAGGGACCTATAGCTAGGTTATTCACCTGACCTCGAAGCGAAATACAGACCCAGAATTCAATATCAACCATGGAATATTTGTAGACATAATTAATGACACTGGGAACTTTGTATTGACACAGAAAAAGTATTGTTGACAGCTGGCGTTTTGCAGCAAACTGACACAGTGTGTGGTGCCGAACAAAGTAGGCAAAAACGACACAGGTATAAATGGAACAGGAAAAATGGCACAGAAAAAATGGCACAAATAGAAAAGTAGGTAAAAATGGCACAGGAAAAAATGCCACACTTAAATATGTGTTTAGGGTTAGGGTAACAGTGGGGGGATAATTATTTTAGTTGTTTTTACCTCCGCCAAGGAAGTTATGCTTCAACACTGTTTGTTTGTTTGGGTTTTGTCTGTTATGACAGTAAGCCTATTACGCAAAAACTATCTAACAGATTTCCAAGAAACTTTGCGAAGAAAGGCCGGGTGTAGTGTGCAAAATTGGAAATCTTTTCGCCTGTTCTTTTTCCGCAAAACTTGACCGAACATCACGCACAAAAAACATTCACGAAACACTTCGTAGAGGTCTCAGAGGGAGTGTTTAGTATTTCTTTTTTGTTATCTCCACCAGGACAAGCAACTACAAGTTAGTTCCAGGTTCCATTTCCAGAAATTCTCGCTTGTAAAACCGTGTAACGCTGTCTATAGCCTTTGCTTATTAATGTGTTTAGCCTTATAATGTGAGTTAGTACGTACATATTTGTCAGTCTAATGTCATCGCTAAAATTAATGGCTGAAAAGGTAGATAAACACCATGTGGAACATTCATGCATTGTTGATTATAAATCTATTTAATGAACAAATATTTTGTGAGTCTTTTGCTAGTCTATATAATGCCAACACATTCTAGTTTCATTATCGAAATCAATTGCATCAAAATAACATATGTGCCACTTTTTCCTACTTTTCCATTTGTGCATTTTTTTCCTGTGCCATTTTTACCGTGCAACGCTGCCGAAACCTGCCTTTGAGCGAATGGAAAATGGACACAAATGAAAAAATGGCACACTTAATAAAATATGAGTTAGGGTTACTAGTTAGGGATAATTATTTTTACTTCTCCCAAGCAGGTGTTATTTTTAGCGCCGTTTATTTACCTGCTCTTTTGTTTGTTTACGTATTTTTTGTCCCTTTATTAGTTATCAGAATTACATAAAAACTATAGTTCGTGAGCTACGATTATGATTACGATTACCTCCGCCAAAGAGGTTATGTTTTCATCGCTGTTGATCTGTTAGTTTGCTCGTTAACATGCTTAGGCTAAAACTACTTGACAGATTTTCACGAAATTTTGTGAAAAGTTGGGCATAGCTATAAGACAAGCAATGCGAATTTGGTACCAGGCGAGCAGCCAAAAATTGCCAAAAGGAGTGTTTTATTCACAAAAGTTGTTGGAACACCATTGCAAAAATGCAATAGCGGGGCTTCGTGAAGGGAATTTTATAGCTCTTTAGAAAGAGGAGGAACGCCGCTACGCGATAGGCTAAGATAATAAATACTTCCACCTGGACGAGTTAGTTCTAGGTTCCATTTAGAGGAATTTTCGCTTGCAAAACTATGCAACGCTGTCCATGAGCTTATCTTATGGATAGCCTAGTATGTAAATGCGGTATATTTGTCAATCTAAATGATCAATGTGAAAAGGGTCAAAGAATTGTAGACAAATACAAAGTAAAATATTCGTGCACTGTTGTTATGAATACGTTGCTGTTTTATGAACAAATTTTTTCGCTAGTCTATATAAAATTCGTTATGTGTGTAGGTATATTTTTGTATATTTGTCTGTTCATCTTTCTTTTATTTTTTTGTTGTCAAAAAATCAGACTAATAATGTCTAGAAAACGTTCAGTTTCAGTGAAGGTCTGCTTCCTACTGAGTACATTTTAGTTTTACATATGTCACAACCATATGTGCCAGTTTTTCCTACTTTTCCATTTGTGCCCTTTTTTCTGTGCCATTTGTACTCACTTTCGGGAGACCCATATGCCTCCCCTCATATCGACTCTGGACGTGATTACTAGGGAGCGATTCGAGTCGGAAATTCCAAACAGTCAATACGTGCTTCGCTGAAATTTTTATGCTTTTATTTAACGTTTTTCTAAACACATACATTTTCACGTACATGGCACGCAAAACGGCTGAAGTAGCAACTTTAGAAATCACAAAATTGTTAGTCTTCTGTAAAACACCGAACCTATGCTGCCGTCATGTTTACCATGTGCTTTCTTGCAGGATTCGCAGCGATGCCGAATTGCGATTGATTTAATTAAGTGTCGAAGTTACTGCAACAGTACTACCTTCACCACTACCACCCCCACCGCCAGCGGCAGCAAGACCAACAACAACGACGGCAACCATCATCATTGTTGTCACTGTCATTGCTGTTCCTGTTGTTGCTACTGTTCATTTTCTTGTTGCGGCTGTTTGTGTTGCTGCTGTCGTCTCACAATGGGGGTGGTGGTGAAGGTGTTGCTACAATAATTTAAATATACACTGTTCGGCAAGGTGTAACATTTTTGGCTGTTGTAGATTTATAGTGTTTTGTGCGAACATTTGAAATGAATTTTGTAAATTAAAATTTAGCATGAAATTTGACAAGATTCTGTGCAATGCAGCACTTGAATCGGAATGAGAAAAAAGTGGCCCAAGTTCTAATTGCGCTACTGATAATTTTTTTTATAGAATACCTGATTTGAAATACGCTACGTTACTATAAAACCTCGTAATTAAGAAGTAGACTCTGCAAGAAATTTTGTTTCATGTGGTATTTTTGCTCATGCAGACTATCCATCATTTTTACTCAAATTAGTCTATAAAGTTTTGATTAATTGCTCAGTTGTTGTTCATGTAATTTAATTAACTGTAAATTTATAGTCTCTTGATTGTCTTCTCAATTAACACAGCGCTGCTCTGAACAAGCTCGGATATTTCCAGCATTAATTTCTTGTGGTGTGTTAGGATCCACGCATTTTTGTCAAGTCAACAAGCGCACAATTAATAAGCCAATTAATTTTGCAGTTTTGATGTCACACTTGCGCTTGTAACTTATCAAAACATTACTGATTACTGACCAGCGTGCTCACAGATGACAGCGTGCACTGTAAATGTGATTTGGAAATCTGTTCAGTCACCATCAGTGGCTTCGATCACCTGTTACAATTAATTGCAAAGAAACATAATAAGCAAAATCTTTTTAACATTTTATGCGCTGGTATTTTATTGTTAGAATGTTTTATACAGTTTGAAAATAAAAATTAATTTATATTTTATAAAATATTATTAAAAATTATCACAAAATTTAACCAAAATTTTGCGTAAACTAAACGCTTTATTAATTTTGTTGTAAAAATGTTTGCAAGACCATATTTGGGAGAGCATGTCTATTTAAGCACAGTAATTGCCGTATAATTTTTAAAGTATTTTGAATTTTTAATAGCTTATTCTGATATTATTGATGTTATGGTGTTTTGAGTGAGGGTGGATGCTTGGTGTCTGTATGATCTTTCTCCATCCCATCACTCTTTCCAAACTATTAATCCTTATTAGCACGTAACTTGTTTGCTGCACGACACAACTAAAAAAATGCAAACTCAAGTTCAATTTATTTAGTGTTTCACCCACTGGTTATTGAATTTTGACTTCATGTTTTAGGATTTCTGCAAAATAATATTTGTGTTGAGTTTTAGTTCACTTTGATCTACATAGATGGCAGGACAGTTGCAACGATCGCGTGCGCCGCCTGGGTATTCTGAGAGCTAAAGCTCTCAAAACGTTACTACCTGGTACTCTCGTGTGTACAGTAGCGGCAACCGGCATTGATCGAGAATGTCATGAGCGTGTGTAAAAAGTTGTGTAGTTAGTTAAAATTTCTGGTGAAATAATGTTTGCATCATTTTTTGCACGTCATTTGTTTCTTTCGTGCTTATGACAGAATAGTTATGACAATGGTCATTAATACAATTCTTTCGGTTTTATGGCTGGTAAGCTTATTCTTAATTTCACAAGCTGCAGACCAGACACCTTCCCGCCCAAACGTTATTTTGATGATGGCTGATGATCTTGGATATGGGGATGTCGGAATGACAGGAAATAAAACAATTCGAACACCGAACATTGATAGTATAGCTGCCAGAGGTGTGATGTTTACCCATCACCTTGCTGCTAGTTCTGTTTGTTCTCCAAGCAGGGCTGCGTTTCTTACCGGGCGCTACCCTATTCGTAGTGGTAAGTTTTTAGTTACAAATCTACATTTATTACTGCAATTGAAATAGAACATCGAAATTGAGATAACTACCATCTCTAATTTACGTATCTGAATAACTTTAAACTCTTACTTTTCATAGGGACCTAGAGTTGAACTCTGTTGTGGTCCCTCCTCAAAAAAGGTTTAAAACTATTGATGGTGCATCAGCTGTTGCTGCGGGCACTTTGTTCCAAGAGTTGATGACATGTGGGGGGCAAAAAAGAAATCGAATACAGAAGGAGTTTAGAAGAGCTGGAAAAGAAATGGTCGTGCTGGAAAAGAAGTCAAAAAGAACATATAATCCATTGACTGTCTTGTAACAGTTGATGAGATCAAAGGTCTCTCTCCGTTGTTCTAAAGTCGATATTGTGGAACGGTGAGCATCCTGAGTCGAACACATCGATTTTGTGTTTTTTCCAGTTATGCTTTAAGAGTGGAGTGCTGTGGTAATAAGGTTCTTACAGCATACCCAAGAATTTGACGCACAACAGATTTGTACAGAGGAATGATTACAAAGGCTTTCTTGGATGAGATACAACATTTAATCATACTATCAGCGTTGTGACCCCAAAATAGATGTTTATCCTCCTCAATCAGGGATGTTACCGAAACTGAAATTTATGAAACATAGGAAGCTGATACTGAAACGAAATCGAACCGAAATCATTTTTGCAAAGCTAACTATTATGAAAACTGAAAAAATTCTGAAATAAATAAAATACTTTGTTTTTGGCAAAAAATCCAACCAAAAAAAGTGGAACAATGTTTATGGTTTAAAAGCACGAAGCTTCAAAAATTTTCGACGAAAGAGAAACTCAACCGAAATTGCAATTATCGGTAAACCGAAACGAAATCTTAGTTTCGATAACATGCCTATCCTCAGTGGGTCCATCTTTCAGTTAATATGGAATTTGACACTTAAAAGTTTTTTTAAGAAAGATTCATAAAAGATGGCTTTTGCTTTTTTAAGCTTCAATAACCATGCTTCACAGTTCATACTATCTCTGAATTGATGTTGTTCAGGCTGAGTTGTGTCATATGCCTACCATAATCATCCTATGTCAAACGTTGTGGCTTTAAATCACCGGTGTACAGTCGATGATGTGTTAGTCGATACACTTCGTAATACCATTTATGAAGATTAAGAAACAATAAGAAAGGGTGCCTTGGGGTATGCCACTGCAAGTATATTCAGCTTATAGTTATGCTGTTGAAGTCAACACGTTGGCGATAGTTTGTCAAGAAGTGCTGGAACAAACTGGTCTAGATGGGTGGGTTTGAATTTATGTATGTATTTCTGATGAATGTCGGACAAAGCACTTTTACACTAAATTTTGTAAGACTTCGTAAATAATTGTTGAGAAAACAGGGAATTAAATGGCATTGAAGATTACGCAGAATTATATAAGTTTGTGTTTATGAGCTTTCTCTTAAACAAGCAATTGAAATCGTGATCCGAAACTTTTCTCAGATCAGTTTAATAAGATTATTTCTCTCTATCTTTTACTAGAATAAAGTCATAATATTATAACTTCTATCACAAAACCTCTGTTTTGCCTACTAAGTTATTTTTTCATTATTTTCTGTAGATATCTGTAGTAGTGATCATTTCAGAGAATGATGGTAGTGCAGGTTTTGAAAGAATGTAATTGAATTAATAGTTTTGATGTTATAGATCTTCATTTATCGTTGATCAATTATCAAAGCCTGGAAAATTGTTTAAGGTTCATGTAATTGAACTTTCAACTTTTATATTTGCTTTTATAAAAAATAAAAATCTTACAGTCCAAAATTTAGTATAGCTAGTAATATTAGTAAATATTATAAATGACTAATCAATAGCTTTAGCTACTAAAGTAAACCTTTTCAATGCAGAATATTTGCTTTGTGGCGGATCTTAAAAAAAGCATTGCCATGCTCGTAGTTTAGAGCATATTTTTGTAATAATTCGTTATATACATTACTGTTACTGTGCTAGTGAAGTAACTATTGATTTTAATTCTATACTCAGCAGTGGAGTAGCGTCAACTATTTTCAGACATCAGTTCATACTGACAACGAGCGTCAGTATCCAGACATTGAAAAGCTGGTACAACTTTCAGTTTACTCATTAATTAACTTTAGAATAAAGTACTTAGCCGTTGCAGTATAGTATAAGTTTGAAATATGTTCTATATTCGGACAATCGACATTAAATTTTTATTCTTTTTTCATAGTTCACTTTTATTGCAGTTATACTATTTTTTTCTTGACAGTCCATAATAAGGACGAAATATGAAAAGGCTATTATACTGCGACTTATTATTGTAACTAATGATCCGTGGCCTCATTTTAGGGAGTCACGCTTTACATCTTGGCATTTGTTTATATTCAAATATTGATGCTTCGGAGACGATTAATGTGGGCAACTAATGGACTATTATTAAACTTTCTGAGGTGTGCCTGCCTTGCATCAATTGATGTGACTAGTTGTGTCTTATAAGGATTGTAGGTTGTAACTTGATACTGGGAAAGCTGATAGTTCCGAATTTTATTAAAATAGTCGCATTTAAACTTTTATTGCAGTGTACTTGTTTGGGTCTTGGTAGAACGCGTAAACTACATGGACAAGAAAGTTCGTAATTATGATATATATTATATACAGCAAAAATTATATTCTCTGTAGATTTAATTTTTGTCAGGCTAGACGGATGGTTTTATTTTATCCACTTTTAAATAATTAAAAAATTTTATGTGCTAATCTTTGGTTCACATCTTTAAAAGTTTTTCAGTAAGTACTTATAAAGTAGGCTACCGATTTAAAGCAGTGCAGTGAGTGCACATTGCAGCTAACGTTCCTGAACTTCCATCATGTTCTATGGTGGACTATTTTGCTCATCACTTGAGATTATTTTGTATGTGCTGCTTGGTGGCTTTTTCAATTTCTTGTGTCCTAATATTGCGGCCTTAAGGGCTTATAACCACATGGATTACACAGATTTTTCTTACATGATTTCTGATGCCACAAATATGAGGCTAAAGGCCTACGTTCACATTAATGGTGATGGTAGTCCAGTAATACATTGCTCTACAGACTCCTGAGTCCGGCCTATTTCAAGTACAGTGTACTTATGTGCTGCAAAACAAGTACTTTGTTCACTGTTTACGCCGCAAAAACATATCAGTTGTCTATATTTAAAAATACAGATTTTAAGGCCGTAAGTATTTTCACTGTATATAAATTTACAATTAAATAATTAGACTAAGTGCTATCTTAGATGTCTATAAAATTTATTTTGACGAGCCTTTAAATTCACTAAGCAGCTGTGGCTGGAAAAAGACTTTGTGTGCTGCGATCAGCTTCCCTGGAATTTTTCTGTTTAAAAATACATCTACTTTGTATTTAAAAATCGCAGTGCGAGATATAGGTGAATTCATTGGTCTGCTCAGTATTGCAAAGTCTTGGCAGTTTAAACTTTTTATTGAATGACAAGTTTATTTTGGTACTGTATTTTTGCTGCCTGAAAAAATTTTAATATCCAGCTGCTATATTAATTAGACATTTAAGGAAATTTTATCTGCCCAGCAGATATATTTTGCCTTACTCATATAATACATTTCTAATAAAAACTTTAAATGTTTGCGGAAAAGAGATACATGCGTGGGAGAGTTTTTGTGGGTTGGCCAATTTCCTTTAGGAATTCTGCTCGAAATCTGTTTAAGCTTTCTTGTCAATATTTCATAGCCATCGGAGTAAATGTAGCCTGCACATGTTCAGCAGACGCAGTGCAAATCTGATGTTACTTTGATGCTTTTAATCAGCCAGTTCATTTAGCATCACCATGGCACGAGCCGAGTGTTGCAACTTTCTTGGTTAGTTTGGTTTCAGACGTATGTGTCATCCCTATATATGGTCTCTTGTACGATGCACTGAACGCTGCAGGTTGGTGGTGAACTGCGTTGGTTATGTCATAATTTCAGGAGCGCTATATCTGAGATACGTGAGAATTAGCATTCCAGCATCCACTCAGCTGGTCAAGTATCAAAACAGTATTTAAAACAGAAAAACGAGGATAATAGACATTGCAGCCTAACATTCCGTACAAATTGTAAAATCATAAACTTTTAAAAAGTATTTAATATATGTTAATTTTGCTGTGTGTGTGTGTGTGTGTGTGTGTGTGTGTGTGCGTGCGTGCGTGCGTGCGTGCGTGCGATACCTCAGGGCTACAGTTCCAATAACGGCACCTTTTATTTGCCGTTTTTTCGCCGAACTCATGCTTCTTATTTTTAGAGAAACAGGATCTCGCGAGGGTGGTGACAGTAATGCTTGGATAGCCCGTTTAACAGAGGGTTTTGAGAGGTTATTTAGAATTGGCGAGAACACTTTCCCGGACCTATCAGCCAAAATATGGCGAAAAACTGCACAAGTATCCTTCAGGGAACGGGAACATGCAGTGGTGGTGCCGGCAATGACTAGATAACCCGTTTAGCGGTGGGTGTTGTAGGGTTATGGAGCGCGGTAAGAATGACACAGGTGAAATGGTACCAAAGGAAAAAATGGCACGGGAAAAATAGCACAAATGGAAAAGTAGGTAAAAATTACACAGCAAAAAGTGGCACAAATAGAAAAGTAAGTAAAAATGGCACAGGAAAAATAGCACTAATAGAAAAGTAGTTAGAAATGACACGGGGTATTGCTTTGATACAGACCATTTCAGTAATAAGAAAATGATTAAAATAAGGGAGAACTTCAAAAGGAGGCCGCTGTTCAAGCGGTTAAGCATGTAACTTACATACGAGGTCTGTTTCGCAGAAAGTGTTTTTCAAGGAAAAATCCATTTCTCTGAAAAAAGAACTTCCCTGAAAATATTTTTTCCTAGAAAACTCGTTTCACAGAAAAAAATTTCCCCGAAAGATTTTTTAAGAGAAAAATCACGGTTACGTTTTTAATTACTAAATCTGTTTTAGTAGGATAAAGGCTTCGGTTTCTCTCTTTCTGTTTACTTCTTCCTCTTTACCTCCTCCCTTTCTGCCCTTCTCTTCCTTTCGTCAAGTCAGCTTAGCACACGTTATAGATAGCGTTACACAGTTCTCCAAGCGAGAATTTTTCGAAATGGAATCTGGAACGAACTCTTAGTTGCTTGTCCTGGTGGAGATAATAAAAAAGAAGTACTGAACACTCCCTCCGAAACCTCCACGAAGTGTTTCACGAAACAAACAAACAAACAAACATAACTTCCTTGGCAGAGGTAAAAATAATTACCCCTACAGTAACCCTAACCCTAAACATATATTTTACTAAGTGTGCATTTCTCTGTGCCATTTTTACCTGAAGGAAATCTCGCTAAATATAATGTACCATGCTTTGTCCCAAAGAAGTCTTTTGAATTCGACTAATTTTGCTTGATCTGTGAAATACGTTTTAATTTATCGACCTAATATTTACTTTATTACCATATTTGTAAAATTTTGTATACCGTATATTGTACTTTTGTCTTTCTTTCTTGTACTACAGAATTTGGTGTACATATTTGTTCGTTTTACTTCGTTGAGAGCTTGACTGGCGAGCCTCTCACTCGGTCACATTTCAAGCGTCTGCGAGGTTTGTCATTTGATTGAAATCATTTTTGGAAGTCCAAAACGAGCCTTACCCACAATGAGACTGGGAGTAAGGTCAGAGTTGCTGTAGTTCACGTGCATATGTGTCTCGGTCCAATCGAATTCAAGTGTCTACAGCATGTCATTTGGGGTTCGGCTAGTATCGTTTACAACCATTGGAAAAATCAGACATTTTTAAAGGAAACGCAAAGTAATTATTTGTCCTTAATAATCGTTTAACCAGATATCATCAAATCTCAATAGACTTTTTACCCTCTCCTATATAGCCACCGCTTAATAGTATTTGTTTGGCGTAGTTCAAGCCGCTAACGCTAAAACGGATGAAGAGATAAGCAACGATGTTACGCCATGCATTAATTACCATTAGTTTACTACAGGGATACATGAGTACATTAGCACATTTAGACAGTTGTACCGTGCTCAGTAGCTCAGTAACATTAAAACTGGAGTGTTCGTGGTTTGCGTTTGTCAGAATATCTCTACAGAATATCGCTTCTGGCGCGCAGAAATTTTTGGAGTCATAGACATGCTTAGTGATTAATTGATTTAGTCGAAAACAATCAACTATTAACCCAGTAAATTATATTAGTGATTGTAGGTCTGTCAGTAACTCGGTAGCAACAGACTTTTTGCTCGAAGTAAATTAGATTACTGATTGCTGTTAACTTGTTAAGATTTTGCCATAGCATAATCTTCTTGAATTTCTTTGTTTATTATTATTACTGTTTGGTACTAATAGCCCCAAAGGCGCCAAAAAAAGTTTGAGAGCATACATGTACAAGCGAGGATTATGAAACTCACAGCGTGAATAGCTGTGGGTTGGAAAACATTACAAAATTTGATTTCTATTAGCAACGTCAAAAGACGAAGATGGCAAACTCTTTAGCCTCAGAAACAATACCCAACCACTTGTTTTAATACTCTTTCAATAAAATTATTTAATAGGTCAAAACTGTAAAACTTTTACGACAACATTTTTGGTAAATTAAAAGCTCAAAAAATCATGGTGTCGCACATCGACATTAAACCAGCGTGAAATAAGAATTCAGGACAGCGACTCTAAGTTGTTGGAGTTTGAAACATTTAACGACTGACTACCATGTTTTAGAACGTCTGGAGCTGCAGCTGTCAGACTGGGCATCACATCAGCTGACCTAGCATGTTTAGTTTTGAGAATGCTGTGTATATGATAGCCGTATTTTGTACAGTATTGTTGCCATTTTATTGCATCTTTCCGGCCTACTTTCTGCTTATTTACGTTTTCCCAAATTTGCCAACAGCCAAAAATCTTTTCGCAATAGAATCTTGCATGATCAATGCAGCCCTGTCATTTTGCTGGGCTTCTTTTCCGATGTGTTTGCTCAGCCATAAAGCAAATTAAATTCTACAACTGTGCTGGCATTTTGCGGCTTATTTATTCCCAGCTGTCAATCCAAATACTGATCGGTGCATGGCATTCCGCTCAATATGCGTTGATTGTGCGTGTAGTCGATGTAGGTTACTAATTTGCATCTTTTCTGTGGTATAGACAGTTTTTGGACATAAAACACTCCCCTACCGCTTTACCGTTCTTCTTCCCCCTGTCTCTCTCTATCTCCCTCCGTCCCCCCTCTCTCTGTCTCTCTCTCTCTCCCCCCTTCTTTTTGTTTGTCTTGATCCCCTTCTTTTTGTTTGTCTTGAGTCGCTAGTGTTAAAACAAATTTACGTATTTTTCTTTTAGAAAATTACGTAATATTTAAGACATTAAGATAAGCCTGAAAAAAATCATTGACGACACCCGTATGATTTTGATACTGTCCGTTGAGTCTCGATGGTTTTTCGCGCTACTTCTAGCCACGTAATTCGTGATCTTTCAGCCAGCGGTTTTCTCGACGTTTCTTCCCTTGGGGATTCGCCGATGTTTGTTTAAATTGGAATTTTGCGTTACTGTGTACCCCGCGATGATTATCAAAGTTTGGTCTGTGCGCTCTAGAGCTTCTTGTGCATTGAAGGAATGAAACCCGTTTGCCATTCCGTTTTATTGTGGTAAAATAATGTATGAATGTAAAGAACCGGGTAATACTAGAAAAGTGCAGTTTTATCTGCAGAAAGCAATTATGCGCGTCAGCTGAAGCCCGAATGAGAACTCGCAAATTTTATTCTATTATACTTTATTAATTAAGGATTTTTTTAATTAAACATTTTTTTCGTGAGAAGTAATATGCACAAGTTTTTACTCTTGTCGGCTAAAGACGTAGAACCTAAATCAGTGGAATAATAATAGGGAAAGATATCAACGACAGTCATAAGTGCGAGTTGTACTTATTTTATTATTATCTAAATGCTTATAAAAAGTTTTTTTCCAAAAAAACCCAAGACTCGTTGGGGGACGTGGGGGGAAAAGAAATAACCGTAGTTGCAGCTGTCCTAAATATTATTAAATAAAATGAGCAGAACAGAACATTTTCTTAGTTTTTATCCAGAACCGTTCTGTTTTGTTTTTATCCAGCAACTGTTTTGTTTTTGCTGTAACTTCTTGAAGAAAACTCTGAAAATACAAAATTCTCAGCAAATTAAACTAAAGTAAACTGGACACAGATATATGCTTACAGTATGTTTGGACAAAATACTTGTGTTACCGTTCCCATTCATAGTGCAATTCGTCTTGCTTGTTTCAGTCTTCGTAACATTAAAGTTTATGTTGTTTGCAGAATTGTAGTTCTACTTGATTATTCATTATCCTCTGTGGTGCCAAAACCTCCATGTGCCTACTGTATACCAATATGATTTTGATTTTTTCATGAACATGTTCATGGTTAGGTGAGACATTTATATTACGCACAGATGCATACATGACACAAACAATGAAACAAAATTATTTTTAGTCAGTTTATAGATGTCTGAACTAATAACGTGTGGTTTCGCTGTGTGGTGGGATGAATATTTATGGCAGTCTGTCACTCTCTGTTGAAGCGGATCTGGTCTACATCGTATATAGAAAATCAATCACATTGAAGAGCGTGGCCTATAATTGTGATAGCCATTGGAAGAATCCACTGTTGTGAATACACTCTGTATTTGTTCGTCTCACGTGAGCACTGTACAAGAATAAACGTGAATATTAGGGTGAGAGGCTTTGAGGTAAATACCAAAGCATTTGCAGGGAATAGGTGCCCGTGAAGTCTATTCAAGTTTATTCACTACAAGTTGTAATACCACTTACTGGACTTTTTAAATCTGATCACTGTTTAGCATTTAAAGTGTCCAAGTTGATGAAGTTGTTATAATAAACACATATTGGTAGCTACATGTATTTTCGTGTTTGCTTAGGCGCCCGTGCATCATTAATTAGTTTATTCAATTTCAATTTTTATTTTGTACTAAAATTTTTTGTAAATACACCAATATTATATCCACGATCACCGCCTTGCTCGCGGACAATGGAAAAGTCTGCATGTTTAATAGGACCGATCTAGCCATTATTTGTGATGTCTGTAGCTTATCTGCCATCGCTGACGATATCTCACAGTTAAAAAGCGGTATTCCACTTGTTTGGTATTTAAAACATTTCATTTTTGACTGCAACAAACTGTGTGTTCCTAACCCATTTCGTGTAAATATTTACTTAGAAACAAGTTTACTTTATACATATTTAGCAACACTTTCGGATTGGGCCCAGTTTAAATATTTACGCACCTAATCATTTTGAAATTAGTTCGAGTCATTATTCGAGTAAAGCATTAAACGAGAAAGTAGCCATACGGGTTCGTATTGGAACAGAAAACCTGGGAAAGACAAACTAGTGCCTTTCGTTGTACAGTGCTCTGGGACAACAGATTACAGATGACATATATTACAGCAGCTCATATCATGTCACATATCAATCAATGAGCACTGTGATGAATCATCGTCACTAAAGCACAGCTGTTGCAGTGCAAACACACTAACATTATTCGCTATTTTATTGCCTCTAAAACTGACCTAAATAACAGTAATTGCTAGTAAGGTCTTTTATTGGTAATGCTATACAGAGTTTTTTTGTTTTATAATCAGTTGTATTAAGGAATCAATCTTTTTAGCAATTTTGTAACTGTAAACCGTGCACATTGATTTATTGTTATTTGCAACACACATATGGTCTGGGAGACTGAGACTGAAAGATGTGGCTAATTTTCCTATTTCTATAGAGCCACAACAGCATTAGAGTCTGCTTGTAAGGTTTTCTGTATTAATAAATAATGCAATTTAAGTCAAACTTGGAGTTTTACAGAATATAAATGCTTATATACTGTGTGTATGTCTTCGCTATTTGCGTTTTTATTAAGTGAGACTTGGTCCACGTCTAATGTCTATATTTTCTCTTGTTTATTACTGTAAACATTTGCCTGTGGGCCAAAGTTGTCATCTAATGCTCTATGAAGTTATTGATTGGGCTGGCAAGGCATCATTTACCATTTATATGTGATCCTAAAGCGATATACATAATTATTTATATCCAGTTCATTTAAACATACACGATTAATTACATGAAAATATAACATTGTTTAGTATGGATGTT
Organism: Tubiluchus corallicola; assembly: GCA_030141605.1. Lineage (NCBI taxonomy): Eukaryota > Metazoa > Priapulida > Priapulimorpha > Priapulimorphida > Tubiluchidae > Tubiluchus > Tubiluchus corallicola. The sequence continues at coordinate 53,250 of JAQGDQ010000002.1, forward strand.
AAATTAGTAAAATTAATAATGTAAATACGAAGAACGAAGATTGTAAACATATATTGCAGCTTTTTAACTCATAAACGTAAAAAAGTCTTACAAATTTTTCCACTCTGGTATATATGCGGTACCAGTCAATTTTGGTTTTTAGTTTCCTTGTAATTGAATACTTGTGGGTTTGATTAAAAAACAATGATTCCGTCACCTGCAGCTTAGTGAGAAGGCTTTGCTTCATTTTGCAATTGAGAAAGGAGTAGATCTATTTTATTGCTAGCAGCTGGTCAAGTAAACTGTGATGTCTTTGCTGGGTCTGTGTCACAAGACACTTCTTCATTTGATTCCTTTCGTTTGTTTGTTCTTCATTTAACTCAGTCTGAGTCTCTCTAATCTTCATCTACTCCTGCTTCACATCCATCCGTGTGCTCAATCATTCATTCATTCGTTAAACTATTCGTTGGATAACTCGTTCCTTGATTCATTTCTCAGTTCATTTTTACCCATTTCTTCAATTTAGCTGACATTATTCTACTCGTAAATTCAATTGATAAAAACTAAAACATTCGCAGCTGTGTCGGTTTCGTTCAGCATTTTAGACAATGCCTTCGTGCATTTCATTTTGTAGGTAATGGCTACACAAATGCGGCTTCCTAGATATATCTGGTTCATCGCAATACTTCTTTTATTTAGTGACACAAGGGTGAAATTAATCTTAGCCTTACCCTCCCAATGGAGCCCAAATGGTGGTAGTAGCGATCGACGACGGGTATATATAATATATACACAATAATATATATATATATATATTAAAGCCATTTATTTTCCCCAGGAGTAGCTCCAAGTGGTTTGCTGCGAGTGATGACATTTGTGGCAAGTGCAGGAGGACTACCATCAAATGAAACAACAATTGCGGAGTTACTGAAGGAAGCTGGATATAACACTGGTATTGTAGGTAAGACTTTTTGTGCATTATTTTTATAGGCACGATTTCTACACAATGCATTTGTTTGCATTGTTTTAGTAACCTTAAATCACATATATGTTACATATATTACACTCGGGTATTATATCTTATTTATATATGTGTTACGTAATTATGATATCACATCCGTCAGTGGATCCCTGCCTATAAATTACTTTTTCTGAACATTCTTACATCTTGCCTTACATTTAACACTCAATAACAAATGGAAAGATTTAGGACTAGTTAATATACTATAAATGTATTATAATTTTTACGTTGGCCATCATTTGGCAGTAAAAATTATACATGCTTACGAAATCAGACAGCGAGGAAAGTAATGAAGATTATGTTTTAATTATAATTTGTTAAAAAATTATTGCTTAAAAATAATAATGGTAACATATCCATGCTGCGAATGCGATAACATTAATAAGATAGCTATATAGATCTCAATAAATCTGATAAGTGTAACAAAGTGCCATACAAACGTACACGTCTATGTGCAAGAGAGGTTATAACAGTAGATATCGCCTCCAAGAACCTACATGGCGACAAACTCACTTCTCGTATACGACACGGGCTGGCTTCTATATGCGCCGCTTCTGATATGATTCAGATCCAGAGGCGCCTTGTTACATTTCCCCCTTAAGACCGGACGTTCACAAAGATCGCAGGAGTCAACTTACGGACGACTTTTTTTTAAACGTCTTACCTTTCTTCCCCTCCAAAACAAAATACAGTGCAATGCAATGCAATACTGCACAAAACAATTCGCATTCTATGTGGGAAACTGTAACATCAAGCACAACAGTTGCTCGTTGTACTTATGCTGTCATGACAAAAATCCTGACATTGTTACGTTACATGTTCTCAGTCTTCAAGTCATGTCTTCGTGGGTCTCGTGATAGTAAAAGTTGAAAGTGCTGAGTAATCATTTGGCTGAGTTTTACCATAATAAACTTATACAACCACATCCGGTTCTCACACTAAAGAAATCAAAGTTGTGCTATTGTATACACAACTAGCCGCAAAGCATTCAATAATTTTCTTTCTCTTGTTTTGAGGATGAACGGAAGTTTAGGCTGACACCTATTGCGTATGCGTACCTATTCCAATTAACTGCGTTGGTTTTACCCTCAATGTTCTCACTGATATTGAAAAATAAGGTGAAATCAGCAATATATTATACATAATAGTCAATACAGTAAAGTTCACACCATCTTAAACCTAACAATTTACGAGCCTGTGTACAGGGGTCTTGAACATAAGCGTGTTTCATACAAGTAAATACATTTTAGTTTAATACTAGTGTTTATTTTTCATATCAATTGTGAAAAATTATTAATAATCTTAAATTCAGGTGTGTAGTTGCTGTTTAATCCCATAATCCCATAATAATTATGTGGTAAATCAATGTTAAAGGAGACTAGCTTATAAATTTCCATTTTCTTGTCTATAGATGTCAACACATTATGCACAATATACCATTACTGGCACAGTCTACTAAAACGCCATTAATTAATAGAAACTAGTTTACCTTTAAAGCTGTATAACTGAAAACTATGTATTTTTTCTTACCAGAATAATTTGAATAATTGCTAGTATATTAACGATTTTAGATTAGTTGATCTATTTTAAATAAATTGCAATTTTAGCTGAACATGAATTGCTTGACTTCTTACAATTATGTGAGATAGTGGGTTAGCAATTTTATTTAGCAAACGAAATTGCGTCGTCAGCATTTTCCTGGGTTTGAACTTCTCGGATTATACGCGTTAATGGAGTTGCGCTTAACAATAACTTTTAAAGGTGGTTAAAATTTCAAGACGGGATATCTGCAACGGTGTTGAACATGTTCATTGTTCAGTCGTCATGCTTTGTGTATCACGTAACACACTCAACTAGCTTTGACTGCACAAAGCATTTGTTTTTGCTACAGTGTAAACGGTTGCTTTATTAACCGTATTCATAGTAATTTACAATCATTAGTCAATGAATTATGAATAAGCGAATAGACGTGTTAAATTGTTTAAGAAAACGCCGCATTATTAATTTTCTGCCACGTCAAGAGACGTAAGCTAACCAATTCTTTTATAAGTTTTTGCGGTGTTGCGTTTGTTATTATGAGGAAGAATGGTGTGCGTTACTCGATTCAGTGAAGTAGGTTTTATTTTGACCGTTGGTTTGCTCTTATTTATGGAAAAAAAAACGATCGTTATCAAGCCAACTTGATGACACCGTTACATTGATTTTTGTTTTCGAGTTTTGCAAAAATTAATCACTGATTTTTAACTTTGTAAGCAGTTTGTGCTGTTCAACACAAACCGAGTGTCACGGTAATCCAATTATACCTTCTTTGCTAGTGGACTCCTAATTTTTTGTAAAGTTAATAGTTTGTAAAATTAAGTGGCGATGTGGTTTTACTTCTTTCTATAAAAAATTTGTCTTTCACGACTATTTTAGCAAAAATCGTTATAACGTTATAGTCGTTATAATCGTAAATTCAGTATGTAAAACTAACCATATTTTCCATATATCCTGACATATATATTTCCCTGAAACTTCGATGTATCTTTTACTAAGTCAAACACAAAAATTATGGAAAAACAAATTGAAATTTTAGGGTCATGTCTCTCTAATTGTGGAATTGCCCCTATTCTAATCTTTGGTAGCATTTTGTTCAAATTTTGTTTTCGAAAATGCAGCCAAAGGGCTCAGCTAAGGTTGTCACTCGTAGTCCTTGTGAAAAAAGATTGAGATTTATTTCAAAGATTTAACACTTAATAAAAATTTGTAATAAATTAAAAGTAAAACTTAAAGTCCAAGTGATGTACACTAGGAAAATTTCTTGAAACCTTGAAAATTACAATGAGGCAAAAGGCAATAATTCAGTATATGTGGTGCTAACTGTGTCATTACATGTGTGTAAATTGCTCTAAATTTATGTGAAAATTGTCGTATGCAGAGGAGTACTTGCATACATTTAATTAGAACAATTGGTAAATAACTAAACTAGTACAGAACCACTAAATGAAAATGAAAAGGCTAACCAAAATTCAAATCTTGTGATCCGTTCACGGAGGTCCCTCTACAGGACAGGACGCACACAATGCAAAATCTATTTGTAACAACTTGTCAACTCAGATTGACTTTTGCTTATTTGCTGACTGGATAAACGATGTTTCACCAGCTTTATTTTTCAAGGGTTTTTGTTTTAATATTCGAGAGCACTCTCATACTAGTCGCACACAATAAAAAATCTGTCTGTTTCAAATTGTCTTAGACAAAATTTTCGGTTAGTATTCAGTGTAAGGTTACGTGGAGAGTTTTGTATGAAGCAAACTGTGAACATGGTTTATCAAGCCTGCAAACAAATTGTTGCAGACAGGTTTTGCATCGTTTGCTCCCTGTATCATTTTTTTAAATACCATTTTAATTTATTGCTCAAATACATGTAATGTACATTAGCAAAATACGATACAATACATACATTGTCAGATAATGCATACATGTAAAATTGATTCCTATGCTTTGTGCAAAAGGTATTTTCAGTGATAGTAATAATAACAATAATTAATATATTTGGCATAATTGCATTAACATAGAGTTAGCTAACTAATGAAATAGAAGTACACTGATACAAAATCACACTTAAATATTGTAATTTTCGGCAATACAAGAAAATGAAAAAAATGATATTAGTATCTGTTTCAGCTGTTTGAATGAAAGTTTATAAAGAATAAATACTGAATGAGTTAAAAAAATTATTGAGACAAATTGTTGCTCCTCTCGTCTGTGGTCTTTGCACAAAAATCTCTCAGACAAAACCAGACCAACACACAGCAATCATTTTGGTCGCATGTCATCTAATAATTGTTTACCGAGGTTACTCATGACACAGTTTGCCTCACACTAAAGTTGCCGTGTGCGGCAAAATTTTCTCTCAGGTTTTTTACCGCGACTAACATATGTACCTGCATAATACACCCAAGTCTGATTCTTTTGATTAAAAAACATAAAACAAAGACAAACAAGCAAACGCTCAAAAATGTACCTGTTTTGGTATTATATTGATTAGCAGAAGACTCACACTGTTCATTAAATACAATTATAATCAATATTTCACGAATATTCTACATAGCTATCCAGGAGTACATAAATGATTGAATACAGAGTTTAGAAGAGTTTTATAAGGTTTGAGCAAGTCACCTAAAAATTTATAACCTTATAAACGTCTATATGTGATAACAATTGTACATTATAATTCAAGTAATGCCTTGATCGTTAACTTTCATAATACATTAATTAGAACTGCAAATGAGGGTTACCATGCAGCACGGTAGTACATGTATCAGCAGCCCTGAACTGTAGCTCCGAGTGCGTCCAGAAAGATAACAATTCAGTTATTTCTTAAAGAATAGGATAACCGTCACAACGCATACTTGTAATTTAAATACTTTGCATGTAGTTGTGGCACTACGTAGGGCAAATCATATTGTAAAATACAGATAATACATAGCGAATCACATTTGGACGGGCGCAAACATTTGTCCTGTAATTAGTAAATGAGGATTCTACCAGCGCACTTCATTAATCATTAAATAGGAGGATGTCAATATATACATAAGCAAATTTCCTGGTGAGTCCCATATCTTTGAAGTTTGGTCACCAATTTATAGAATGCACTACTGAGTCAAATGCATAAGCATTATCAAAAAGTTCAAGTTTTGAACTATTATATATTACCAAGGCTTCCGAAAAGTTGGTGAACGGTTTTTGGTAAACCAGTGCTACAACTTTATAACTAGTTTTTCTAAAAAATAATTAAGAAATGCATCTTTTTAATTTTATGCATATTTGCATAACTTTATTTGTTAATGTGAGTGATTGAGATAAATCAGTAACTATGTGTGAAGCTGTGAAGGATCATCAACTTTATAACTTTGCTCTCTGTTAGCAACCAAGCTTTGGTATAAACGTAAGTTAAAGCTGTGACTAAAATCTCGAAAATGCTAAATAGTGAATGCACACTATTCATCGTTCTTGTGGCTTGTTTGACTAATGAAATGTTTGATACCCCAGCAGCAGTGTGACAGGTAACATACCTGCATCAGTACTTATCTTATACATCAGCAAGAAATTTGTATGATTTTACGTGCAGAGTTTTTGGTATCATAATTTTTATCTACATGATTAGACCTAACTGTTGTTGTTGTTTTATTGTTTTGCAAAGCAGTAGTGGAGTAATTAATTTTTGTTTTTCCAGGGAAGTGGCATTTGGGTGTTAGCTGCAAACGCATTGATGATTTTTGCCATCATCCGCTCAAGCAAGGTTTTGACTATTTTTATGGTTTACCTTTGACAAACTTGAAAGACTTTGGTGGTGACGGCAATACTGTCATGCTGATGGCTAAACCAAATATGAACATCGGATTGGGATGCTCCGTATTTGTTGCAATACTTGCCACATTCATGCTTCGGCGCAAGCAAATGATGGGCTCCGTCGCATTCTACACTCTTCTGTTTTTCGTTACAATTCCTCCCGGTATATTCTTTCTCGTCATGTGTGATATGACATTCATAAACAGTTTAATAATGCATAACTACGAATACATTGAACAGCCCATTCGTTTTGACAACCTTTCTCAGAGACTTGTGAATGAGGCTGTCAATTTTTTGCATGAGAAAGCTCAAGAGAAGGAACCTTTTCTGTTGTTTATGTCGTTTGTACAGGTTCACACTTTTCTACATACAGCAGAAAGGTAAACTTAACTTTTAGTAACATTTAAATTAGGAAATAAATCATTCCTTGCTTAATGTTCTCATACTTTGATATTTTTCAGCAATTCCGGTGTTCCTTTGTTCCTTAAAAGTTATCGGAGAAGACAAAAACACATGAAAAAAATCAATTTATTTTATATAGCCATATGTAAAAGAGAGTGTTGTACGAAATGCAAGCTTCATTACAATCTTATGCTATTGTGAATGTTGTGTACATTACTCTTCCGTATTCGGTATTATGAATGTTGTGTGCATTACACCTCTGTGTGCATCTTAAAGTGTATAATTCAGCAGAGACTGACTGGCTAGGGTACTTTAAATCCACTTGAGTTATTGACAGATAAGTGCATGCTTCAGCTGGTGATTGTTTCATTATTTATTAATGCGTAATGTAGAGACTGAGTAGTACTTGCACTTCTGGAAGTATTAACTATTAATGTTTAATGGCTCCACTTCGAATTCCCTCTGTGCACAGTGCAAGTGAGCTTAAGTGACTGCAAGAAGAATTTCTTGCACATATTGTCCAAATACAAAGTAGAACTAACTAAATGATAGATAATTCTTAGCATAAATTAAAATCTCTGAAAAAAATTGCTGATGAGGTTAAAAATTAGATAGTTTACAATTAACCAGTGACATTGTTCATATATTTGTTATAAATGTTATAAATGCTTATTATTAACAGTAGTTCTGTGCATGGGCTTTTTTACATTTATTACATATACGTCATCAGGCTGCTTAAGATAATAGCTTTATCTGAATATTAAATGAGATCATGGTTTCGTATTATGATTGTTGTATGTCCTAAAAAAATTATCAATGAACATTAATTTGGTCCAGGCACATAGATGAACTTGAAAGCTCCAGTCTTCCCTTTTTTCTTTTCAAGGTTTTTTTTTGTAATCAGTCAAGTATGGCAATGAACCACTGTCAACTCTAGCTTGTAGACCCTAGCATAGAGACAAATAACCTTGCCAAGCAATAGCTTTTCATTTCAATATCTAATACAGCGTTTGTTTTATTCCTAGATTTAGAGGATTGAGCAGTCACGGTCGGTATGGTGACAATGTTGAAGAACTAGATTGGAGTGTTGGCGAGATTCTTAACACACTACATAAACTAGGAATAGATAACAACACTATTGTTTACTTTACATCTGATCAGGGTGGTCATGTAGAAGAGAGAGGCTTAGATGGGCAGCGGGAAGGTGGTTGGAATGGGCCGTTTAAAGGTATTGTGGTACTTACCTGATATTAAAGTCTTTTCTCTTTTTTAATTTCAAAATGAAAACATTTCGGCTGTTTGCTAGCGCTGTTCGAACTTTCAAAGAGTTCTTATTAATTGTTTTGTCACTCATTGAAACTCGACAGCACTAATCATCATGACATTCAGAATATGATAATTTAACTGGAAGCAATGAAGATCAAAGGTTTATATCTGTAACAATAATCTGTAAAAAAAATAAATTGTTCAAAAAACACATTTGGTGCTGCAAAAATTGAAGGTCAAACTGTTATTTTGTAATTAATAAATACATTAAATAGTGATTACAACTTCAGAACTCAGAAGCAGTTTTTAAGATTTCTTATCCTGAAGCAGGTTACTGCTTCTTAAATGAAAGCGGGCAAATAGCCTTTGATGTCTGCAGTATTGTGTGATATACACATTTTCAGTTTACTTTTTTAATAAAATTTTCTTGGAAGATATTTAAGAGGAGGAGGAGTGAAAGGGTATTTAAAATGTTTTCCTTGCTTACACTGTAAAGTATTTTTTAAAGAAGTGCTTTAGTAATTGTTGTTTAACTACTTTAGTAATTGTTTAACTACAAATTTGGAAATTTAAAGTACACCAGATTTTAATTATACGGTTCTACTTGCTAATGGACAAGAAAAGAGACTTAATGAAGTTCATGTACGTTTCAGAAACATCAGCTAGAAAGATTGTATTGGTTGTTGCCAGTCTTGTGAGTTTCGTACATTAAGAGAAGTTTCCTTTTGTTTTTATTTTAAATCCACCTGCACAACTGCCCCCAAGTGTATTATTATATCATACCATGCTGCAAGTGTTGAATATAACATAAATTCACAGGAAATTGCTGCTAGCAGTCAGTACATTATGGCAAATAATGTTGTAAGTAAAATCTATGAATTTTCTGATAATTAAAAACATTTGACACAGTAAAATTCTTTTCCAACTTCCACGAAACTCAGTGTTTGTCGGTAGAAACTATGGCGATGATCATGTAGTACTGTATGTTAAGTATTCAATTTATTTTTTCTACAAGTGTTTATGCTATTAGGTGGAAAATGCATGGGTGGAATGGAAGGAGCTCTTCGTGCACCCACTGCCATTATGTGGCCAGGTGTTATACCAGCTGGACGAGTGATAAACGTTCCAACATCACTTATGGACATCTTTCCCACGCTTGCCAGCATCCTCGACATTGCCCTACCAACTGATCGTATTATTGATGGTAAAAATATACTACCTCTGATACTGGGGCATAGCGATGCTCCACCACACGAGTTTATGTTTCATTACTGTGGGCGTCACATCCATGCTGCGAGATATTCTCCTAGTCAAGGTAATGAAAATCTTTGTAATGCTGTAATATGTTCTGCATTAATATTATAGTTAGCTTCATACTTGTATTCCTTTACTAGAAAATGCCTATTGATCTAATGTCAGCTTTCAGACACAAAAGTTTTAACAGCAAGTAAAGTTTGTGGCCAAAAGTGAAGATTGTGTACAAATTGTTGCACCATTTATTTCTGGAATACATTGTAGCTCTCATTAAAATTGCGCAAGGTCTACTAGAGTTTTTCGAAATTTTGTTTCCATTCAATATTTTTTGTCTCGAACAAATTCTTTGAAGGTTAAAAACCAACTTGTGGAAAGTCATTTCAGGAGAAACTAAGACAAGGAGGGGGAGATTCAAATTGTCTATCTATTTTTTCTTCAAGCTAGCTTCCATTGGTTCAGTAATCATTTTAGTAGGTGGCAATGAAGATGGTACAACTACATGTATTTTGGTAATGATATATTATACAACATAATGTAAGTAGTGCAAAGTTTGACACAACGTGCTGTTAACTATTATCACAGAAAAAGAGACGTTAGTGATGATGCCTCTTTAGCATTTTGAATTTTTTTGTAAAACTTATTAACATTTTGGTGTTTTTTAGAAAATGCTGTGTGGAAGGTTCATTATGCAACACCAAAATGGATTCCCGGCACGGAAGGCTGTGATTTTGTGTGCCCTTGTTATGGAGCGAAGTGGATCCAGTGGCACAATCCACCGCTTCTATTTGACATGATTACTGACCAGTCAGAACAGTTGGTGATTAACGTGAGTGCTAGCAGGCAGTACAGAGAAATTGTGGAAAAAATTGATGGAGCGAAAGAAGCCCATATGAAAAGTATAGTTCCCGTTGAGGATCAGTATTCATTTTGGAATACTATGTGGTGGCCGTGGCTGCAACCGTGTTGTAATCTACCATGGTGTAACTGTAAAGATGAGAAATATGTTGACTTTGAATACCCGTATAAGGACACGACCACTTCTTGATAGCAGGAATTTTTGCGTTTTTAGATTAATGGGAGTATCTAATTTGTTTCTTATACTAGTCGCTTATTCAGTTGCAAAGGGAGATTATTAAGTTTGATAATGCTACTTTGTTTTAGTATTAAGAGCAGGACAAATGCATCACCACACAGTTGTCAATGCACTTGTGTGCTCAAATGTGCTAAGTTATATATAAATGCTTATAATGGTTGATGGGCAGCGTGCAACTTAGGGCAGGGAATAATAAAGCAATGTACTAGTAGAAACTATTTCTGTTAGAATATTTTATCCTCGTGTTGTTAGGCAAAGACACAATCTCGTGAATCTCGAATTTTTAAATTCTGTTTGGCAGAAGTTTTGCTATTATGTGAAATTCTGCTGTTTCCGTTCTGTAGTATAAGTGTGATTCTTGTACGGTTCAGCCTAGCTATTTGTGGTTTATACCTCACTTAAGGTCATGCTTTACACTACAGCTAGCAGTTTTTTTAATGTCTACAATTACGTCTGTCAGCATGCCGCTCACATTAATCTGTACAGAGATGAGTTCTGCAACCATATACTCTAGACTTCTAAGAAGGTTGGAGCATGTGTAGTAATCTCAATTTAAGTTGCTTACTTATTATTTTTGCAAGAGTCAGTTTTCTCACTACAGGGATAATTTTGGTCTCTTCATTGTACAATTACAGCATGCAGAAATACAAGACTTGAAATAAATATATTCCTTCCTGTTACCATTGCACGGTCATAGTGTTTTGGCCTAATAGTAGCGATTAAGCCAAAATCACATCATATGAAATTTGTATAGAATATATGACAGCCTATATTCGAGTGTTGGATTCATCAGTAGTTTTTTACTTCCCTAATGAAACGAACTTCTTTACTTATATTATATACATGAATTTGATGGTTGCATAGAGCTAGAGCATATTGCTGACGTAGTATTAGTTGGATTTTATGAATGTGCAAACTGCTGATGCCAAAGGTGTTTTGCATGGTTTTAATTTTGAGTTCTTAGTTTGTAAATCATGGTGTATTAGGGTCGCTTAGAGATTTAGTTATGTATGTTATATGATTATACATGTTATTGTTGTTAACATCATGGTTTTAATTGTGACAGCTTTTGGTGATAGATATTGAGATTATTATAATGTGATATGAAAACAGAGTTGTTTTAGCATGACTGGGATCTTTTGGCTACTTGGCACTAGAGTGAAAAGAAATGTTTATTTTTGCCACCACAGCATTTCCGTTCTTGTCATTCTCAAGTCATTGCCTCCTTTGCAGCTTAAGTGAGCTCATAGAATTAGTCAGTTCGGTTAACCAGAACTGGTAATTTCAAGAGTAGTCAGTTCTGCATTTAGGCCAATATCAGTATTGAGTTTAATAATTTAGCATAATTAGTTTAGTTGTTAATGAAGTTGTTTTCGTTAATGTAATTTCATTGTGCCAGCTTATTCAATTATAACTTGATATTTGTTATGTCTTTGTGTAATACAACTTTTGCTGTTTGACTTTCTGGTTCGACAAAAATTACAAATGTGCCACCATTTTCTAACTTTTGCTGTTTTTTTGAAAATTGAACAGAGACGACAAAAAATAACTTTTAATTAAATGTGTGATTATTGTAAATTTTGACATGAAATGCTTTTGCTTGCCCTTCATTAAAATACACAATTTGTGCAGATTCAGGTTTGTCTGATCTTCTTCGTGCCTTGGGTTAATTTGTCTGGATTTGTCACCAACAACTAATATTTAAGTGCTGACTGCAAAAAGTTTCTTTTCAGTTACACAGAGTGAGATACAAATACAGTTATTGTAATTGTTAAGCAGGATGGTTATTCTTCAAGTGCTGAGTTATGGACTGTATATAATTGTCAGCGACATTTTGCGCTTATTTTTTTAGGTTAATGAAATTTTAGTAAGCCTACATCGTTATTTTTTGCCAAATGATGCTATGCCAAATAGGTTTCTTGTTTGACTTATTATTGTTATTTAACAGATTAACAATTAATTTTCAACTTGCCAAGTAGTGTCTATGGCATGAAGACTGTTTGCAGGTACCTTGAGCCTACCTTTTATTTCAAATAATCGCAATTTTTAAACAAATTTGATTACTAGCGACCATGCGGATCCCAAGTGCCAAATTGCCTTTCATGTTGTAACAAACCACAAAATGATTATCATTTTGATATTACTTTTTCTCTGTTCTATTGGCATTCAACATTGTTTCTACATACCAAAAAATATTGTTTCTATGTGATGTCTTGCCAAACCTTAGTGAAATCATTTTAAATATGATTTTTAACGTAAAAATTGCATTATATTTCTATAAAGTGTAAAGTACATGCTTGAATGTATTCGGGGACTAATACAGATGAAAAAATCACATTTCTTTAGCAAACTATGACAGCATGAGCCAACTATGACAAAATCTTTCGGAACTCTTCTGATAGCGTTACGTCCAGTTTTACCTTTATATGTTTATTTGTGTTATTTCTGCTTTCCATTTCTTTAGGTTTAGGTTAGTATTTTATTCACGTAGTACCTCACACGTTAGTCAGGTTAAAACTACAGACAGTCACTCTATGTATTTCAGTCTCAGTTATATATGTAGATATAGGGCAGATATTGACCTGTATGAGTAAAACTTAGTATATACATGTACTTTAGTAAAGTTTAGTTTATGCTACGGAGTGTAAACTTTTTACTCTTAGTAAAAGAACTGAGAGAAGCTTCACGGTAGACGTTTCACTTTTATGCGTATGGGTCATTGTCCTTTCACTATTTAATCCGTACTTATTACTTTTGACATACTATATAATATAACTGAAATAATTTGTTGGTGACCAGTGGCTTGAACACTTTATGTGTAAGTCAGCATTTAACATTTTATTGAAAAAATGCATGTACAGTGTATCTGTAAATTGTTAGTTTTGGTGTACAAAAAGTTGAAACTTTTTTAATTAAACGCCTTTTGGTGTGATGATCATCTTTCTTTGTAGAAAACGTTGCATCTAGTATCATATCAGAAAACAGTAGTATTTTCAGTGTAAGACAGTGCACATACAACCACCATCAGTCCATCTCCATCTAGAAACATGCACAATTGAACTGAGAATGCTTTTTTAATAACAAGGGTTGACATATATGCTCCATTGCTTAAACAATGCCTGTATAACGTCTGGCACAGGTGTTTTACCTCAGAAGTTTTATTCTTTGTAGAATGAGGTAGATTATGCTTCTGCCACAACCATAAACTGTGGGTGACTGGGCGTTGGCTTGGTGCTGGATAGTTGCTTAGAAGTATGCTAAAGCTTAAAGATAAGACTCCCAGCTATTAACATTGATTAATAAGAACATTCAAGTTTGAGGTTACTTTCAGCTGTACTGTAGTAAAATACAAAGACCTTATAAAAGTTACAATTGATAACATTTTTGATGCATTTTGAAAAGTGGAACAATTGTCTTTTTTTTAATCCATTTCTGATTTGCGACTTAATCACCTGCTTTTGTCTTGCGTGACATGTGTAAATCTATTGACAATTCTGCTTATAGCTGAACAGGTTGGAGTGAGAATGGACTTGGTGGGGCAACCTTATATAAACATGTATTAAAGCCTCTTGGTTACTGTTTTTAAATTGCAAATTCATTATTGTGATGTTGCATTTGGAGATGGTTGATGGCAGATTTTTTCATCTTACGGCTTTGCAAGTTTTGCTATTGTCTGTCTTCCCTCTGCCTTATGTAAATCATGGCGTAAGATCTTCTTGTTATTATTATTATCATTATTGTCAGTATACATGTGTACTCATTTTTTATCTTTTCGTGTTGTAACTGTTTTGAGGAATTTTTTGAGTGATATCGGCGCAGGACTGGTGCTCATTGTGGTGCTGATTTATGACGCTAGAAACAACACTGTTTTTGTTTTTGAAGGAAACTGCTGACTTGATTCGCATGATGTGATGAGTACTGGTTTTTCATCATTTAATGAATTTCTGTTATATGATAATGAATTTGGTATACTTTGTAGTTTGTACTTTGGCTTTTCATTGTTGATTGTTACTTTTTGACATTGTTGAAAAAAGCGTCAAGTTGCGTTCACATTTACATTTTGCCTGCCTTACATGATCCTATTTGACTATTTTTGTCCACGCATTTTCATAACCTTATGTCTGTTGTTACTACTCTGCATGTCAGATGTTGGGGATTTGGGCGTCTAGCTGCATTATTGTCCTTGTTTGTTCTATTTGTTAACTAAAATGTGAATGCAACATTACTATTACAAAATGACATCATCGTAATTATGTGATTCAGCTTCATTCTGAAACAAAACAGTGGTGGATATTGCTGATGTATAGGTCGTGTTTACTGTTTTTGCCTATTTAAACATACTGATCTGAAAACCTTTCTTGTGTATACAAGTTTACATAATGAGTACATAGATATCTTTGTTTTTAGTATCAATAAAGAATTTTCACTGACGTTTATTATTATTCTTTTTTATGCTGTGCTATAATTTGTTCACTGATTGTAATCGTGCAACTTTGTTTATGATCTGCTGTTTTTTCATACCCTTCAGCATACTGCAAGCTGGAATCCAGCATTCAGCAGCAGCGCCTACTCAACTGGGACGTTTCTTGTGTCACCGGAGCCCGACTCTTTAGCAAAGAATCACTCTAAGTCAGTGAACTGACAGAGGTGGATCAGCCATGTTCGGGCAAACAACTAGGATCAGGATGGCAAATGAAACCCCTCGTTCAGATCTCCAGCGAGTATTCAAAGCAGGCTGTTCGAAATAGTTAACGCAAAGCTTGCACACCCACTCGGCCACAAATGATGAAACTGAAATGATTGTGGGTGTGCAGCGAGTGGACATTAACATTGTCATAGACTTAACATTAACAGACTGCAAAAACCACCCATTGGAATGCAACGCCAAATACAGTATATAATAAATTTGCATATGTTTTACTACCACTCCAAATACATTATTAACTGTTTTATAGGCTTACAGCAGAACACAACTATGCTTTGCAGTGTGATTTTAACCAAAATTAATGTTCAAAAGTACAAGTAAGTACCAAATGAATTAAAATTTGTAAGTTTATTTGGAAGCAATTTAACCACTGCAGCCACACTCATTTATTCAAGCACTATGACAAGAAAAATTTCATAAATCCAACAGAACCTATTATTTCATTTGTAAAAATAACCTTTTCAAAATATAACTATAATACATCAATAAAAATATTTTTTATTCTGTATGATCAGACAGCAAAAATAACACTAGCTGAGCGGTAAAACTTTCCTGATTTTCTTTAGATAACAAGAGGTTAAGTTTTCTCAGCCTGCTGTCACATTAGCCTTCTTGTAACCTCATTATGCATGCATTAAATTAAATCAAATTTAACAGCTGATATCTGCTGTTTTTTTCCAGTGCGATCAAATCAATATAAATGCCTTGACAACCCGGTACTTTTACACCCGCTAATAACTAAATAATAAAATGAGTTGAAATAAATAACATTGTGTAGATTCTGGTACCTGACCCTGCAGGTACAAAAAATAACATGAAATTAGAACAGAAGTTATATATCAACGATCGCGACAAGTCTATGTGCTTGGCATACTAGTTATGCATCGTGCAATACAGCAGTCATGTGCAGCACGCGACAAAATCACAGCCGTCAATCAATCAAATACTAAATCTACAAAATGAGAATTAAATTTTGAGGAATGCAATTAATTATCGAACCATATTTTAAAGCACTGTGATTTTTGTACCAAGAAAATTCTTCAAATAATATGCTGAAATACTATTGACAGAATTTGAAATGCACTGAATGCATGAATAAAAACTGAAAAGATATAATTATAACTATGGTTTAAAATTCAAACTACATCACAGAACAATCATTTGCAAAGCTGGGTAAGTGACAAGAACAGCTTAGAGAAATCTGTAAATGCTTTTGCTAAAAATTAACAATTTACACTATCTGTCGCTGAATGGGTGGGTGGAAATTTGTTTTAGATTTGCACAGTTAATTACCTGACGTAAAAAAAAACATTCGTTTGTAGTTTAAACTATACAAAAGACACACGACAATACTGATATGCTCTCAAAAACAAAATGATATGACTGGAAGAAGGTCATATATCGGTTTATATGCACCAATATGCAAACATTGTTAAAGTAAGCTCATATTAACCATAATATAGACTAATAGATTAGTATAATGATAAAGATTTCAAATAAGAAAAACACATGGCATAAGAATTATAAAACTTGGGAAATCCAAATTTAGCAACAGTCTCAGTGCTGCAAAAATTGATAATAAAAAATCATTAAAATCAATAAAAAAATCAACCCATCTCTACAATTTCACTTTCATCGGAAAAGCCCAATTTTTAATCAGTTAATATGATAAGTAATAGTCATTGAATTTGGGTGACCTGAACAACTGAAAAATGTAGATAAAGCAAAGAAAACCATTAACCTTTTTCTTAAGAATTTAAAAAAAGAATTAATAAAAAATGAATGAAATAAGAGAGAAAGGACTCTCTTCAGAGCGAAATGACAAGAAACAAAGCATGAGAAACAAGAATGGCAGTGATAAATAGCCGCAATTGTTATATTTTAACATACCACGTCACACAAAAGCGAACCAAAAAATATCTTTACAAAAGAAAAAGAGTTATGTTTAAAAGTGAGACTTAATATAGCGACATTGCTATTAAAGATAATGAAAAGCAGATAATAATGCATCAGCCAGTGTAAACACAAGTCAGCATCCAAAGATGAGGCACACAGCCCTACAAAAATGAGGAGTCACAATTCATACACAAACTTGATGCCATGAGGCTCAAGTAGTTCTCTATTGAGCTGGTCGATTTTTTCACTTTGTTCTGTAGTGTAATGATTCTTCCAATCACCAACTTTTCCTTAAAAAAACATATTTCATTTTACAAATTTTCTTTTTACATATTACATTTTACAATTGCTGGGGCAAAACGAAATATCTGACCAGTCTGGACAAGGGTCAAAAATTGCATCATAAGATACATGGCCAGATTTCGTATACAATTGTTGGTGACATTATCCTGAATTAAAAAACACCACATCTGACGAGAACTGGTTGGTCAAAATAAAATGTGACCACTCTGGGAACTCTGACCACTCTGATCAACTGGGGAAATCAGTCCTTCTCAAAAAGCTTGAAGCGAGAGTTGAAAGTAATCCACCAGCAGAGACTAAATGTACCACAGTTGATAAAGTGTTGTCCTCCATGCTCCTTGCAAGGCATGCACTGATCAAGCTTCCCAAAATGCAAGGCCAAAATATGCACATAGTTTTTGATCGCTCAGTAATACCATCAGTGAAAAACCACAAAAGAGATAAAAGAGCTCACTTAATAAGTACAGATGCACACAGTGGAACTTAGGGACCTGAAATGAAGGTGCCAACCGACCTTATGAAGCATTCAAGGAATGACAACTTTAAGAATGCTTTAGTTTTCTTCTTGATAATGAAGTGGAAGGCTGATAAATATGCACACATTCTAGGCCCCAAAACAGCATGTACAGGTATAGACGATAAGTGTATGGCTTTCTCTGGTAACAATAACAAGATGATATATGAATAAGACTGTAATCTCAAAACATCTTTCGAAGAAGTTGATTACAGGTTGATCACATTGCAGCTTCATGTGCTTCCCCAAGAAATGTAGTAATTCAAACATACAACACAGATGTCTTAATTATTGCCATGTCTAACGTACACAACCGTTAAGCATTCTAAAAAAAATCAGGGGCAAGCAGCATTTTCAATTCTAGGTCATTGCGAAACAGCAACACGATAGTCCAAGCTATACAACAATATGCAATCTGGTGGACAATGTTATTTTGTGACAACCAAAATAAAAAGTATGTGTATTAAATTCAAAAGGAATGAGAGTTTTTCAACTGTTCTGCCCAATATTTGTATACAGAATGTTCCTTTAATTGGGTAGATGATGTCATCCACTTAGGTAATATTATAACATATGACTTAACAGATGACAAGGATGTCTTAAAAAACCAGGTGAACTAATAAGTCAGTTTAACAGAATAATTAAGAGTTTCAAGTCCATAAATGTACTGCTTAAATGTAAAATAATAGAAACTTATTGTTCTGCTTATTATGGCTGCCAATCTTGGTGATTAGATACAAAAGTTTAGATCTTCGAAATACCGCTTGAAATATTGGAATAGGAAATTTTTTTAACCGTGGCGCACACATAACAATTTATTACCAGTGATTACTAATTTAAGTGTTCCGTTGAGGCATTTATCTGTTCAAGATGTAAACTTTATTAGGCAGTGTCTTTTGCCATCAAATATATCAGTGCAGTACCTTTGTAAAATCGTTAGAATTGATGTCAGAAACACAACTGGGTTTAATTTAAAATATTTAAGCAGTTCACTAGGGTTCAGTAACTGTGCTGTTTTACTGTAACGTAAACTAAAAGTAAATGATTTTATGGAACGATATACTAATATTACTAATGGAAACACTATTAAGGAATCACTTTTAGCGATGGGTAGAGTACTTAAGGTTGGGCTTAACAACAGCCAATTAGCTATAATAATAGATTTATCTCGCAACAGTGTAAATTCACTACTGATATGGTCTTGCATATAGGCCTAGTGTGCAAATATTATATATGTATATGTAAATATTAGTACTTATTTTTTCCACTAACCCGGTCATAAATTATCATTAATATTAATTTACTTACTAAATTTGCAAACCATTAAAAAGTGTACATTTGTTAAATGAATTGTATGAAATAAAGGTAATATATATATATATATATAATGGCTGGATAATAAAAAACAATAAGTATGCATCAAATTTTTTTTCAAGGACCAAAAGCAAGTGCCCATTTCCTTGAATGAAATTATCTTGAACGAGGAAAGGGACAATGATGATGGTGATGATGATGATGAGATTATTGGTGAAGAGAAAAATTAAAATTTTGAGGACAATATGATTAAAATTTTTGTGATTAAAGATTTTGTGATAGTTATAGTTAGATTTTCTACAGTTACAATTTTGTTACAGTTAAAGTGGCTAACATTCAGTTATTTCTCTTATGCAGTATTACATTCATTTTCAATAAAATTTTTGACTCCTTGTAACCATTGTCCAGTACAGGTCATCTGATTGTTAGTTTGCCCCAGCCAACCTTATCAGATTGCATGTTTTTTGAAAGAGTACAATGACGCCTGGATTTTGGCAGGAAAATTAACCATGTACTTTATGATGCAATTTTTGACCCCTTTGACCGCTTAGTGGTCAGATTTCATTTTGACTCAACAATTCTCGTCAGATTTGGTGTTTCTTATTCCTTTAGTTCAGGATAGTGTCACCTACAACTTTTTACTAAACCTGGCCATGTACCTTGTGATGAAATTTTTTACCTCTTATGACCATTGTCCAGTACAGGTCGTCTGATTTTTACTTTGCCCCAGCCAAACTCGTCAGAAGGGTGTTTTTGGAATGAGTACAATATCCCCTACACTTTGACAGAAAAATTAACCATGTACTTTATGATGCACTTTTCGGCCCCATTTGGGGGTACCTCTTTGTGCCCCAACAGTTCCTTGTAAGACGGGCAGTTTTATGAATGCCTAGACCAGTAGTAAACATCCAGACACCCAACCTTTTGTACCTTATCATGTGCTTATTTCGTCAAGGGCGCTTGGACTATCAAGGCACAGTAATTTTGTTCTGTAAGACCATACTGTTTAAAAGAATTTTAAATGTTGGTTCTTTATTTTCTAGTAAATTTGATTCTCAATTTAAAAATTCATTTTTACAGAGTCACATACTTGGGGCAATCACTACCTGAAAAGGAAGCTCTGTTACCATTACCTTGAAACTACTACTATTATTATACCATTTATTTCGAACATATAGCTCACATTAAAATTATAAAAAAAGTACAAAATTATCTAGGCTAAAAAATAAAATTACAATTACAGGATTAGTAGACACTGACACAAACAATTATATACCTAAAAAATTAGTACTTAAGATTAAAACAAAACAAGGTTACTTTTCTACCTTTTCTCATCAAGGTTCCCTTGTTTCTGTTCCACATGCCCGTTTCATGCATCCAGCTCATATTAGCATTGGGGTTATTTTTCATTTCCTGAAAGCTGCAATGGTGTGCTATGGCATCCACTTGGTCTGGAGTCAGACTTCTTCCTAAAAAGTCGGCTATTCTCCGTATGCACTCATGTGAATCCTATAAAGGTAAGATGTTTTACAGCCATCAGTTTTAAAAAAAGAGTGGATCAGTGCTCGGTAATCAGTAAAATTAATGACCGCTGACTGGTTTTGTTCATAGACTGCCTTATCAATGAATAATACACTGTTGCTCGGATCATGCCATGTGGTGGTCCCTTAATACGGCAATGCCAAAAACATTTAAACAAACAGAAATGTGCTTTCTCGACTTTAATATTTAATGAGACTGTTTCGTAACTAAGAAAGGCCATTCAGCTTTTTATTCAAACAATTACATAAAAACTCACATGAAATTGCACGTAATTTGCAGAAAGTAAACAAATTTTAACCTAGGCAATAAAACAAAGTAAAATGCAAAAAAAAAATTGTCAGGATAGTGGTATTTATCTTTTTTGCTTTTTTGCACATTTAATAAGTACCGTGAACAAGACAGCTGACAGACGCATATTCATAATCAGTCGAATGCCTGAAACCCAGCCAGATAAGTGAAACCTGCAAATCCGTTACAGTACAAAATTGAATTTAAAATTTATGTTATTTAAATAACACAAAAATATTTTTTATTTTTTTATTTCTCTCTCACACTCACAAGCCCATTAAGATATAAGCTTTTACCACTTGCAAACTTAAAATTAATAAATTTAATTGTTTAACTAATCAGTAACAAAAAAGTTCATAATAAGTGAGAAGTTGCAGAACAATCACTATATAAGTACTGCTTTACAAGAATAAAACCTGCTTTAATGGCAAATATTTAATATATAAATAATTTGTCAGGACTACGATATTTATAATTTTCAGCCTCTTATTAATAGTAACTTAATTTACACAAGAGGTGGCAGCACAGCATTGTACAAGTAGTTCCTTTCACTTTAAAACCTCCAAGAGTAGAAAATCCTGTATTTATGAAATTGGAAGACAATAATCACAGCCTCACAGAGACTAAAAAAATTCCTGAAGAATTGTGACTTTCTTTACAACATTTTGTGTTAAAAAGATACTGATACAAAATATGAACACCAATTGTATCATGTTTTTTATATCATGGGTGTTCACATTTTCAAGTTCATTTCCCACCCAATAAAAGCCTATTCTACATCAATACAAGTCGTAATGATAGGATCAGCATGTAGGCGTTGAAGGCCCCCAGGCCTTATTAGTATTGCGACATGCTGCCATCTGTTGCAAATACTTTTATTATCCCTCTCTTCAGCAATGACATTTTAAACAAAAATCTGCTACAGCACACTGCTGGGTTGACCTATTACAAATAGTCCGTGATGCGTGTGAATATGGTTTTTGAAGTACTGAAATTCTATGCAACATCAATTATATGTATGAGGAAATTCTGTGACATTAAGAATACATTGTTTTACAAACAAATCCAAATGGACATAATGCCTTTACATTGACTAATATTGATGACTATTTGTATTTTTGTTATAGGAAAAAAACGGATACTTGGCTGCAATTTTCACATTTGTATAAGTGTGTGCTTTATCACAATAGTTTAACATACAAGCTGAAAAAACCTGCAAGTCTAAGTTGTGCGAGTAGTAAACCAGTAATAAGTTTATTACACACACCCATTTATATTGCATTAGCTCCAAAGAGGATATTGGCAAAAGCTGTCATTCTATAATTTGTCTGTTAACTGTATGTATAAAGAAATGCTTCAATTTTGGCAGAATTGTCCTGTTTTGCCTACCTTAATCATTTCTTCATATGTCATATAAAAAATGTTTGGTTCATGCCTTCGCTTCCAAAAGCCCAGTACATGATACCAAAACCCACCATATATGACTGAAAAATAAACAAAGTGCATGAAAATGATGTGCCAGTCTAGGATATTATAATACACTAATACGACATCTAATCAATATCAATATACCAAACAGACCCCAATCAATAAATTATAATTTTTCTTTGTAAGAATAATAAAGTGAGTACAAAGGTTTGTGTAAGCTGCAGAGGCTACGACTGCTTACCATCAAAATTCTAATATGACCAAAAACTCGAATGTCGAATGCTAAGTCTATTTTTTGAGAACAGTTTTCAAGCACGTTTGTGTCAATGACTGTTGTAACAGTAACTTTCCAGTGCTAACTTTGTTACTGTATTTATGTTGTGACATGTGTAGGTTAGTAAAAAAACCAAGCTGACTGCACAATTTCTGTCTAGGCAGTTAATGTACAAATAAATGAAGCATTAAGTAACATTAGCATTAGATACTTTGGTTTTAAACAACAATCTGCCACTTTCCATGCAGGCTCAGTAGCCTCAGTTACAGGTTAGCAGGGATAATCGGCATACTTTAGTGTTATTCTTTGTATTATGATCTAATATTTCTCCTAAAACCTGTTTTGTGATGAAGCACAGGGATATGGCATCTATTTAAGAAGCTTCAGTACATGAAGAGGACAGAAGTCTAGCCCATCGCCTCGCCACCTTTTTTCCCCCAGGATATATGATCACTGAAGAGGTACAAAATTAAGGTTATGCAGGTCTGTGAAAGTGCCCACGGTCCTGTTTGAGTGCTAAAAACTCGAAAAACTCTTACGAACCCAAGACCACTGGATTGGCAGTCAAGTAACATAACCACTCAGCCACTGCAACTACTGCAATGAAACACTTCAAAAGCCAAAAAGTACATCGATATTTAGATAGTTCGAACTGCAAATTTCTAGCCCCACCCACACTAACCGACTATCCCACATGTGTGGATCCTTTTTCTGTCCAACGAAGTACTTATGTGAATACTTACTCCACTTTTCTGCAAACAAAGGAAAGAAGTCCGAAAATGTGCCTTTGAAGTTAATAGCATTAATCAACCTGCAGAAGTGAAAAACAGATACTGATACATCTTTGGGATTCCTGGTTACATAAACAACCTGAAACAATTACAAACTCACATACATGTTTATGTCAAAATTAGTACCTATAGGGTATAATGGGCTAATGTCGGCCATCCACTTTTTTATACATTACAACTAGGTCACGTGATCTAGACTCGGTTTTAATATGAAATATTAATGCGAATACAAGGTAAATCATTGAAAAAAATCTAAATGTGGCTGACATTACCCCAATATACCCTACTACTACCACCACAGTTTATTGAAGTTCATGTAAATGTTCATTTTATTGATTTTGAAACTATGGTGGTAAAATCTTTAATTAAAACATTTCAAAGTTCTAGAATATCAGCAGCAAAGTCGCAAAAAAATTTTTATAACTAAAGAGACAAAATCAATGCAACAACATTTTTACTATAATTTGACCCATACAAACTACTTGACATCTAGTTTTTGCCAGCAGTAATGCTTGACTAGTACCAGCGCTACTTAAAAAAGCAAAAAGTTAACTATACAACATATCAAAAGTTGACTGACTGTTGACATAGAATGTTAATATATATATATATATATGAATCATTATATATATATATATTTATATATATAGAGACACCCACATTTTTGACCGAAAACACAAAATTGATATGTTCAGTTAGCAATGTTTGCAGTTTGTTCAAGGATTTTTTTAAACTCACACTAGATCATCAACGACACCACAAAATAACACAAAACACACCAACCATTTATCAAAAATATAACAAGAAATACATTTGGACCTTGCAGTTCTTTGTCCATATATCTGGTGGACAAATGCCATGAGGAAGATGTGTTTTAATAAATCTGGGTGATGGCATGTTAGAGATTGCGCTTACTCCAGGTACCGGAAGTTCAAGGCACGGAAACCTGTCCTCCAAATTAATCCGCCTCGCCTTCTCTGTGTTGGCATTATTACATATGAGCCATACAATTTCCTGAGTCCATGTTGTGCCTATATGAAAAGCCCAAAACGTGAATAACATCAACTTGTTTTCAGAAATTTTTTGCACTGATACCACGCAAACAGCAAGATGTTCAATTCATTAAGTACTGAAGTAAAAAAACAAGACGAAAATTGGAAAAAATATTCAATACATGTAATTTTTTGGTAAAATGAATGAAAATTGAAAGCACAGATGTCTATAAAAATACATCAATATCAAAATAATCTTCTGAATGCTAACTATGTTCCCAATATTGGACTGTTGTTAATCAAAGCACTGCTACAGAGTTGATATAGTGTAGACATTAACAGATGATTTCTGTAAACAAAAATTGTTAAATTCGAATGCAGACTGTAAGTAAAATACAGGTCACATAGCTGAGCTCATTAAAATTTTTAACTAGGCTCAATTGTAAAATATCACATTTTGCCAACTTGCAAAATCGGCTTAAAACTAAAGTGTACAACTACGGACTATGCCATAACTAACTGTAAAGAAAAAGAAATTTAAGACGTATTTGCATAAAAAAACTTAGTAATGAAAAATTGTTAATAGTTATTAATAAGTTAGTAGTATCATAAATATATGGGATCAAGAGACTAATTTACCTGCTTTTGGATAAGTTATAACCCATATATCTTCTGGCCTAGCCTCAAATGCTTCAATTTTTGAGCAAACTGAGCTGTAGCCACGAGAATAAAATATTCCTGAAAAACAAAATCAACTAAAACACTTGAAAATATTTGTATGCATGTGCAAAACAAAATGTTATTGTTTGACACATTTGATGAAAATTGATTTTACATCAACAGTGCTGTAATTACCAACTTGAGTGGCCTAATAGTAATTTTCAAAAATAAATAAATAAATAAAAATAAATAAAAATGTGAATGTGAATGTGAAATAATAGAAGTTTTCAACACTCTTTCCATTAAAAATGCAGAAGGGTCATGGGTAAGCCAATAGAAATTGCAGCAGAATAAAAATATATTAGAAAACTGCAGCATAATGCCAAAGATTTTTGTCATAACGGTGTCCTAGTCTCATAATGCCTCCTTCGACTGCTCCTGAAGCATTTTTGTAATTACACTAATTTGCCTATGCATTTTGCGATGCTAAAGAAACCATTCAACAAACAACCAAGCAATAAATAAACAAACAAACAAACAAACATACACACACATAAAAACCAGACAAACAAACAGAAATGTTTATATATGGAATGACAAACAATCCTAACATACTTTTCACTGGGAAAAGTTTGTAAACATAATTATCTTCACTTTCATAGATATGGCACCAAATCACTTTGTTTGCTTACTTTGTTTACCCAATATTGTCTCACAAACCTATTTACCACATATTTAGTTCATACAACACTACCCACTTTGGCAGGTAATCACATTTCTACAAATACTGAATAGTGGAGGTTCACTGTAAAAAATCTTCCACAGGAAAGTTAGTTATGTTAATGCTGATGTTCTTCTATTTAAAGCAGCACATGCAAAAGGACTTCCGATGACGATAGGCATTGAGAAAGTTATATATGATTGAAGAAACACAGACTAAAAAATTTTACACAGAACTACATAGTACAGCAGGGCAAGAACAGAAAATATGGTAAAGCTCTGTACATAATAAATTATGTTTGACATGGTATGCCTGAAAGACAGCTAAAATATGATTCAGAAATGGGAGCTGGTATCCATGCACAACATTAACAGCAGACAAACACAGACACACAGAAAAGCTTAGCTTGAAAACACTTAACTTGAGAATTTAACCAACAACACTAATGACATTATATAATTACTAGCTAAGAACACACTGATCAATACTGCGCTCTCCAACTGCAAATTGCATAATCTAAAAGCATTACAAAGCTAATATCCCAGGGACAGGGATTAACACTATTTCCCAAAAGATTCAAACTCATTATATTATACATCATATATTATATTCAAACTTTCAAAGACTACAGTACTGTACTAAGTTAAATG
The DNA here is from genome assembly GCA_030141605.1 of Tubiluchus corallicola. Lineage (NCBI taxonomy): Eukaryota > Metazoa > Priapulida > Priapulimorpha > Priapulimorphida > Tubiluchidae > Tubiluchus > Tubiluchus corallicola. The sequence goes on from JAQGDQ010000002.1 coordinate 79,677, forward strand.
AAATCCCTTTTTGAGTTAATAAAAACATGCTATTTGGTTGATTTTCATTATTTACTTAATAAAACAACAATTTCTTTTATTTCAGTTTATTATACATAAATTCCAAATCTAATCACACATTAATGAAGACAGGTGAAACTAATAAAAATAGGCCTAATGCTTCTGTAGATAACAGAAAGCAAGAAAAAAGAAAATAATTATATTTGATTTGTGTACATAACTATGGCGCGGGCCTGCAAGTTATGACATATGTAAGAACTAGAGAAACTAGAAGGAAAGCTCCTAGGCAAGATGAAAGTAGCCTTAAAAATGCAAAAGCCTCATGAGAAATCACCTTTACAAAGAAAGTTATTCAACCAAGGTATATCCAGCTATGCTTTTCATTATCAGGAAATTACCTTCCCCTGGCAAAATCTTGGTTAATTTGAACAAGTTAAAAATTAAAAATTTAAATGCATTTTACCTTTTTATATGTATTTAATGACAGTGTATCTGTACGTTTATGTAATATATATAATTGGAGGAAAATAATTATGTCACAAGAAAGTTACTCAAGTAGCAATGTTAGCAGTTATTACTGTTTATAATGGATTATAGTAGTTCTGTGAATCTGGGCATACCAGTCTTCTCATACATTCCATACCGGCACACATGCAAGTGCTCTTAATGCTATACTATACCATTGCCACAGTCCACTGGGTCACTTTCAACAAACTACTCATGTAGCAATGTCAGAAGTTTTACTAGCTTACCACTTACTGCTATTTGGCATGCGTAAAAGCCGGAGGTTACCCAAATACGCCACCTCCTCTTTGTCTCTTTCTTCCCTGTAGATGGCACGTAAGAATGGAAGAAGCCCACTCCTCCACACACCAACACCTACAGTGACTGCGGCCGTGGTTACACCTAACAGCATAAGCTGACGATTAGGTGCCCACCAGGAATCACTCATTTTTAATCAGACCTAAAACAAAAGGAAAATTTTTAGACACTAAGAAAGTAGCCTATGAGTAATTACTTTTCTGCAGTGGCATCTTGTGGCAATGTTTGATTTTTTCAACTGCTCTGATGAACAAATACCAGCCTTTAAGAATTATTATGAACGAAAAAAGACAAGATAAGACAAATAAAGAGATCTTATTTTGGAAATACAGAAGTGTAATGGACTGTTCACATTTTCATGCAGTAAAAACATGCATAATGCTGTTTCCCGTACGTAACATATAAGGTCTGTTAAAGAAATGAGTGAATAAGCTAAGGAGCATAACAAATGACGTACAACATATGACACCGAACACAATGGCAAAATCGTTTTTTAAGCAACCCATATGTACAGGAAAATATTACCGACATATTACTACCTAATACAAGCATCCAGTAAAACTTCGAGTAAAAAGGCAATGTCAAAATTGTAAAACACAAAGATTTATAGGCAGTTAAGTTAAAAAGCTGCACTTTGCTTTTGCTTTGATATGTACATCAATCACATCACAGTATAAATAACAGCCTACAAAACAAATGCAGACCATTTTAATCGTAAAACAAACGTCTCAGACAACTGTCAGAAAAATAAACAACATACTTCTCATTACCAAAGTCTAAATTGTGTGAACAAAAGCTTCAGCAATACACAAGTCTATTTTATTCTCGGTTATTGGTCTTCTACTGGATTTCTAGTAACAATCTGCAGCCCTCACAACCAGAGAATTAAAACTCAATTTAACAGTAATAGCTGGTATCATGTAAACTCTAAGACTAACTTTACGAATACATTGTGAATAATTTGCATAGTAATACAAGCTATAATAAAGTCCTGGGTTCGACAAGACACACTTCATTAATAATTTACGTCCTGAAAAAAATCACTGTCCCAATGATTAACCATGGCATGGCCAACCAGTAACCACTACTCGGAATGGATCTTTGCTACCAGTATGCATTGTAAACAACGGCCTTCACAGTAGCCGGTCAGAGTAATTTTCTCCCATTCGCAAAACGTATCTGAATAGTTACACCAGCTTGAGTTAAACACAGTCATAAGAGCACCAAATGCTCCAGCACCTATAGAGCTATAAGCGATGAGAAAACAAACGCAAGACTGGCGTAAACAGGAACTACAATTCGTTTTGTCCACCCATTTTATTGCAAAAAAAGCCTGCCCGTCTGGTGAGTTTTTATAACATTCCTGGGGGAATGTGTTCACTTTGTATTGCAATCACGTCTATTAAAACTTTAACAAGTCTGGCATTTCAAAATCGACATTATCACCAGCAATCAACCTCCATGTTTTCGTTTTTTTGAAAATTTGTTTCCACTGCATTTTAAATGAAAATTTAATACAGATATTCACACTCTGCCAGCTTTTCTAGAGCCAAGTATTAAGATTCCTGCTTTTGTAATATCACCTAACGCAACACTAAAAGTAGGTGACTGTTCCATGGAACAAGCAAAAAATGTAAAATTTTTAGGCATTACTATCGATAATAAACTCACTTGGGATGAACAGTTTCATCAAATACACAACAAGATGGCATTAAGCACGGCATTCTTACACCAAGCCAGAGGCCATTTAACCAAGGAAACAAAAATTCTCATCTACAAAAGTCTAATATTACCACATTATCTGAATGGTTGCACTTTAGTTCAAAACGTTAAAAATGAAAACTTTATAAAACTAAATACAATGCAAAACTATGCACTTAGATTAATTCCTGGCTATTCTAATAAAACTGCTAAACAACATGCTGCTTCTGCAACAAGCTTAAGAACTTCCACAAAAATAACAATATTAGAAGCCTATCGAGATTACGTAACACTCATATTTCTTTATAAAGATATCAATAAACTGAGCATTCCGTTTATAAACAATCCTTTATCATTCATTCCTGATACCACTTTAAACAATAGAACACACAATTTAAAGCAAATTACAGTAAACAATAAATTTGAAAATAACTCTATATCAAAACAAGCAATACATTTATGGAACTTACTACCCAGTGAAATAAAACATATAGAATCTCTCCACCAGTTTAAAAAGAAATTAAAAGAATATCAATATAACAGGTTTCAACTTCCAAATTATGCATCTGATACTAATTACACAGACTCAACTTTCATCTACCCCCCGTGCCTGACTCCATAAAATGATTAAGAATATAAAATTTAAAAAAATTATGTAATGTACTGCGTGTTATGTTAGTTGTTTAATGTCAAATGTATAAATAATGTAAATGTAATGAGTGAAATTCATGTAATGTAAAGCGTGTTTCTGTTAATTGTGTTATGTCAAACAAATGTATATATAGTGTAAAATATGTCATGTAAAATTTAATGTACTTTTATAATATTCTTTTGTAAAAATATTTTAATATGGTGTTTGTAAATATGTCCATTTACTGTATATAAGTAGACCGTAGTTTTGCAATTGTGTTGAACAGTGTTGTTATTTTAATATTACGCTGAGGCTTAGTCAATTTTATTATAACGAGTGAACCATTTTAATGACACAAGTATACAAGTAAAACCCGGCGTCACACAAATAAAGAATTAATATATGACGCTACACATTCGCTATCCACAAAAGTAATCTTTAAGCCAATGAACAATGGGGTGTCATTATACAACCGAAAAATGTTAAATATACACAAATATTTTCACAATGTCCGTCTCACGTTTTCAAGGTCTTATTTTTATATTTTTCACAATATTTTACATTATTCTTCGGCTCAGTTCTACTTAGATGCATTGTACAATACTTCTTACCTCGTAAAAAATATGAAAATCAAAGACATGTAACTTACACTAAAAGAAATAATACCATTCTTGTAAGCCTTGCATACGCCAATTATCATATAGGAAGCACACTACATGCATCAAAGGAAAAAGCCACGACCTGTGGAATTTCTACAATGCCAAACAAGAGGGCGAAGAAGCGATCAAAGTCCAAAACAGATCAAGTGCTTGATCTGTAGGCTGGAATCCAAGCCTACTGAACCTATTTCACACGATGAAAATATAGCAACTTCATACAGCGCAGCAGCGAGTTTATTATTAATTTAGCTATAATACGAAGCCATAGACATTCTACATTAGATACTACCACATAGCAGCAACATTCTGTTGTTTACAAAGTCCAGGTACCATGACAACTCCTTGGTGAAGAAAGCTTTATGTTAAGAAATAGTTGTTTGACAAACACAACGCGATGAACTGGGAAAATATCGTTAATGTTGTCATCACAGCATCTCCGTTGCCACCACGACCGTCATCAATACGTCACGACCATCTATTATCATTAACATCACACCACGAGCACCTCCACTGCCACAGCTGCTGTCACCGCCCCGCTACCGCAACTGCCGCCCAACCACACTACCACTACATTATCATCATCATTACTACCCTTGTCGCTAATGCCGGCATAGCATCATTGTCACCATTAGCACCACGATATATTTATCGGCGGTGTTCCTACACTTATAGATTGGTAACAATTATAACCAGCTAGATGAAGGGCTAAAAACCAGAAAACTATTAAATTAGTGTAAACAAGCTATATTTTCACCAATCAGCATTAAAAATTAATGGCAAGCTGGGTAATTGAACGCTTTCACTGAATGAACTTCACGAACATAAGCGTCTATAAAATATTTATGCGTATTTAATGGCCAAGCAGAGAGTGCAGCAAGTGTTAAACGAAAAGAATTAAAAGGAAAATCTTTAACGTTTGTGCCGAATTTTAAATAATTTCTCGAACAAAATCATTCAATGATCACAAAATAAAAACATAATTAGCATAATTATTTTTAAAGTTTTGACCAGTAGCAAATAGACCATTTAAATAATAGCGTCTAGTGCACAGCAGCGACCCATGCAAAACGTCTTAGTTACTGCCAAAGACCGCCAAATCGCATCAGTTTCAGATCTAAAGAGTTATACACGTGCACTTTTAGAGTGCAGGCGTACTTTTAATCAACAGGTTTTGCTCGCCTGGCGTATTATTGCTGACACGACTTTGAGTCGATAGTTCATCACGAAGCAATTCCTTTGTACGTCGCACAAACTGCGCGCTACACAAAGGTAAAGGGCAATGGTATAAATAGTTACATGTATGGATTCAAAATGCACAAGCTTAGAAACGAAAGCTGGCTTGCTACCGTTGCCATGTCAGTACTTTGCACACAGCAAACTACCAAGATAAATAAGTAAAAAACGACTGGCTCAGACAATAAGTAACCAATGCCCAACTAATAATTATGACAATGCACTAAAATGGTAATATGTAAAAAACTACAATGTAAAATTTATTTGTATAGTATCTTCGTAATAATTACGTCAACAATCCAATCAGCAAGGAATTCACGTCTAACTCATTTGGTATTCATTCAGTTCAGTCAATACTTTGTTTAGAGGACTTATCAGATAAGTTACGTTCTCGGTTCAAGCAAAGTGAATGCATAGAAAATAGAATAAGGGGCAATATGAAAATCCAAAGACTGAGGCAAAATTAAAGTAACATTCCGTATCATTCCTACGAGAGTTAACGAAACTTTAGGAAAGCACTTTTGACCATTTGTTCCTACTCACCCAACGGGACGCGTACGACCAAAATGCGATGTGTATAGTTGAATCGTTTATCCAATTCTTAATTCACAGACTCACGGTATTTGAATAGTAATTGGTTTTCATTTTAATGTCAAAGGAGAACTATCAAGTTTCACTTAAAAATTACAGGAAAAACAGTTAATACATCGTTTAGTAGAATTTCTTGATTATTTGAGCTCTCTTACACCGAATTCTCAAATGACATGATAACGTGTTCTACACCAATAAAGTGTAAAACGGTGAAGCCGGAAATCCTTTCCCATTCAGTAACATAGCAACGCTATTCAGCACTATAGTAACCAATAATACTGACTCATGCCTTTCAGTTACAATTCTATCAAGCCAGTCCAACTGTCAATTTATTTTTCACATTACCGACGTCACAGTTGCGTTTTTAAGAACTTCCACACACTTTATAAAAAAAAACACTGAATCTGCCAAAACTAACCACAAAATTAGATACGTACAAGGTAGACTCATAGATAAATACTTTTAAATAGATAGGTAATTAGACGGCAAGTACGCAGGTACGTATTAGATAAATAATAGTAACAGGAATCATACATGTATTAGATGATTAACTAACTGGTCACAACGATGAGTATAAAAATACTACTAGAACAAAAAGAAAACAATTGTTCAACTGTTTATGCCCTGTTAAGCAAAAAGGATAAAAAAACTGAAACTACAGAAAGGTGTTGTCAGACTCAGGAAAGAGAGATTTACAAAAGCTTATGTGTGGTGTAAAGAGGTAAGCAATAAAAAATTTCAGATGTATAATCTACATACCAAAGTTACACGTGAAGTTTATCAAAACCTTAACTGAGGAAGAATATGGAAAGAAAGAAAAATGAGTGTTTGATGATCTGTTGAGCTTTTTTAATTTTTCTTCTTTTCATGTGAACAGTACACAATGGAAAACTGAAATACCATGTCATTTCTGGCAGCTCTTCGTGGCAGCCACCATACGTTATTCTTATAATGGTTTTAATAAACATGCATTTAATCACAATGTAATTAAGTGAATTAAATGAACTGCCCAGTAATTGCTTTTCCTCTTGATGATTTGTCCACGTTTTGTCTGTTTTGTCTTTGCTATTTCAAGTTGGCTAGTGCAACTATCTTAGCTAGTTCAACAACATAAGAAAAATTCTTACCTTGCTAATACAATTTTTTCTTCTCCCAGGTCTTCTCTGTGAAATTTGTGCATATGAGATAAATATTGTCTTCTAAAGTATAGATTCAAAATTTGGCTCACTAGTACATGTGTACTTGGCCCTTTCATTACCTGCCTAAGCAAGCAAATTTGTTTTATAGCTTTGCACCTGAAGAAAGTTTTACAATATTTGCTGTTGATGCATAAAATTGCATATTCATGATTAATGTGCACTGATTTTGCACACGAGGCACATTAGAAGAATGATAACTAAAGAATTAAACATGTATTATTGTTATATCTACAACTTTACAACAACTTTGAAATGTTGCCAAGCTCTAAATACTTTGAAATAGATCAATTTCTCTTACATGTAGGGACACTGGTCATCTAATACAACTTTGGTCAAATGCAAAACAAGCAAAAGTTTGGCAGATACTTTAGTTTCATGCAACAGAATTACCTTATTTTGCAGTTACAACTGGTGTATTTAAAGAATGAAGTCGATACAAAGTTTTGGCTACACAGGAAACCAAATACCTTTACACTACAAGCTGGTATTCACTATCCTGGCTATCCAGCACTTAAAACATGGGCCTACTAAGTTTGAAGGCTGTGACCAGCTTAGAAATCTTACTCGCTATAAAAATAATTGTCTCAAATCAGTAGTGGTTAGGTTCTAGCACTTTGGAATGCACATATCAGAACAGCTCAGAACTAACTTTCCCGGAGGTCGCTCAACCATTTACTAGCCACTTCCAAGTCACATAACTTTGTAGCCAGGTATACATATCACTCGCCACTTGATCATTTCTTTTAGGCATACCATGTGTAAATTACCTAGGCACACAACAGCTTCAAACTTTTTTCTTAATACTGCTTTTGTGTGGAACTCTCTGCCTCAATACAACATTTTCAGCTCAGTGGCAAACAAAGAGGAAAATGCAGAGGTATCATTACTTTTCCTATTTTTTGACCTTGATTATACACTGTGAAGCTTGTAGACACTGTAACATCTTTAATCATTTTAATAAGATTGAGAAGTCCGGGTAAGTTGTTGTCAAAGTTCTTAAGGCAGGAGTGGAAGTAGTGCATGATTCGTGATGCATATTGATTGTTTCCAGGTGTCCATGAACGGTACGCATATTAACAAAGCTCATGGGATACCACCAATTTTCGTAAAAACTGGAAGTAATACTTTTTAGAAAGATATGTCTCTGTCGAAATTTTAGATCAAGAAATAATTGTAGTGGTAGCATTAGCTTATTGTTGTATTATTAGATGGAAAAATTCAAAAGAAAGCACAGATTTTTGGTGCATAACATTTTCCAGGAGAGATAACAACACAGAGTGTACCACCACTTAGTGAAAGAATTGCAGTTAGATACAGAACAACATAATTATATGCTTCTTTCGCCTCTTAAAAACTAAAATGGAAGAAATATTATTGTGTGTAGGTCCTGAAGTGACCAAAACTCACCTGACCAAGAAGCCAATCAGCGAAAATGGTCACTGGAAACTGAAAACTAGATAAATCACCTAGGCAATGGCAGTGTATTGCTGAGTGATGCATATTAGGATGATAACGATCGTGTTCCAATGAATACAGATCACACATTGCACACGTTTATGGAGTCCTGACCTTTATACTTAGTATCTTCACTCATAAAAACAAACAGCATTCCCGCAAATTCAGACACATTATAAAGGATTTTCACAACATGAAATATTGTTTGTGCATTGGACAATTACCTTTCAACTTGTACAACATTTGCAGAGCATATTAAGCTACCATGAAGGTTAATTGGAGGTGAATTATAATGCATTTAACTACTGCAAGAGCAAATGTATTTACAAGTTTGGTTTTCATGGATTTTACCAAAAGAGAATCACACAGGGTTTTATTGTGGATAAGGCACAATAAGCCACAAGTGAATGCATTTCCACTATGTGGCCACAAGTGAATGCATTTCTACTATGAGCAGTACTTGATGTATTCTGCTAGTTACCCTCTTGTCCTTAAGCCAAGTGACGCAGATCTTTGTGATAACATTTAAAATTTATCTGAAATGTAAAGACTACATGCACATGTGTCGTTTGTTTGGAGAATTTGATAGTTGTGCCTTACAGGTTCTTCAAACTCGCTCAAAGTTAAAAAAAATAAAACCAAATAGAGACGAATTACAAATATTCACACTTATTAAACTGTGGGGACATTGACACAACCAGCCTGCACAAGTAAATGTGGGTTTTCAGTTTTAAGTGGTCAAGGTTCTCCATTGACAAGTCTCTGAGCCAGTGAGTCACTTCAAACGACCTTGAGCTTAAACCCTCACTTTACCCTGACAGTTTATGCCAGGGACAATTCAAATCCAAATTATCCCAGTTTGATAGCAACTGGTATCTGTTATGTAATTTTAGGAAGCAACTAAAAAAAACAGAACTTTATTAAAACAACTTTGCTAATTACATCAAAACATTTGGTCCGTAGTTGGACCATCTTATAAAGCTCTCAATCACCAAATTTACGTAAAAATAGCTAGCTACTTGACTGCAGCTAAAAGTAGTCTTTTGCATTACAATCAAGCAGAGAAGAATTTGGAGTTTGCTGTTTTGCTTCATTTTTATGGCCTTTAATAAAGTGAAATGGATTAGTGGGTAAGCTAATAATAGTAATAATAATAATGTATTATTATTATTATTATTTTATTATTATTATTATTATTATTATTTTATTATTATTATTATTATTTTATTATTATTATTATTATTATTATTATTTTATTATTATTATTATTATTATTATTATTATTATTAGTATTATTATTACTAAACTTAGCTGCAAAGTAGAATACTTGATTTTTATTATGCCAGTGATACGTACACATTACCCACTTTTCACAAAATGTAAAAGTACCAAAAATAATTTGTTTTGAACAAATTTTAGTAGATGACCATGCATTAAAACAGCCATCTAATAGTTAAATAGGTCAGGAGACCAAATTTTCTAATTTTACATTGTGCTACTCTAATACATTATGAAGTCTGCATACAGTAAGATTACATTTAGATAACGTCATCTTTATCATAACGATGATGAGTTTTTGAACTACTTATGCATCAATGATCAAGAACTTAATTACTTTAGTTCTCAGCCTTCCATCACACAATGATGCAGCAGAGCAAAAAGATAAAATAAAGAAAACAGAAGCCGATATTCAAACAATGAAGGAAAATATAAGTAAAAGGAATCAGAAACCAGTGTTAGCCAATACCTAAATCTCAGGCTACACATCCAAGAAGACCGGCCTGGGAACAAACTCCATGCCCATGATTGCTAAAATAAAGATTATTCCAACGTGAAACAAAGTAATTTTTAAATGAATTGACAGTTAGTCACCTTGCACAACATAATAATAATATTTCCAACTGCTCTCTTCATCAGTGTCTTACAATTTGAAGTTCTATGTAATTCGTTTTATGTAACCTGATTACGTAATGAAGGGCACAGTCATTTCCCAAAATATCGTTATTATTGTTAAATAATTAATAAATAACTATCTGTTTATTTTTACTTACGGATACACAAATTTTCACTATTCATTAATTTTTAACATGAATGAAAGTAATTAGCTAACTTTTCTTATATGCACAATTTCGATTTTAGCTATGTCACTTTCTTACCTTGACCAGCTCAAGCAATTACACTGGGCATTACCAATTCACTGTTGTACAAGACCGTGTTATTATTATCAATTTTATCAGTCAGTGTTGTACAGGTTCTGTGATCATCGTGATGATAATCAAAAGTAATTCACGGCTAGTTTAAGTGTTGGCTGCTCTATGTAAAAAAATATAATGACACATCATTCAAGTGTAGCCACTTTTCCATATATGAAGCTTGCAGAATAGGTTGAAATGCTTTTTCAAAGCCCTTCCTATGCAATGAAAATGCATATAGTTTCATATATATGCTTGCTGCATATACAACTGACAATTTCTAAAAATTCTGGATATGATAGCCAATTCAACTTCAGCTTTTTGAAAAAAAATTCATGTACTAAATGTAGCAATTTTTAGTGATATTGTATTAGGGACAGGAATAAGGACCAATGAAATGACAACATTTTTTGGAAACTTTAGTGAAATGAAAAATGTACAGAAGTGTGATTTAGCACTGGAGCCATGTGAGTAAAACTAAGAGTAACTTGAACTTAATTAAAGACAAAGCATGCCGTACAAAAACAACACTGGTGCTGAAAGAAATGCGTTTAAGTCTCGGTTTAAGCTTATTATAAGCAATATCGAATTCTAAACATGAGTTGATGCAACATAACAGCTAATGCTTAGAAAAACCTCAAAAAATCGTCAAAGCTATCTTAAATATAAGTAGTACTACACACATTAAATGTTAAAATAAATGAAGCAGGTATTCAGCATGCAGAATTTTAAGTGTTTACTATCGCACATATACGCAGAGAGACCAAAATAGGCTTAGTTCAATAAAAGCCATGTTTTAGTTTTTAGCCATCTTTGTACTTGTTTTTGGCTTTTTAGGATGTTCAACTACTATTACCATATACTGCTTTGAGCCGGATTAGTAATATTTTGTGCATTCAGTGGACTAAATTTCATAGCATTTCAGTGGACAAAATTTCAATGGATTCGACAATGTCAAGACATGGGAAATCCATTGTAATTATAGGTCATTTTGTTTCATCTAGCACTCAGTTGCAGACTCTGTACAGTGGCTGGAAAATTCATCAGTCATCTTCCTCACTAATGTTTCAACTTGTTGTGTAACAGGTTCATAGCAGTGTAGTACTGGTATAATGGAACAATGGAAAATTTATTTGCTAGGAGAAAAATAAGAAAGAACAGTGGTTAACTCTGTGGTTAAACAAGTTAAATCCTGCATACAAAATGGAGTATAATTAGGATCAACTTGCATATTTAATTCACTAAGTGGAGTTGCAGTTCACCTGAGTGGAAACAGTACATAATGCCTTTTGGAGATTTTAAAGGTTTAGAGAATAATGACCCAGGCCAGGGAACTACTGAAACAGAAATAGCAGAGCATTCCAAGTATGAGAAATAAACAAATGTACTTTTGTTTAAAGCAAAAAGACTACTTTCATGTTTAGGATTCACAGTCACTGGTTGTTGTAAGGGAGCTGAACTGCATAGGCTCATGGTCACGTGCAAGACCACACAGTATATCTGGACACATAAAATCCGATTATTTCATTTGTATTGCTTCTTCTGAAAATAAAGTTATTTGTGATTTCATTTATAACTGTGGAGTTATAACAATCTGTGGAGCATGTCCATCCTACATAGTTCCTAGCAGTGCAAGTTCAGATTCTACTATGACACATTCTCTTCCGAAGTGAGAGACGTGGAAATTTTTGAAGTTGAAGCCTATTTGGGACGTATTTGAGGCTGCTGTTCATTCACTCCCCATTACCAGTTTGCAAAAATTCGCATACTTAAGTTGCATTAGTGGGACCACCAAGTGATGGTTTGACTGGTACGAAGGTATTGAAAATCCGTTTTCGAAATCCTTCATTGATTGTTAATTGGACTTCATTCCCTCAAGTTAATGAGACTGGCAGAAGTACAGGAAACATTTCTCAGTTTCGCATTATGCTAGATTCATTTACAGCTTCGATTGCGCAATGCGAGAAATACGCTTATGTAGAGATCATGCCTAGTGATGGGACTCTGGAAGATAGAACATTGTCTTCTTTCTTATTAGCACAGCTGCTTGAAGTTTTACATAAGCTGCCTCTGAGCGTTGTTCTACAGTGGAATCGACAAGCCAGAGATTCTGAAGGCAAGCACATTCTGAAGTACAATCATTTAAAGACATTATAGGTGTATGGCAAACAATGCTGTGCAATAGTTGCAAAGAAGCAATTTCTGTGTTGGCATTGCAGTAAGAAATACTGGTCATTCATTTGGGTGATTCTGGATTTCCAGTTGCTGTAACGTCCAAAAATTATTGCAAAACTTCACCAAGCGGCAGATTTACAATTTACTTTTTCACTCGATGTTATATCAGTTTCACGTTAGCAAAATGTGACCGATGGCTTATGAACGTATCTATAATATATGCTACTCTGGGCCAAATCAAATCGTCTAAGTTAATGTGATTAACGTGCTGATTTAACCAAGCTTTCAAAGTTATTAAAGAAACTGATGATGTGGATGCTGGAAACTTCTTCACATTTAAAAGCCATGGGAGGATGATGCGAGGACACCAGTTACAACTGGACAAGAAAATCCAAAGCTTGATTTAGGAAAATGTTTTTTCAGCCATAGGATAAGTGATCTGTGGAATGGTTTGCTTCAAAGGGCCATGGAAGCAGTTACAGACAATCAGTTTAACGGGCCATCCATAGTCCAAACATATGTTAATGCCATTGAAGAACAAAATCTAGATTGGATTCATGAGAAGCAAGTCTGGTAAACACTGAGATTTCTACAGCATGATACCAGCACCCTTAGTTATAGATACCTATAATGTTTTTGTTCTTGGTGTATGTAGCGTATAATAATGTACCAAATCGTTATAATCGTTGTAGTTAAAGTGCAAGCACCACAAAAAGTTGTTTAGGATTGAGTGTATGATATAATTCAGTTTCGGGTTCCTTGTACAACGGCTACCAAAATTAAAGCCATAACTAAGTGTCAAAATGATAGGGGTGGCTTGAAAGGTGAGTTAATGTTGCTTATATAACCAGCACAGGTTTAAATACCGCGCGTGCGCTTTAAATCTGTGAAGTGCAAACAGAGTTGCCACGTACAAGTAGAAAACCAAAACAAAATTTGGTGAATAGACGACTTTCATTGAAGTTGCTCCAAATTTGCAACGTGATCTCTAAAATTTTTATGCGAAATACCGGAGTAACAATTTTTTGTTACATAATAATGAAAAGATAACACTTACTCAACTCGCGCCATCACAAAACCACTTTGGTTGACCGACAATCATAAATATAATGTGCGTAGGTTACTACGAATTACGAAGCTTTTAAGCATGTGGCATAAAAATACGAAAAAGCCGCAAGGTAGTCTGTCTCTGTCATTCTGCCTTTCGCCCAGCTGTAAAACGCACTGTTAATGTGCGATTATCTGATAATTTGCAGGGAGCCCAACGCGTGAGGATGCGAAGTCGGCAATTCAATCACAGTATAAATTAGTATCAACAATTCAGTTGACAACAATTATGTTACGTTACGTGATGTTAAAATCACAAAGCAGATGTAACTTATAGCATAGCAGTGTGATTTCTCAAACAAAAAAGACAACGGGTGTTCCAAAAATCATATATCACTATGGGTTGAAAACGAATGTCGAAATACACCCCTTCCCGTTTCGTCTTGTGAACATCTCTAGAAGTTGAAACTTTCACACCTTATTGATTGTTGCCTGCTCTTCCAAGTATGCTTGTTTTTCCTAATGTGCTCAAACAGTTGCACAAATCGAGTTTTTCTGGAGACTGTTTGTGCAGCTGTCTGCAAAATTTGGGTGCATGTGACTGTATATAAATATAATAAATCCATAAACGATCGAAATTAATATATAGACTAACCAAACCCCCGCAAAAAATCGTACAGAATTAATATTGTTGTTGATCTGAGTTCATTCGAAGAAAGGAAGAAGAGTAAACTGTGTGCTTTGATGGTATTTATATTGTTATTTAAAAGTCATCATAGCATGCCGAAACACTGGAGAAGCTACCATGCTCTTGGTTAATATTTATATAACGGAAGCTTGTGCAGCTCACAAAGCCATCAATCTTGAGGGTATCCGACTACTTGAAATGATGTGCTATGAACCTGATGCGAAACAAGCACCAAGCCTGAAGTAGTCCAACTAGACTGAAAGACTGAGTTGTTTTATGTCAAAGATATCAAGTGTAATGCAAAAGCAATAAATAACAGAAATGTGTGTCACAAAAAATACGTACATTCACACCAAGATTTAACATCAGTACAACTAGTGCAGCAATTTAACCAGTATTGTGTTGCACCATTATATTCATTGAAGGCTTACATGATGTGCTTTGGAAGAACCGACCTAGAATGTATTGTTTAGTTTTATTAGTTGCTTACAGCTAGCTGTCAACTATGTACTCATACTACATCAACTGTAGTTGTTTCAAATTTTACACAATCTACTCATGACAATAATTATTTCTTTTCCTTTAAAAATTTTAGATCTTCTAAAAGTTACATGGTAATCAGTCAGCAGACGAGGTTTTCCACAACTTGCAATTTTGGCTTATTAGGCAGCATGATTTATAGCGCAGAACAGAAAAATTAACAATGTACTTTGGACGTAACTTGTGCATCAAGGCTGAGGTCCAAAGGTTTTCTGCTCAAGTGTCTGGCTCCCAAATACCATGCTCAATTTTCCCAGTTCATATATGCCCCAATGCTTTGGTTCATCAACAGTAGAATACAGAAGGCAGTGACACAATGATTATGAACGAAACGTACAAACTTCTCCATTATATTTATGAATCAAACATGAACCAGTATCTGAGAAGGCAGCAATACTAAAATACACGATGCAGTCATATAAGTTAATGTAAAGAGCACTGCAGTAAAATGCAAATAATTTTTTATTCAAGAATCAGGAATGTGGACAAATTGATGTTGAAGCTCAGTCTAACATAAAAAATAATGTCTTAAAGTGTCACCTATATCGATTGATACTGGATCCACAACTGGGAGTTTGTACAGCCATTCATGAACCAATAGCAGCAAGACATTTTGTGCAGGCAGTAACATTGGCACATGCTATGAGTGATCACATCAATGTCTTATCCACTTGTATTCAAGTGCAGTTTTCTTATAGAGGGCATATTAGCATAATACTTTCAGTGCAGAATACTTTGATAATAACAAATTGCTGTGAAATAAGCCGCAATGGTTTATGAATATTCTGGCATTCAGTGTCATAATCTAATTAATAATAAATTGTTCTGTACTTGCTTACTCTTTTGTGTCACTCATAGCAAATGAATGCGGCCTCCTTGTATAAGTGTTTGTGGATGGTTTTTAAGTTCACGTTATTTGAAATTTATATACATAATAACAGTAATTATAGGATTATATATTACATTACTTTATTAAAACTGACCCGTTTCCTGTAATTTAATTTATTATAAGTGGACTATCACATCTGTAGGATTTTGCGCAGTAACATTAAATGTACAGCTATTACATATATATAAATATATGTATATAAATTATTTTTATACTAATAATGGAAAAGTAATCAAAAATTTTTTAGTACTGTTATAATAGATGAATATCATTACTAACTGAGTAACTGTTGCTCTTAGAGTACCTTTATATAGAGGCTCTCTAATTCCGCTTGGAGCTCCTCATGCATTTTCCCGCCCTCTGTTGGAGATTCCGTAAACCTTTTGTGCAAATTTAGTTTATTTTGTGCTTCACAGATGGCAGGGAAATCACAACACGTGACCAGCCAAGGAAGACAGCCATAACGCAGAAAATTATGTTTCTAGGTTTACATTGTTGTGCAATGTTCTGTATTCAGCTTTGGTCAAATTAATATACTTGTTACTGCGTAAAATTCTACAGATGTGATAGTCCACTTATAATAAATTAAATTACAGGAAACGGGTAAGTTTTAATAAAGTAAGACCTCGTAACATTCTTATATTGAATTTTCATTTGGAGTTTGATGCATGCATGATAACGCATTTTAATGATCTGTGATTCCACGGTTGGGCACGGGGTTCGCTCACTGACAGTTCAACAGCGCTCTTTATAGTTCAGCAAACATTTTTTGACTCTGACCCGCTTTATTGTCAAAACCTTAACAGAATACAGAATAATTTATTTGTCTCAATAACATAATAAAAAGTAAAAGAGCATTAACAAATGATGTGACAGCTAAGAGAGACAGGGTGGCGAAAAGGCCAAAATGTCATCAAGTCTACTACCCTTCTACTAAGTTGATAACAAAACTCTACTTACATTAGCACTGTGAGCTATGTAAATTAAACATTCAAAATTTAAGTATTATTAATTTTATCTAAAGCATTATTCTTGTATAGCAGCAAGTTGTTAGTTAGCAGCACATGCATATGTTATACTTGGATAGCTGGATTAGTCAGTAATATGTGAAAATAACTTTAAGTTTCAAATTAAAAATTTGTTAACATTTTGTCATCTAACATAACTGTTAGCTAATACTGACCACATGCAGCCATGAGCGTAGCGAGGGCATGCACCACTTACCACAGGTTTGACTATAAGTGCTTCACTAAATTCACATCTGCAAATTGACTAACCAACCAAGTATAACGTAATTCCATAAGGACATTTTCAGTATATCTCAAATCTTGAGCATCTGGAAATATTTACAAACACCATTATCAGGATGTAAAATGATTAACGAGCATAGAATTATAAGTCAATGTATGGCTTAAGATGATTATTAATAAATATAACAATAACTAACTTAGAAAAATGCTCATTAATATTTGGAGATTATTCCAGTACGATATTTTTTACTGCTATTTTTAAAAATGGAGAAGATTTAACAGAAGACTCAAGGCTGTTCCACAACTTGACACCCAAAAATTGCAAGGAATATGAACCATAAGATATTAAAAATCATTGCTGGAAATAGTGTCCCCTAGTAGCTGCTCTAGTAGCATACGAGTGTGAATCTCTAATTAGTTTAAAGTAGCTAGTATACAAGGATTGCAACGTATTATTTTCATACTTGTACATAAACTTGAACAGCTCTACTGAGTAAATATCTTTTAATTTAAGGACACCTGGGGAAATATATGAGGGCATGGCACGTATTTTTGTAATCTCAGATCAATGCCAGATCTGATATGATATCAGATCTTTTCACTATTAGACATATCGGTAGATGATCAGAAACTTCTGCAAGAATTATACTGGGGACATTAAAATCTCCGGAAATAAATGCAGGCTTCCCAGTAGTGTTAATTTTGCTTAATATCGTTTCCAGTTCGTCATGAAAGTGTGCCACAGAATAATTTGGATGGCGATAAATGACCCTGAAATTATTAGGAAAATGTTTTTGGGTAGTAGATAAACTAATCTAGATGTCCTCTGCTAATATTCTACTGACAATATGAGGTAGAGTGTTAGTTAATACTCTTTATGAGGATTTATGGAGTATTCAGTTAGTAAAGTATATTCAAGAGTGTCTTTTACATATAAAGCCACTCCAACTGCTTTAGTGGTCAAATTTTTTGAAATAAAGTGGTAACCTGAAATACCGCATAAAAGGGGGCAATAATATCAGGTGGATTTGGAAAGTGATTGATAACATCCATCATGTTACTAAAATGTTTATTAAGGCTACTTACATTCAAATGGAAAAATAAAAGGTCGTTTTTGCGTATTATCAAATTATCATTGTTGATTAGGGAAGATGGTTTAAAGTGTTTACTATTATAATTAAGTGAATGTGAGTCAGGGTCATGCTAATCAAAATTGTTTGGTAGCTAACAGTTTGGTAGCATCACAATGTAGCTAAAGATGACATAGTACCTGAGGTTACACTGATATTAAAAATCATCATTTTCATCAATGTCACTATATTGAAATGGTAAACAGTTGTTTATGCATGGTTGGCAGTAAAACATTTCATTTGTAATGCTCAGAGTGTTAAACTGCTCATTGGATAGCAATGATGCACTTTAAATGACACCATTTGTGACAGATGTCACATGTGATAGAACACTGATTTCTTTTACAATTTTTGTGACAAAATGAACAAGGAAATTGATCTGTTACCATTCTTAATTATGATAACTTACAGAGTAAATATCACAGGTGTAGTTTATTTTAAAGCATCAAGATCTCTTTGGGAGTTGATAACAACAGCTTGACTATTTTCCATCTTGCGTAACAAGATTTTACCATAGCTTGGTCATTGAAATTTATAATGGTTGGCCGTATGAAATTTCAGACATTTCTGATAAAGTGTGCGTCGGTTAGCTGATAATGATTCATTTATGTAAATTTTATTATCACCTTGTGAGGTACATGTAAAGTCCTTAGTACTCCCAGCTTTTCTTCTTTCGCTACAAAATTTATCACGGATTTTTCTTCATGAGAATTTCACCACTAGTCTAGGATTCCTGCCTTCCGTGGTGGTTGTAGTCTATGAGACGTACTAATATCTTCGTCATGGAGTATAAGTCCCATGTTTGCAGCAACATTGCGCACAATCATATTAGTGTTTTCACAGGGTGCCACCGGGTTTCCGCTTAGTTCTTCTCTTCAGGAATATTGATCTAGGGTATCAATCATCTCTTCATTGTCACTCACTTTCTTTTCTAATTCAACAACAGTGGCTTCTAAACTTTTTACTTTAGATTTTACACTGGGCACATCATTTAAGAGTGATTTCATGTCTTTTTGGACACTGTCAAATTTTTCAGCTATAAAGACTAAGATTGTTTGATATCATGTATTTCCGGCGTAGCCCTCTCGATATTTTCTAGCTTGGCTTGCAGGTTCGTAATGGCTATAAAACACTGCCTACTGTAATCTCTGTAATTGTTCGTATTTGGCAGAGTTTGTACTTGACTAATGCCTTGATTAGGTAACAGTATATAGAAATTTGTTAACAGACATTTCGTTAACATTAGTATATGGTGAGGTTACAGTTACACAAGGATTTGATTGCCTCGGTGTGTTGGCAGGACTGTAGTTTGCTTCTGATCGAGTATCAATATTCCTGGCAGGTGACGTAAGCATACCTTGTTGAGTGGATAACCGGCCAGTAAAACCTGACTGAGCAGCGTTGATTTCTGGTCGAGTAAGTGCTTGTGAGGATATCATGCAATTTGGCATTGGTATTCCAGGTTGTCCAACTAGAGTTTGTCCATCATGTTGGTAATAACTAGAAACTACAGTAGTACTGGTGTCCGCCATGTTGCTTTCACTCTGAATAGCCGTTGCCATGGTTGTCGAACCACTAACTGCGTGTGTTACGTTTTTACCATCTAAATCTTCCACTCCTTGTTTGCATTTGCTTCTAGTTTCCATGATAAATCATCACGTTATATCATTCGGAGGCAATTTAATCGTGAATGGTAAAATATTTAAGAAAATTTATGGAGCTAAAAAAATCAACGACACAGCTCCACAGCGCACATGTGCACATCCAAATGACCTATGAAATCTAAAATTTATTTAAAAAGGATTTTTAAGCACAGCTGGCTAGTCAAACAGCCTTCAACAACCTTACTGCTAGGCTTATCTAACTGGTGCCTGACTGAATGTAAAACTAAAATTTAAAAAACTTTGTAAAAATACTTAATTAACTGTGAGGGAATTTGTCGTTTTGCAGTTTTAGCATCACTGTGCAAAGTCACAATTTTTCCATGTTAAGTATTACAGAGTAGCAAAGCTCACCTACGATTAGATCTATCTATGATTATTTTGTAATTACAAAGCCACATAGTAGTAGGATGAAAAATGGTTTAGGAAAGACAGGAAAATTGAATTACAAGATGAGTACTTTTAATTCCCAAAGGGAAAAGGGAATGCAAATGCTAACAGTTAAAGCAATTTACCATATTTTTCTTAATATCTAATTTTTTGGGGTTTTTATACTCTTAGGGAAACCCTAAACAACAGGCTTTCTTACCTGGATAGTGCTGTCTCTAATAGAATTTATATTATGCTACTAACCAAGTACTAAGCAAAATTCTTCCCAGCAGAAAATACAGTAATCATGTTTTCATACTAATACTGCCTTTACAAAGTACAAAAAATACAATTGGTATTATTTAGGTAAGAATGGTGGACGTTGACCCAGAAACATTGCTGGAATGGCTCCAGATGGGCCAAGGAGATGAAAGAGACATGCAGCTGATTGCATTGGAGCAGCTTTGTATGTTGCTACTCATGTCTGACAATGTTGATCGTTGTTTTGAAAGGTATGTGAGCTGCTTAAACTAATATAAAAAGCTTCCTTGAGTTTTGATTTTCCATTTATTTTACACAACAATACAGGGCCCACTAGCCGTATATAACCTTTTGCCAAAAACTAAAATTTAAGTCAGAATGTCTAAAGAAAATATCAAGTGAATAAATCGTTGGCAGTGAATTTCTCTGTACTCTAACCTGTTTTTGTTATACTGTAACTGATGTAACACAACATGGCTAAAAAAATTGGCTGTGGTTAAAATTTTGGCTAAAAAATTGGAGTGTGAGCTGGCCTGCAATAATAATTGGGTGTTGAATACTTCTTGCTAAACTGCTCTGGCTCTTATTGCAGATATCGTTGATATTCACATTTGCGTTGTTATGGAAAAGTTAAAGCAGCCAATTAAAAACTTACATAGTACATAGATGCACAACATTATGTTGTACCAAGTTACCAACCAATGATTTTTTGTCTAACAGTCAGAGCATGATAGTAGCATTTTACAGAATACACTTCCTGGTATGTCGGCATCATTATGGTTATTTAAAGTTTTTTAATGTCGGAATTAATTTGGTAATGAGTAATTTATACGAGGCATGCTCACTGGAAGTGTGTGTAATTATATTTTTAGAGCAATAAGTATAACTATTTTCTTAAGATTGTGTATTAAGGTTGTATGTCGCATTTCTATATTTTTGTTCCATGCCGTTTGTCAGAGCTCAGCAGCATGCTGTATTGAATTTGAAAACTTAACAGTTTTACTACTGGACAATGTTTTGAAGTTTCTGCTCTGTTATCAACACTTTGTCTATATTCTTTCATTCATTGCTCTCTTAGCAGCTAGTGAAAGTCTAGTTCAGTTAGATACTGATAGTAAGAAATGTATTGTCTTTAGCACTGCCTCTTTAGATTATAATAGCAGCAGTAACATTGATGTTTAATTTTTTGTTTGAATAAAAGTAAACTGTCTGGTTGTGCAAGGCCACACAGTTACTCTGCTGTGTATACTGCGGAACCGAAGGTGTGAACAAAGCCTGATCTGTGTGTAGTATTATTAGGTGTGTGTTACAGTATGTTGATTTCATGCTGTACAAAGGCTTGCTCAGGTGTTGCTGTAGGTAATTCAGGTGCTAGTTTACCAAGGTGGTGACATTGATTTTACAACACTTCTATTGCTAGGAATTCTGATAGAATGGAGTGTACAGTTAGCAAAAAAGTAGACAATTGTCGTAAAAAAAATTTCTGCACTTTATGAATAACCTGCTTATGTATATAATCAAAAGTTATGTTTTTTTATTTATTCTGGCAACTTCTAACCACTGTTTGTTTGACCTTCAGGCTTTGTACTGTGTAGTGAATATCAATGGACACTCTCTCATTTGCTTCTGTGTTTCCTTATTTGCAATATTGCTGACAATTTAAATAAACAGGTGATAATTAGAGGAAATGAAATATGTGGCATAATATGTGAACTCTGAAATCTTATGATTTGAAATTCTATTCAACAACATTTGGGCCTTTATTTTTTTAATGTGAAACACTAGAATTTGTAAGTGATTTTGTGTGAGGATTGATTTTATTTATGGCAATTTACAGTTCCTGCAGTTTTTCAGTGACTGCTATTATTCATTGGCGACATGAGAAATTTAGCTTGTGCATTTTATGGGTAATTTTACAGGAATTAAGGTTGAAAACAGATAGGATAATATTAATCTTAGGCAATTTATAAGGCAATTTATATAGGCAAGACGACTATTCTTCAAAAATTCACAGACCTGTTACTTTCTGTTTTCTTGCTAAAAAGAATGTTTTGTTGTTTTCTTACTTACCATTTAATTTTGCTACAATTTACTGCATTTTGTTAAAGCTTATCAAGGCAGATGGCAGATTCATATCCGAATCTGAGTTTAAGATGATTTTGGAAAGAGAATCAAATCCAAATTTCAGTTTTCTTAAATTATAAAGCCATATTTGAAAACCAGCTCTAATGGGATCTGAGATTTGTTTCATTTTTGTTCAAATTACAATGATACACGAAATAATACTTAATATTGTTTAAACCAAATATTGGGGTGGCAGGAAAGGTTCAATTTCGGTGTTTGCAGTCTTTGATACTGAAAATTATTTGTCTGTTTTTACATTGCATTGCTGTATCAATTAGAAATTCTGACTTGAAATTGAAGCATTAATTTCCATATAACTTAATGCTGACTTTCCTGTAGTTACACTGCATACTTAATTTAGTCCTATAATTTAACTCACAGTTTTATGATTTCATTCCATGGAAAGGTAGCAAACTGTTGTGGAAGATAATAAATTGTAGCACGATAAAAAGACAAAACGTGCTTGTTGAGGCTGTTACTGGCGCATTTTACTGGTGTATATACATGGAGCAACCGTAGTGCAATTTTTTATCCTTTATTATTTTATCTTCTTTAAGAAAAGGCTGAGTTTTCTACAGATCCAAAGCAAATTTCATGTCAAATTAATAAAACTTGTAAGAGAACTTCTTGCCATTGTCTACGGATTTAATCATGTCTGATGATAATCTGAAACACAACGCGCACATGCGCACGCACATCTGTGTATGTCATACAAAAGTAGTTAAACTGTCCAATGTAGAGTAGATATTATAATATGTAAGATCATGAAATATAGTAAATATATTTATACATATGTGCATAATAATATATAATTCATTATATCAATAATAATAATTTATTTATTTGATGCTTAGATATGAGAACATACATGCATATATATATATATATATATATAGCGTGTTAGGGTAACTGCCTATGTTTTTATTGTGACGTAGGTCATTTAAACATTGACAATTTCTTAGATGCCCAAATACTTTAAAAAAAGAAGATTGGTCAAAACGGCAATAACCAACTGTCTAAATGCTCGTTGCTTCAAATGGGAATAGAAGTGGAAGTGTAACTACCGTGGCGAAGTTCAGCCTGGCAATGTTTGTTTGTACTTTGACTCTCTACTTTTCTTGAAGCGCTTTTGCTTTGCTGCCAGAGACTGAAAGCTCTTGAGACAGGAGAATAATCTTAATATAGCATTCGCAGTAAGATGTGAACAACCTTTCATGATCGTATGACTCTGTCCTGCAAAATAATTTGTAATTTTGCTTCCAGGCATCCTTCTTTTAATGATGTTGCAGTATACAAATAAATTTCGGTAGTTGACTTTTAGAGGTTATTTTCTTGCTATTGTTAGATCACTGTAACGATATATTTGAAATGTCATAATTTGTTCATTTAACACTCAATGTGAGTTTTCACGAATTAGGTAAATGTCCCTTTTGTTAGTTGCTTGAAGACTCCAGTTTTATGTATGTTTGCAGTTTATACTAAAATTTTGCGTTCGCCAAATTTCGATTATGGCAAAAACGACAGCCTCTCATCTTGAGATATTTTGGTATTTTAGAGAAATAAAGATAAAATAGTGTATTTATTTTTTCTTACTAGTCAGAATAAACAAAGTTTTAGTGGCTTGTGCTCATTTAAATAGTTATAAATGCTGGTATGTGACAGGTGCTAAATTGCACTTCCTTTGTGCAGACACCGATACTAAATTTACTTTTTTAATTAAGGTATTCTGATGCAATCTAAAATGAACTCATATACTCGTAAGCTTTAGTAAGCATAACTGGCTTATTGCACGTCTTATGTGTACTTATCCATGTGACTGACACCTGAGCTTACTTGAATCATATTAACGTTATTAAAAGCAAATTGTTTGAGAATATGTAAGTCTGTAGTTAGATTGATTGTCTGATACACACCTGTTGTTCTTGGAATTATATGCTTGAAGCTGGTGTGGTTTCGCTGCCTCACTTGATCAAACCTGGGCGAACCTGGTTGTCCACATGCCGACTACTGGAGGGGAGTTGAATTTTTAGTCAATTTCTCTTCAGTCAGTGACGGCTTTACTGTGAAGAAAAGGTTTAGTAATGAAGTTCTTGGTAGATTATATGGAAAGTCTGCCCTGGTTATTTGACGCGGTTAAAGCTTCCCCGGGAGCTTAAGATCGTCGGATGGGTAGCAATCAAGAGGAAGGGAGAATCATCACTTGTTTCTCACGCTTATTATGTGATTAATGAGTGAAGCCATTCCTGTGCTCTCTAAACATGTCTTCTCTGCGTGTAAGATTAACCCGCTGTTTTATGCACTTGTTGGCATCTGCTGTTACTAAACGTTGCCAAGGACAACCACGTCGTTGCAGCTTCAGCAGCAGCTGGTGGCTTCGCTTTCGCGCATTTTTTGCACGTAATATCGCTTTTCTGCTTGTCACGTGCTGTAAACAGTTTTAAGGTCCAGGTCCGGCTATCATTTCATGTTGCTACAGAAAAAATGTTGCCGCTAGGCCGCCGACAGACGTTTTGCTGTAGCAGGGTTGTATAGCAGTTAATATTAAATTCTACACAATATTGTATATAAATCGAGTACAAAGGTAATGAAACTGTCCAATGTATGGTAGATATTATATTTAAGATAATGAAATATAATAAATTTGGCTGTTAATTACAACTGTCTGTAGAAATCTGTCTAGTGCCTAGTACATAGCGAGGTTACTGACGCCTTCAATGTTTAAAATGAAATTTTGTGGCATGATTATGTGCATGGAAATACTTGCAAAAATATGACATTCTCTAGCATTTTAATCTTATTCGAATTATTTATAAGGATTCGTTATTGATGTGTCCTCTGCTGGCAGCATTGTCATGTTTTGAAATGTTTACGACATGGTATGAATCATTCAACCGTGGCACACATGTATAATTCAAATCTTTCTTAACTCAGATAAAAATTGAGCAGTGTCAATTTCCTTAACTCTAATTAGGTGCCAAGCCTAATTTCCCCAATGTATTTGTTTATATTTGTTTTGTTTGTACTAGGAATGAAGTGAATGAACTGTAAAAACAAGAAATGAGAACTATTGAGTTAAACGATTACTGTATGAAAACAATATCACACATTTCGTGCTTGTGATACCGGGTATACACTGTCTGCTGATGCCATGATATTATCATTTGACGTAGTAGTGTTATATTCGTGACAATTGTGCAAGTGTATTCTAAATTTATGATTCTACAAATTCGTCTAACCTTGGTAGTAAGCTAATAGCTAGTCATTTACTGGCTTGTCCTAGTTTCTGATACCCGTTTTTGTAGAAGCTGTTGGGATTTTGACATTATTTCTTACTTTACTGAGCACGATAACAGAATGGTTTTGAAAAAGCAAATGTGGGTTATTAGTCACATTTCACTAATATTTGGTAAATAGTTATATGTCGTTTCTCATTCAATGTTGTACAGACGAAAGCAAACAAAACTGCTCTTTCATCGCTGATACTCAAGCTGTGGAGAGTGGCCTACGTTTTCGTGATAATACAAATAATGTTTAGAATACTATGTAGCAGAAAATATGTATAAATGTACTTGAACTTATTACAACTTTTAATATACTACATTCACATGCTGACCGAGCACGTTTTAATATTAGTGTTTCAACAAAAAATCTGCTGTGGAGGGTGAACAAAATTTTTTTGAATTTAGCTTTACCATATGTGCTGCACTGTACTCAGCATTAGTTTTTCACGATTGCCAGGCTGATACACGGCATATGTGTTTTCCTTTGCAGATTTTTTTTTACAATCTTACCTTGAAAACCAAGCAGGCATTCAGAAGAAGTGCTTAGTTATTTCTATTTTCTTGTGGAAGTTATGTTTGAGGCTGTTTGAGTTCTAAATCCAGAGTGAATGATTTTAGTTTTCCTGCATTGAATGAGGTGATTCCGATTGCTGTCAAAGCCCCGCACTTCTGACTTCACTACGTTTTGAACGTTGATTTCAAACTAGCCAAGTGTAGTATAGAAGTGTACTTCAGTGCCTTCCTACATGTGTGGCAATGTTCATAACTGCATAAGTGAATTGGCTAATTCGTTTGAACTCTTGATTGTCCCAGAGATTTCTTATGGGGAAAGACTTCTCAGGCTTCTTGATGAACATACCATTCCTATTAGTTTAATAAATTGTATAGGAGTGCTTTATTCTGCTATTAAACGTGCACCACTATATTTCTAATATTGCCTGCCCTAATCAAGAACAAAAAGAATATGTTTAGGCACAGCCTTTGCAAGCAATATGCGCCTGTATAATCAATACATTGTTGCATTACATATAGGATTGCTGGATGCATAAGACAGTAACCGTTACTAATTATTTAATTTTTACCACATTACTGTCAATTTGCTACCGCTGTACTTTCAGCTTACCTTTTTTACCAGAAGTTAATGATAATCGATGATTTTTGTATTTTCCAGTTGTCCACCAAGAACATTCTTACCAGCTTTGTGTCGGATTTTCCTGGATGAATGTGCACCAGACAATGTTCTGGAAGTCACTGCGAGGGCAATTACCTACTATCTGGACGTGTCTGCCGAGTGTACGCGCAGAATTGTGGCTGTAGATGGTGCCATCAAGGCTTTGTGCAACCGCCTGGTGGTGGTGGAGTTGTCCAATCGCACCAGCATCGACTTATCAGAACAGTGTATCAAGGTAGACGGTTACACTTAATTATTATAAAATGATAATAATGGAAGACGAGGCAATGTTAAACTGTGTCCCAGAAAACGTTACACAGAAAGTTATATTACATAGCATTACCTGCTTGAAAAACTTTCGTAACGGAAAAAGAAAATTAACAGTAATTCATAGTTAAAACATTCATGCCAAAACTGATAAAATGTCACCTTTCAGTGTGCTCCACTCACTCGCCAAAAACATATTCTTAATCTTATTAACAAGATACAGTAATTATACATTTGCTTAGTTAGTGAAATGTGTGCTACAAACGCTCCGATTGTTTTTCCAAAGTGTATGCAATGTTAACGACCTACTGTTAAAATTGCTGGGCTTAATAGTCATCTGGCCTTTGTAGGAGTTTGAATTTTCAAGTTTCTGCTTATACAAACTCTGCATAATAAGATGCTGTGTAGGTGATACACATTTTCAAAACGATTTTTTTCTTAATGTTTTTTTGTAAGTAAAGGATTTTTCTTGTGCTTTAACTTTGTCTTGACCTCCTGGCTATCACACTTTCTCTTACTGCACAAACCAGATTTATGTGCACACCCTAATGCCAAGTCATTAACAATACTTGAAAATCTGGCACTGTATTGTAGACTTGTGGTAAAGGCTAAAGTTTAAAAGTTAGTTTTGAGGCGAGAGAAATACTGCTGTACCATTAGCCTCATCAAGAGATGATGTATATACATGCATTGGAGTTTGGCTAAGACTAATACACCCTTTTCTCATCCTAGAAGTTCATCATTGATAGTGAGTTGGATGATTCTGTCCAACTGTAACAATCCTGTTTGCAGAGTATTGAGCAGGAACATCACTTTTCAAGTGGTTTAGCTGTGCTAACTAATGTTTGTATTATAGTTGAAACCTAAAGTGGGTGTAATTCATACCAGAAACAGAGTCTTAAAGACCTAATTATTATGCCGTTATTGCGTTCACTTAATATTTTATATATTGTATGGGTCGTTGGGCAGATAAACAAAAAATGTTAGAATCTTAATGCATACTTTTCAGACTTGTAAATGTTTTGTTACGTGATTTTTACAATCTTTATGAAATGTGACAGATTTACATATGTGTGATTTTATTTGTATTTGTATTTGTACATACTAATTTCATACTCTGCAATTCTACAACTCGTCTGTTCGTCAAGAAAAGCAAATAGATTTTCAAAGATTTACCCTAAGGTTAACAACCTTGGTGTCTACTCTGCAGTGCGATGCAGTTGTAGCAAACAAAGGATTTGCGTTGTAGGAAGCAGCAAATTTACTGGAAGAGTTTGTTCAGTGTTGAACTCTGTATGTTCCGGGAATCCTTTGTATAATCGAGAAGCCAAATTGTTCTTCTGGGAAGCAAGAAGAGTTCACCAGTCTCTGGATCTGTGTATCGCGTGCACTTGGCCTTGTCATAGTTTTAATTTAATATAAGCAGCTAACATTTAAATATTTTTACAATTTCAATCGTTTCACTGTTTGTTTATCCCACAAATGTGAGAATCGTTCTTCCCATGTTATATATTTTGGGTAAATTACCCCCTTTATACAGATTATTTTTTAATAACAATGTAAGCAAATATTGTGTTTTTTAATCATCAGTATGAGTTCTGAGGGGGTCTGTAAGAAAATCTGAATTACTGTCTTTATTCTATTGTGAACTGTATTATAGTGATTACATGCGCGAATCAGAAATCTTTTATCATAGACATAAGTGCCGTGTGGTGTCCATATTTTGCGGAATAAATTTACGTACTCTTTCTTTGGATGCTGAACTAGATCATTGTTTTTTTAAGTTCTGCTTGACCCGATTGAATTCTCACCGTTAATTTCGTCACCGAAAACTAGACTGTAATAGGCATACTAAGATTTCGCTAACACGTGCCCCACGTAATCAAAGGTTTGATCGATAATCCATCAATGCTTCACAATTCCTTTAAGTGAGTATACACCAGATCAGTTTGTATTTCC
Source organism: Tubiluchus corallicola (assembly GCA_030141605.1). Lineage (NCBI taxonomy): Eukaryota > Metazoa > Priapulida > Priapulimorpha > Priapulimorphida > Tubiluchidae > Tubiluchus > Tubiluchus corallicola. The sequence goes on from JAQGDQ010000002.1 coordinate 108,972, forward strand.
TTTAAAAACCCGTTTCATATCACATTTGAAAACCAACATTTGGGTGCACGATTTTATACTAGTCTAACAGGTGTGTAATTACCGTGATTAGTTTGCACGCATCGCCCGAATTTTCCGAATTTTCATTCATCCTTTGTGTAGTTATGTCTGAGAAGCAGCTTTCAATGAACGGTTTGACTCGAGTGACTAAAGTGGCGTTTACCATCCGGAATGCGTTATGCCGTCTGCAGAATAGCTGCGTATAAAAAATCAATAGGAAATAGCTGCAAAAAATAACGCATAAAGGGCGTTTACTTGGCAACCAAAATGCGTATTCGTTATGCGTTATCCACCGGCGGAATAACTGGGCATATAAAAAAATCAATAGAAAATAGCTACAAAAATAACTCGTAACGCCGGTCTGATAAATGGGCGTGTTGAAGGCAGTATAAACCGATTTTATCTATTCCGCATAATGCATACGCATTTCGGTTGTCTAGTAAACGCCACTAATCTCGAGTTGCTAAATTTTCAAATTTTGGAGAATTTATTCTCTCTTGTTTCAGTAGGGTTGCTATAATATGACCTCCAGTAAGTTATGTCGTGTCTCGTACATAATGCGTCTTATTGTTATCTATTCGCTCTTATTGTACTTTAATTACGTTTCAAATCCTACACTTTCACTACTTTCCTCGCGGCTAACGTACTTCGTAATTAGAGCAAATTTTTTGTCGCTGTTTTTGCTTTCTGCATATGCTTTGGTGAGTTTATATTTCAAAATAGCAAAAGACCTACATTTGTATGAGTTAAGCTGCTAGCCTGCTATATTTAAACACTATAACCTTCAAAGTGTCAGTTTTGATGTCTGTCTATTTTGGATTGTTATGTTGAAAGGCTAATAGTCAAAATAAGGCGCATTTCTAATGCGGAATTCAGCCGACTGTTGTTCGTAAATAATGTATAAAGCTGCTTCAAAACTCCTAAGTGCTGGTGCCTTTCGATTTCCTTCTATTATAATTACGTTTGGTCACCTAGTCTCATAAACGCTGTTAGTCAACCTCCAATCCTATTACTATTAGGTCTATCAAACAGGTTTGACTCGGTGGACTAGACTTATTAATGTTATATACAGCAGAAGGTAATGTACGGTGCTTTCTTGATCTTATTGGTTAAAAATACTCTACCTACACTATTTGGTATCGTCTTGATTCAAAATCTAACTGCCTGAAAAAAATCTAAAAAAATTTAAATCTATTCACCCTGCCTTGCAACTTCTTTAATCAATTTTGACCGTATATATTGTTTTGTAACACAAAATTGGTGCTCTATAATGTGTAAACATTACACAACTAGTATCTGCCAATATCAACAGGACAATCGCATGTAATTACTAGCGTGAAATTTTAAATCAAAACTGACGGAAATGTCAGAATTCCAGCTAAAATTTATTGTGATTAAACGGTTCACACAATGAGCTTGGGCTGCAAGAGTTCCTACGCATGGCCCATTGTGGTTACAGGTCTGCGGATTTTAGTGTAGTTTTTTTCGGTATTATATTTTGGGTCTAGATTTGTATAGGCTTAAATAAAGATAAAGATAAACTGTCTGCTTGGTGTGCCTATTCACCGCTAGTTTCCAATGTCTCCGGGGGATTTCGTTGTATGTTTGACGTCATTTCCTATAATTAACTTCATAAGGTTTTATTTTCCGCCGTTAAGTGTGATAAGTAATTTGCTGTGTTACGTTCTTCCTGTTGGTCGCAAAAGGGACACAGTTTAGTGAAATATTTTCCCCGACAAGAGTTTGTTTAGTAACTAAGTTTAATAAGCTCTGGCATCTGCATCATCTTCATTAGTTTTCAGTCTCTCTCTCTCTCTCTCTCTCTCTCTCTCTCTCTCTCTCTCTCTCTCTCTCTCTCTCTCTCTCTCTCTCTCTCTCTCTCTCTCTCTCTCTCTCTCTCTCCCTCTCCCCCTCCTCCCTCCCTCTCTCATCCTGATTTTTTAGATATTGCCTAGAAATCATTGAAATGTTTCTTACAAACTTCGTGATAACCGCTGAAAATGGCTCATCATGAAATGCGATCATGTTGTCATTTTAGCTTCTAATAGGAAAGTTTGATAAGTTTTTGAAAATTTTTGACAAATAGTTGCGAAATATTATTTACGCACTTACAGTGTATCGAATTCAAAGCAGTGATACGCTGACAGTAGTTTTGTCTTTATTTGTTAAAATACATCGCTGAACGCAGCCCAAGTAAAAAACAAGAAACAGAACAATGTGTTTATTTTGAAGGTCATGTTGATTTTACCTCAGTTTACTTAGCGATCACTATCACTATGCCTAATCAGTGGGGTGGACACTCGTAAAGCTTGGATAGTTTCGCGCTCTTTTCCACTCTTTTGTCTTTTTAAATTGTTAATAAAATTTTAAGGGTGGCCTAACGCTTCCGCAGCATTGCTTGTTTCGAAATTGCAGGTGAGAGAATTGCCTATGAATCCCATCATATTATAGATCGTTGCAAAAAAACTGTGATTACATTTAAATTCATGAAAATTCTGGTCTATCAGTGCTACCTACATATTATAGCAATAGTTCTTATAATAATATCATTAAGGGGATAACAAAAGTGCTTTAAGCCTGCTAGCTTTCTGTTTTTATAAAATTGTATGTTCTACAAATGAATAACAGTAAACAGCTGCCTATAGTCCCAAGTCAGGAGTTGCTGCATGTGTAGTTGAGCATTAACTGAACCCAAGATGAAAATTTGTTGGTTGTGTGTAACTATTGTATTTAGACGCATTTCCACTAGGATATTATTGTAGACTTTCGCATAAAATGTATGAACTATATGAGAGGTGTCAGTGACCATTAATTTGAAATAGTGAGGGGATACCGTTCTCCATTCCAAAAGGTGTAATAATGCAACGGGCCATTCCCACGTATTCTATACAGCTAGTGCTGTAGTTTTGCCAGCATCACACCACTGGTAACAAGTAAAATTATTTCAGCTAATTTTTAAAATAATTATGTTATTACATTATCGGCTAGAATTTTTGTTATTACATTGGCGTTTCTGTCATGTTACAATATGCGCTAGGTTTTTATTATATTATCAATTAGCTATTATATTACGTGTTGATTTTTATTACATTATGTATTAATTTTTTCTGCATTACGATATCTGGCGATTATTACATTATCAGTTGTAAAAGGATGCGATAGGAATAGAAGCTGACGTGATTTGGAAGCTTAAAAACGCGATAGTTGCGTGATTCAAAGTTTTAATTAAATCAAATTATCTTTTGCCATGCCCATGTTTTGATATATTTTGCTGTAGCCAAGGCATCATCATTCCCAGAGCTACTATTTTGAGAGATTTCATAGACCTGGCGAATCAATACTTCGTGAGATTGGTTGAGTTGTACAGCTGTGTAGCTTTTCTCTGTATACATACAACAGAGATTGAGTGTTCAGCAACACTGATGAGCTGCTTACAGCTGGATATTTGCTGTAAAGGTCACTAAATCCTAGAATGCAGTTTGCTAGAACTTCTGAGCAGTGGTGCATTTCTTTCAGGAGTTTGCTGAACAGTTGTACGTCTGGAAGAGAACTTAAGTTTACTTTTAAGAGACAGAACGTCTTTTTGCCGTATTGTTTGCCTCACACAAGCCACCCCACTTTCGAGTGAGGACTGAAATATTTGAACAGGATGGTTCCAAAAAATGATCTCCATTACTGAATTTAAGTAGTGTTTATGTTATACGTATAATTTTATTTCTTTCTTCAGATTACCATAAGTAGCACTTTTATAAAGGCAGGAAAGAATAACTTACTTCAGATGTTGAATATGTGGCGTGTAACACCTTGGGAGAACAGCTGTTGTAATTATAATTAATTGATGAATAAGTAATGATTTGAAATTATAGCAAATTGCCACTGTCACATGCAAACAAACACATATTTGATGCCGTAAGCAATAAGTCCACAGTAACACTTTTACTTTTTTGGACAAGAATAGTAGATATACCCATTGTACATTCTAACAAGCTTTTTAATGTTGAAAGTCATTTCAATTTTTCACAAATACATTTTAGTGTATTTTGTATTGAAACCAAATTGTGTTCTTGCTAAGGTGTTATTAAGAACTCGAGTTTCTTCTCATTACATTTTCTCTGTAAAAATTTGTTGAATTGCATTATTGTAAATTGACTTGAAAATATTTATTTTAAAAATGGGTTTCCATTTCCCTTCTTATAATTTACATGTAACCTACTGTATGTAGCAACATGCACAGTGTTTTTGAAAGCAAGATACATAATTCTTATTTGATAAGGAATCTCCAGTATAAAGCTTATCTTGTTAACACTGTGTGGTCCTGATATTCATTTGGCTTTAGTATTGGTCATTCATTCTTACAAATAGATTATACTGTTAGGAGTTTGCTGTCTGTATTTGCTTTAAATTTTGGGTAGAAGACCTATCGCTTATAATGCAAATGAGTTATTTATTGTCTTTTATTGCTTTCTTGGGTCTGGTTTGGATTAATGTACAGTAATGTTAGGTAAGCTATGATTAATGATTACTATACCCCAGTGCAAGAGCTGTCAATATCAATTCTTTTTGAATTTGTGTGACTTTATATAAACCAGTTTTGTGATCACGCTAGCCCTTTTCTGTATTTCCTAGTAAATATATTTTTGTGTGTTAGCTAGTTTGACCTAGCTGTATAATTAAATATCTTTCTGCAATAGTGTTTCTTTCACTAAGTTTCAATATTTCTTAGGTGTTGGAATTTATTTGTACTCGAGAATCCGGAGCTGTCTTTGAAGCTGGTGGCCTCAACTGTGTTCTTGCCTTTATAAGGGACAATGGAGGCATGGTAAATAGAGTAATGTAAATTTTTGATATGTGTGCTTTTTAAAACGATGAGGGCACCTTTAGAAAGCAGTACATCTTTTGCACATTAGTCGTCAGTCACGCCATTGTTGGATATATTATTGCAAATTCTTACCACTGAGCTTATCAAATTGCCCATTTTCGGTTATAAAAGGTTATATACTTTCCACTAACTATAGCAAAGAAACAACAGCATATAATACAACCAAGTGTTATTTTATAGAGAAATAAATGCTCTTTTAAAGTTGTAAACTTTCATGGTCAAATTGTTGATCTTTAGCCATATTTAAAAAATCAAGACTTTTGTTACATGTAATACCACTCACAAACCACAACTTGAAGAAGAAGTTACTTTTGGTAGAGTTACTTTTGAGTGGTGCTGAATGATAACAATAATAATTGTTTTAGTAATATCAAAAATTCTTAAAGACTAGCTAGACAGAAAATATTTTATATATCGTACGTAATAATCTATTAGCCCTACCACTGTTTACTCTAGTGTGTGTATTCACGGCATAATTTCTGTCCCTGTTACGATGTTATGTATTCAGTCTACTGAACTTAGTCCATACATTTGCCTGACTGACATTTCGTTATGCGAAAATGTGAAGAATTATTATCCAGTTCTTGATCTGAATCAGATTTACAACATGTCTTCGATAACTTCCCCTAACCGCACAACTGCCGCCATTGCAAAAACATCAGCAAAAAAGCACTTTCTCATGATAAAAGTAGGAAGCTGTGACATGCTTATAAACTAGTGCTTATATATCAATATTTTCCAATAGCAATCATATGCTTCAAGTCATTAGATCGTTTATAGATGCATAACAAAACAATTTTACTACCTGTATAACGATTTTGACTCATCATGCATTATTCTTCATGCAATGATCAATTTTTTTGCTGTGGCCATTGGAGGCCGTCTTGAGGAAATGTAAGAAGAACTCTGGCCAATGCTCTGGTGTCTAATAGGTTAAAGTTTGAACCAAACTATATGAAGTTATTAGCTGAGTTTGAAAACTTATAACCCTCAAAGTATGACTTTATTCTCTCTATTTGAATGTGTTTAATTTTAATTTTTTATTATGGATTCTAAGCTGCTTTTCATTTACAATGGTAAGAGAAAAAATTTACTAATTTTGGCTTCTAGGTGCATAAAGATACACTCCATTCTGCAATGGCTGTTGTTTCTCGTCTCTGTGGGAAGATGGAGCCACAGGATGAGTCGTTGGGAATTTGCGTTGAGTCTCTGTCAACATTGCTTAAGCATGAAGATCCACATGTATGTTGTGTCTTATTCTGAAATCAAATCAATCGTCATATAGCAGTTCATACAAAGCTGTTGTTGTCACTTAAAATTCCAAGGCTTCAGTAATGTGTGTTGTTCCCTATGATATTTTTATAAATTCTGTCTAAACAATATCATGTATTGAATTGAAACTTGTTGGTTTCTAAGAAAAAGTCCAGTTATAAGCTTACCTTTCTTTGTCATTTTGTGTAACTATTATAAACAACGATTTTCTTTATTAGCACTGAAATAAAAGAAACTTTGAATAGTAAGATAATTAGAAGTTCACAACACCTTATTGAGTAAATCCATTATAATAACTACATTAGAACTTACCAATGTTAATTCATTACATTGTTAAATCACCCAAGTAACTTAAAATTATACAAAAGTTAACTGCTTTATATGCTGCAAAAAATTTCATAGTAGAGTGATCAGACTGACTTTAAGCTATTTTAAAACTGTAAGCAATGGCTGCGTTATTTATATAGTAATTAAGACTTGAATGTCATACTCTAAAGTGTGGTTACCAGACATGTAGAATGTGTTGTGTTGTTGCGTAAAAATCATGTTATCTTCAATGAACCCGTTTATCAAACCTGCATTTTATTGTGTTGCTTTTTTGCAGCTTTTCTATTGGATTGTTTATATGCAGTTGGAAGTGTAATAATGCATAACGCATTCCAGATGTTGGTAAATGCTGTTTAAGATTTGCCTTCCGTGAGAAGCACTAAAATTTGTTTAATTTGCTTCTCCTTTTTGTTTCAGGTAGCAGATGGTGCATTGCGCTGCTTTGCATCATTGGCTGATCGTTTTACGCGTCGAGGTGTTGACCCAGCACCTTTGGCCGAGCACGGGCTGGTACGTGAACTGCTTCACAGACTTAGCACCGCCGCTGCTTTTACAGGATCTTCGTCTATTACAGGTGTGATAATGATTTTTTTTATATTAATGTCCTGACAGGAAAGTCAAGTATTTATTCTCCAGACACAGATTGGACAGCGTTTCATTGTTTGTATGAAGTGTGTAAAACACATTTTTATAAACTTATATTATTTGCTTTCGCTTCATACCTAAAAATATGTTATTTTGTAAAAAAACAATGAAGTATAATATAAGGTGAATGTATCAAGAGTTGGTGTAAACATACATTATCTAATACACACTTCTTGAATAAGTTTTTAAACTGCATAAGAAGAATAACGACGTGGTCATGATTTAATAAAGAAGCTGTTTAGAAGTCAAAGACAAAGTTAAAGATCTATACTAAGAATTCACATTTTTATTAGTTTGGCACCTGATAAGCAAGCTGCTTATTTGCCGTGTTTTTGCATAACCCGCGAAATTTTCAAGTTAGTATTTCTTTCTTAAGTATAGCATATAAGTCATCATCAATAGAGACTGTATGTGTAGGCTGACCATCTATGATACTGGATGTTTGCATTTTCAAACTTAGCTGGATTACTGTATTTTGTTATCATTTTTCTTTGCGTGAATTATTCATTTTTGCCCATAGAATCTCTATGTTAAATTATTTCCTGAAGAAGGCACTGGTTCACTTAATAATGTTTCATTTAACACCACGTTTGTAGTTAAGTGAAGACTTGCTGTAGTCACCTATTACAAAATAGTACTTTGTTGTAAACACTGCGTATTTACAAAATATTATCAAGAAATGCTCAAGACAGAACTCAACAATTTGCTGTAGTCTTTTAGTGTGTGAAAACATGTTGGCCAATGTCAGAATTTTTGGTCACTTTTAGGAACACCTGGTAGTGTGACTGCCACTCCTGAATCAAAGTCAAGCCCAAGTATATCTACTGTAATAAGTCTCTTATCCACTCTTTGCCGTGGTTCACCCACTATCACACATGTAAGTAATATTTAAAAATTATATTTCTTTAATGTAGCTATAACAGTAGCCTGCAACATCTTTTTAAATTGTTAAGTTGAGAGAGAAAATGTTCAAAAATGTAATTGCAAAGCTGTATCATTCACTAAATTTGAAGCACTCTAAAGCACTAAAATTATAACTTAAAATAAAAGAATGTGTATTTTACCATATTCCATGTTTTCCAATTTTTTTGAAAAGGAGTTCATCTGATATTTTCTTCAATTTTATTGAACCAGCATATAAGTAACCAATCTAGTGATACTCATTGATTGACATTTATATTTAATTTCAATTAATGCATCTTTTTGATTTATATTTGTATTTTCCTTGTCGGGTGTAATTTTTTTGTTTATTTCACGTTTAATAATTTTGTTACACTTTTGTAGGAATTGCTTCGCTCAGAATTACCTGAAGCTATAGAGAAGGCATTGAAAGGAGATGAAAGATGTATACTTGATATGATGCGTCTAGTCGATTTGCTATTAGTCTTGTTATTCGAAGGAAGGAAGGCACTGCCAAAATCTTCAGTCGCTACAATAAGCGGTCGCTCTGCCGTGCGACGTCTTGACAGTGCAGGGGAACGATCTCATAGGCAACTTATTGACTGCATACGAAGCAAAGATACTGATGCTCTTATTGATGCTATTGATAATGGTAAGCTTTTTGTCCTTGAAAAAGGTGGTTACCATGATGGCAAGTATTTAAGATACTTGTTGGAAAAGTGATTCATGCAAATAATGTAACATTTCTGGATAATTAAAGTATTTCTTGGTGTAATAGGCTAGTTGTGTTGCTATACAGTTTACTAACTCTTTAATCATGCGTGTGATGTGAAGTAATGATGATATTTACATACATGTTTTACTCTTAGTACAATTTTCATAAATTGCATGAGCGTTTTAACTAATCAAGTTCATATTTCCTTTTTACAAATTAACAATCATTTACCAATTTTTAAATATTTTATTGAAAGTGATGAGCAAAATAGTCGATTCATGAAAGAATACACAAAAATAACTCGATTTATGTTTCATTGTTTTTTCTAATTTTCGCAGTTTAAAGTTATGCAGTTTATACTGCTTTGAATGAAATTGTTGCAGTTTCCTGAAATTCTGAAAATTTTTTAGGCTTTGAAGTGAATTTTATGGATGATGTCGGACAAACATTGCTCAATTGGGCGTCTGCATTTGGCACGCAGGAAATGGTCGAATTTCTTTGTGAGCGTGGTGCAGACGTTAATAGGGGTCAAAGGTCGTCATCGCTCCATTATGCTGCTTGTTTTGGACGTCCTCAGGTTGCTAAGGTCAGATTATTTAAATTATGAGCATGTGCAGCTTAAAATTTTACCATCTTCATGTGTCGTGCACTTTCTGGTATATTTTATAAATCAATAAACGTTTATTTAGGTTTTTTGCTGCATGTATATAGTCTTTTGGGTGTTTGTTTCTCGTGTAACAAGTAAATATAATCAGTTTACCTGGGTTGGGTCGTGTAACAAGTAAATATAATCAGTTTACCTGGGTTGGGTGGCTGAGTGGACTACATCTACACAGTCATGAGTTGTAATCTAGCAGCTGCCAATGCCAGAACATGTACCCTAATTTTATTTGTTGTTTGTTGCATCCCTACCTGTGTTGTTGTAAGTGTAAGTCGCTAAATGACATTAGTGCTAATGTTGTCTGTTAAACTATATAGTAAATAAACGTTGTCTTTGACTTTGTCTGCCTTTTTTATTATAGTAATTGAATTACTCCTATTATCATATAAGTTATATAGCTAACCGTATATGCCTAATAATGCGAAGCGTAAGATCAACACAAGAAAGCCAACACCACACCATTGCATAAGAAAAATACTAAAGATTGTCCATTCCGGCCAAATTCCATAGTTTGTGGTTTTAAGTATAGTAAGGGGGGAAATATGATCTCTGAGCAAATTGTTACATACGTTAATTAGGACAAACTTCTATCAGAACATTAGTAATTCAGAAAAAACACTCAACAGTTAACACTGTTGTGAATGTAGCTGAAAATTTGTGAAATAACTTTGAGTGAACAATACTTTGGTAAACATTAGTGTGCAACAGCAGTCTCTTTGGGTCGGAGTAAAACCTTTGACAGCTGAAATCATGCACTGCTACTGGAAAAATTACATTTACATGCTTCAGACAATCATCACTTAAACTAATTAATAATTACCTACAAGTTAGAGTTCAGCAAGTCAAAATAAATTCTACAACATTGTCAGATTGGGTCGACCTTCAGAGGGGTCTCCTCCAGAGTGCATTATTTGGACAATTACTGTTTAATCTTTATATTAACAACAGATGCACAGCAGTACGTAAAAATGCTATAAAAAATATTAATATGGTGTTTAACTACTACAAACTAAAAATGAACAGTGACAAAACAAAATTTATCATATTATCCCAAACAAGTAATACAGAACATACAGCCCCATATCCCTGGAAATTGAAAAATACTGTTTATGCACAGTTGAAAGTTATTAATTTTCTGGATGTTAAACAAGATAATACGCTTACATGGGAAAACAGTTTAACAAAACTTCGAGAGGAGAGAGAGAGACTGACGGGCGTAGAGAGTGAAAAAGAGAAAAATACAGAGAAACCGTGGTGTATTTTCTTATTTTCTGTAGTGCAGGTTAAACATAGTCCTGAAGCTTTTTGTTACACTTGTAGTTTTATTTCACACATGAAGCATTTGTCTAGAACAGCATATGTTTTTGCCAAAAATTAACACTGATTGTGTATGTTTAATATATATTTATGATGGTCAATGTTTTTGAAGGCAAATAAATTTATTACTACTGCTACTAGATATGAACAGTTTTCATATATATATATCTTCGTTTTACTTAGCAGCTAGTAATAGGTATTACTTGATGAAATTTTGTTAGCATTTTGTATGCAGGCTTTGCACTCAGTGTAATTACCTACCATAGTATAAGCGTGGTTTTATAACTGTGATGTCTTAGTATTTGACTTGAATGTGATCTGCAGGTACTCCTTCGTCATGGTGCTAACCCTGATTTGCGGGACGAAGACGGGAAGACACCTTTAGACAAGGCGAGAGAGAGGAATGATGAAGGTCACCGTGAAGTCGTACAAATTCTTCAATCTCCTGGAGAGTGGATGCTTCCTGTAGAAGAAAACACAAGCAACCGGGATAAAAAGCAGGAAGTTGAGGAGTCTGAATCAGACGAGATGAAAGGTGATCAAGAGATGGCACCCATCTACCTCCGACATTTGTTACCATTATTTGCTCAGACGTTTCAGGGTAGCATGATGTCTTCTATACGGTTAGTAGGTTTTCTGTTAATTTTTTAAATGCATTATAAACTTTTCGTACTAATTTGGTACTGGGGTGGTTTTTCTTCGTGTCATAAATGAGTTTGCTAAAAGGCTAGACATTGCTAAAAGCATGTTTCGTTGTTGTAATTACACAGTTAGCCACTATAAAATGAACAAGATTTTTGTTGTTTTATTTAGTTTTGCACTTTGCTTGTTTATGTTTGTATTTTTAACCATGTATTCTAAAGTTCTTCGGAACTAGATGAATAATAAACTATTACTGCTGCTGCTGCTGCTGCTGCTTTAAGTGACTTAAATATGTATTTACAGAAAGGCAAGCCTAAATCTGCTTCGGAAGATGACACACTTTGCAACACCAATGTTACTTCAGGAAATTTGTGATTCAGAAAATCAAAACACTGCTGCTGTTCTAGTTGAAGTTATTGCTATAGTTCTGGACAATGAGGTAGGTCTTTCAATAATTATTTCAGTGTTAGAGTTCATTGGGTTTTAGCAGATGTTGCATACTTTTAGCTAGGTGCTGTACATGTTAGGTGATATATGTCTTTGTGTAAATCTCCGCAATTTTAGTTGTTCACTGTTAGAAATATTATCTTGAGAACGAGTCTAAACAAGTAACAGAAACTTAAAATTGTACCACCTTCGTGACCCTCAGTGCTGACTGATAAGTGTATGATATATTTACATTAATTTCGTAATTGTCACATTAGCAGCACCACATTGCCATACTATGAGAACAATATGTTTTCAGGTCTAATAATAATCCATAAACCATGTATATGAATAAACTAGACAAGCATAGAAGCAGTTGTAATAGATTAATAGGTTTAAATTATGTTAATTAAGCATGTTTTTATCAGGATAGTACTGATATAATTTGGTATGAAGAACAGTGTCATACCTGACAGTATGATTTTTACCAAGTAGTTACTAGTGAATATGTCAACAAATTATATAAAGTTCATGTTTTATGTTAGTAATAAACTGTGATTTCAGGAGGATGATGATGGACATTATACAGCTTTACAAATCATACAGTGTCTTGTACACAAATGTCAGGATGTATTTTTAGACCAGTTTGCCAGATTGGGAATATTTGACAAAGTTCTTCACATTGCGGGCCCACCTGAGAGCAACGAAGAAGGTGATGCCAGGGTAGAAGAGAAACCAGATGACAGGGAAATTCAGATGGAAGACGCGAAAGAGATACTGCAAGGGAAACCTTATCACTGGAGAGAGTGGTGCATTGCTCGCGGGCGAGATTGTTTATATATATGGAGTGATGCAGCTGCATTAGAACTTTCAAATGGAAGCAATGGGTGGTTTAGGTTTATATTAGATGGTAAATTAGCTACTATGTACTCAAGTGGTAGTCCAGAGGGTGGGTCAGACAGCTCCGAAAACCGAGGAGAATTTCTAGAAAAATTGCAACGAGCTAGAGCTCAGATACGACCTGGGAGCCCTAGCCAACCAGTTTTGTCACATCCTCCATTTCACACAATTACTGTTGGTAATTGGACGTTAGAGTGTAAAAAACCCAATGAGATACAAATACATAATAGTGATGGACAGCAACAATCTACGATACTACGTGAAGATTTGGCAGGGTTTATATTCGAGTCTAATCGGGGCACTAAACATTCTTTTATGGCTGAGACATCACTTGGGCCCGAGTTTGCAGCTGGTTGGTCTGGAAAACGCGGAAGACGCTTTCGCTCAAAATCTGAAGCCACAAAACTTAAGGTATTGTTTCCTTATGTTTATAAGTATTTATTTGCTTCAATTTTAAGTGTGAAGAGTGAAGACGTTTTTAATGTACACAATAAGAAGCGAATGTAGTCTTTGATCATAGTACTTCTAGAAATGTAATTGGCGGCACCCTAGTAGCTGTGCGACTTATGTGCAACTGGCTAAAAGTATGGGTTGGAATAACTGGCTATTCACATAATCAAAGTTCTACGATACTAAATTGCAACTATAGTCTTATTTTTTGAATTAGGAACTAACCACCTGTAGCTAAGAACGTGAAGAATATCTTATTAAATTGAATAATATTGTTCCTAATATTTTTCCAGGTAAAATCACTGGCTAGGGAATTACATGATCAGTATTTCATTGCTGCCAAGGCAACTCCACGTGGAGTCGTAGCTAAATTGCGTAAGATAGTGGATCAGTTGGACTCTGCATACGCTAAACAGTTAACTCAGCTGTGCATGGTGGGAGAGTGGCAAGCTGAAATGGGTGCTGCACTAGAAGATTTTGTTTCCTTGCTCAAAGAGGACAAGTGTATGTCTGCATATGAGTTGCATAGCAGCGGACTTATACAAGCTCTGCTTAAGCTTCTTAGTAATAATGTAAGTTTACTTGATTTCGTCACTTGATTTTATAATCAGATAACAGAATCACTGAAGTAGACTATTTTAATTTTTTGCTAACCAAGCATTTTTAAGGAACTGTATTTTGTGACTTATAATAGCAACTTCATTTTTTTACATCACGCCTTTGAGGGTTATCATGAATAGATTTCTTGATGTGAATTTGCCACCCGTCATGTATAGCGAGTCTTTACCAGGGCACAAATTTAATGCGGATCATCCTGTAAATTCCAGTAATTCTGCCTATGTCCGTATTAACAAAACTTTGCATTTCTTAACTGTTATGTTTACAGTGTAGTTTAAAGTAATCTTGTTGTCTAAAAAGCATCTGAAGGAGAAATCACAAAAAGTTTTAACTCACGTGTTACTATTAGAATGTTAATAACATTCTCACTAGATGCTGGATTTTAATGTTACGTTACTCGTGCTGCAAACAAACAATTTTAAAAAGGCAAAAGTATGAACGAAAACAGATGAAATACAAATACATTTGACTAAAATGCACGCGTTTAGTAATTCATTATTTTTATGCAAAATTCAACAAGGTGATTGATTTTTGCTTGTTAGAAGGTCTGCTATCTTCACTTCTTGTCATGCCGTTGGATACAATTACTTATCAGCTTTGTCGTATGTGTCTGACAACATAACAGGCAAAAAATAAAATCGTTGTAGAAAATTAATGTTGTATAGGATTCTCTATGTATTGAACAAACGGGGACGACAGGCAGACTTTTTTAGCTGTATGTCCCATTTCTAGGCTAAAAAAATTGCTGTCGGTTAACCCCTGTGTACCCTGTTAACCCCTGCTTCTAAATTCATGAATGTAAGTTGATGTAAATTCACTTTTCAGAATGAAGAGCCTCATGATGATTATAAGTCGGGCAGATATGCCTTGGAACGGATACGACAGTTCAAAAGTGTTTTTGAAGATAATATCGATTCGCACAGGTGGTTTTTTAAAAGCTGTTGTCTCATTCATTTTTGTAAAACAGTCACACTGAAAGAATTTTAAAATTGGGTTTTATTTTTTAACATTTTCTTTCTTGGTTCGTAAAATGTTATTGGGAAATATTGCATTTTTCACTGATGAATGTTAGTGTGTTAACTAAACTCAACCCACACATGCTCCATGACAATGATAAAGAGCCTAAAATATTTTCTTTTTAGGCTTATTATTGTGTCATCTAACATTATATTAATTTTGCTGGTTCCGTTACTCGTGCTGCAAACAAACAATTTTAAAAAGGCAAAAGTATGAATGAAAACAGATGAAATACAAATACATTTGACTGAAATGTACGCGTTTAGTAATTCATTATTTTATATGCAAAATTCAACAGGGAGATTGATTTTTGCTTGTTAGAAGGTCTGCTATCTTCACTTCTTATCATGCATAACCCAAAAAATGGGATAATTCCAAGTTCTGTTTTGCAATATTCTCACTGGTAAAAGTATAGGCGCAAAGCCACTGTTAGTGACGCCATCGTATTCTGTCTACAGATTTGCTTCGATAAATTGGCTGTTAGACTTGTATCCATTAAGAGTAACTGTTAACAGCTTACATTAATGTCATTACACATTGTAAGACCAGTAAGCAAAGACTATATAGAATCTTTCTGCATTATTGATCATTAGTGGATCGGCCTAGTAACATTTTTCATTCCACACAGTTTAGTTTCAAATTGTACAAAACGTTTTTGCATGGTTTCACTAGATTGTTGTTTTTGTTGTAATTGTAGCTGTTGTTGCCATCATCCTCATTGTAACCATCACCATCGGCGGTGCGATAATCAGATGTAGTGGGTGTGATTTTTTGTGGTTGTAGTGTGGGTGGTATGGCGTGATGTGGTATGAGTGGCTTGGTGCTGGTGGTGTGGGTTGTCATTGTAAGTTTATGTGCAAAATTCTTTTGTAGGATTTGTCTAGTTATTGTTACATTGAAGATATTCTAAGGGTGACGAAACATCTGTGGATTGTACCTTTTCCTGTCTAAATCAGTTTCAGTCTCATTTAGCTGTTGTAGCTGTAATGTTCATGCTGATTTTGAAATTTTATTTTCAGTTCTGTCACTCCATCGGTTGCGCTAGTTCGCAAACTGATCGCAGTGTTAGAATCCATAGAGCGGTTGCCCGTTTATTTGTATGATGCACCTGGTTCGAGCTTTGGCTTACAAATACTAACAAGACGATTAAGGTTTAGATTAGAGCGAGCTCAGGGGGAAACGACACTTATTGATCGGTCTGGTCGAACTTTGAAAATGGAGCCATTAGCGACTGTGGGTAGTCTAGAGCGATATCTGCTAAAGCAGGTAAATGGAATAGTTTTTCAGGCTGTGAATTTGAACTTATTGATGGATTATTAGCATATTTGATATTTTTCTTAAACTAAATTCAAGAAAAAGTGAAAATTTTGATCTGAAATTGGTTTGGAACTTCACACGATTAATGATCGTTCTTAATATTTGATAGTGTTGCCGTATGGTGCCAACATGAAATTAGAATGTTAAGGCTTTTGACTGTTGCTTTATCTCTTATGCTGTTTTGTTTTTAACACTGTAATTAACACTGTAGGTTTTTTGCCTTGGAATAATAAATGGCAGAAGTGAATGGTGAAGTGTGCAAAATCTTACTCGTATTGTGTTAAGCAATCATCGTTCGTGTGAATTTATGATTAAATGTTTAGTCATATGTCATGGTCAACTGACTTTCGATAAAAATAATTAATCGGAACAGCATTGATAAGTAGAATGCATTGGTCAGTAAGCCACACAGACATTAGTGTTAAAGACGGGCCTTAATTCAGTCCTGTGCGTATGGTTTTCTTAGTACATTTCTCACTAATTTATATTTTGGAATAGTCAGTATTGTGACATAAACAGTGAGACAAAAACAAATTTGAATTTGGATTTCAAATGAGTAAACTTTCATGTGAGCAAAAAGCAGTAAACAAAACTGTACAAATGTACAAGCCACGCAGGATGGAACGAGATGTTGTGTCTAGTTTATTGTGGCTTGTTAGTTGTAAAATTGCTGGTTGGCACAAAGAATCTTAAGTTGCAAACATACAAAACTCATATCATCATTTGACCTACAGGTAGCAAAACAGTGGCATGATCATGAAAGGTCAACATTTACATTTGTCAAACGAATTAAGGATTCGGCACCACTTGCCTTTGTATATCATAGAGACTTTGATGAAAATGGTATCATGTACTGGATTGGAACCAATGCTAAGTAAGTGATAAAGTTGTTGATAAAAATCCTGCATTTTATTGCAGGCAAAGTAGTTATGACTGCTTTCTTAAAACTTGTGAGAAAGCAGGATTCAAAGTTTGTTTATTTGTGGCGTCTATTGAAAGTCTTACTGATTAATATTACTAGTAATGATTTACATGGTTGTGAATTATAACGGCAAATTTATTTAATTTTTGTCTGTTGCTGCTTGCTATACACTTACATGTCCCAAAACTTGTTTGCAGCTTTCATAAACATTAAAATTTGCCTTGCATTGGGAAATTATTTCGTAGGTACATCATAGGGTAAATTGCACTTAACATAGAATTTATGGACTTAACGGTAAGTTTTTGTACTCATATATTTTTCTATTTACTATAGAACTGCTTATGAATGGGTGAACCCAGCCCAGTATGGATTAGTAGCTATCAGCTCATCAGAAGGACGTAATCTGCCATACGGGCGATTGGAAGACATACTCAGTAGGGACTCTTCAGCTTTGAACTGCCATACAAATGATGACAAGCGTGCTTGGTTTTCTATAGATCTGGGCCTTTGGGTTATTCCTACACACTACACGCTTCGGCATGCTCGGGGATATGGACGATCTGCTTTGAGAAATTGGTTGTTTCAAGGTTCCAAAGATGGGCAGACATGGCAGACCTTGGTTACCCATGTGGACGATTCCTCACTGAACGAACCTGGGTCAGTTTTTTGTACAATCTTAATCGATTATTATAAATTGTTCACATCATTGTTTTGATTATCTGCCAGTGGCAAACTGATGATGGCAGTTAATTTTGTGTAGTACATGAACTAAATTACTTTTGATGAATTTTTTACTTTCCATTGATTGCTTTGATTGCTTGTTTGGCCATTTTAACTAGAGATTATTATGTTTCTTCATCCTTTAAAAAATTGTGGTTAGCAAACCCTAAAAAGGAGTAAGATTATGTAATCTAAGGCCCATATCACCCTCTACATCCACTAAGTTTTTCAGTTTTATAGTCTTGTTACTTAGCTTAGAACTGTCCTATGCTATTAAACTAAAACTGGGAATGTCCGTGTGACTACTGAACTGAACATTTCTCATTCCACAGTTTTTTTGTGCTTTGTTATCATATTTATGTTATCTGAGTAGTCATTTTCCTTAATAAGTTGAATTTATTTTATATTCCAATGGCAAAGTGGATAGCAAAGTGAATCGCCAGTTACTTGGGTCAAAAGTTATCTTAAATACATACAGCAAAAAGCTTTTCTGTGAGGTTCTGTTTTTAATCCACATTTAACCGTTTATATGAACGCATATTGTTTCATAATTTAGGTGTTCTAATCGAAAATCATTATTTACCCCTTGATTCCAGTTTAGACGTTAGCGCTAATATTATCCCAGCACTGTATTAGAAATACAGTAATCGCCACTTAATAGACTTACGGTTAATAGACTCATTCGCTTAATTGACTCAAAAACGCCTGGAATGGGCCGCTTCTATTCAAATATAAACTATCGGTAATTGACTCAAATAACTTCGCTTAATTGACTCAAAATTTTTCCTTCACATACTTAAAATAAGACATTTTTATGTGCCCAAACAGCCTTTCCTACTTTTATGTCATCTTTACTTCCCTTTTGTGCATTATATATGTAGAAATAATCATGGTAAGTACTGTTTTGTTTGTAAACAGGTACGTTTATTCTGCGCTAATACGCTAGCGTAGCGGTTTTGCTTTGAGTCTGTCACCCGCTCGTCCACTGCGGTTAAGCTCGTTACTCAAAGAATTTCTGTAAGCTAAACCTTTAATCACTTGCCTAGCGGTTTCCTTTTGATGCTCTAGTTGCAAATCACGCTTTCTGGCTTAATGAGTTAATAGTCAAAGATGCAGGTACAGTAATCAGCCAGTA
Source organism: Tubiluchus corallicola (assembly GCA_030141605.1). Lineage (NCBI taxonomy): Eukaryota > Metazoa > Priapulida > Priapulimorpha > Priapulimorphida > Tubiluchidae > Tubiluchus > Tubiluchus corallicola. The sequence goes on from JAQGDQ010000002.1 coordinate 127,874, forward strand.
CTCCTTGTGACTTACAAGAGTAAACGTCATACAGCAAATAAGGGCATATAGTTAGGGAGTTTGAAAAATGGAGCATTAGTGTAAAGATGGGTGGTTTTAGCGATGGAGAAAGTGTGAAAAGATCGTGTTAAAACGTACCCATAGTGAGGAAAAGGATACTGATGTTCCAGCTGCTGCAAATTGGATAGAAGAAGAGTGGCCAAAAATTATTGCAATCTATTCTCCCGACAGCGATTACAACACGAATGAGACTGGACTTTATTTTAGAGCTTTGCCTACTTATTTGGGAATGAAAATGCAAAGGGGTGTAAGATTTCAAAAGAACTCAAAAGTGTGACAGTGCTATGCTGCGTAAGCATGTCAGAAGTCAAGAAGAACCTAAAGAGGCCACTTGTGAGTAAACAAGGGCACCATCAACTGCAGCTCAAGCATGTTAAGCACTAAATGTTTTACGAGAATGTGCATCACACTGCAACAGATTTTTAACGTTTTTATCATTACGAGAACTTTATGAGCCAACTTTTTTGTGGGAAAATGAAGCAGCCAACTTTGAAGGAATTTTTGTGATTTTTTTCAAATGAACAGACTTGTATGATTTAGAAAAGAATACTTATTAATTTATTGTTAATTCACTTATATAAATTAATATTTTAAAATCTTTTTCTAATTTTTAACCGCACAAAGGAATTTAGGCATTACTCCATTTCTAAAATTGATTAAAAGCCTTTACAGTGCATAGTAAACTGATGACTCATACTTCTATAGCAGTAATACTACACCCATCGGTTAATAGGTTCAATCGATTAATTGGGTCAAAACACGTCGGTCCCAAAGTGAGTTTATTAAGCGGCGACTACTGTACATATACTTTTTATTTCTTTAGTTCCACGGCTTCGTGGCCAATCACTTCACCAGCAGACGAGAAGCAAGGCTGGAGACACATCCGAGTACAACAGACAGGCAAGAATGCAAGTGGGCAGACTCATTATCTCTCCTTATCTGGATTTGAAATTTATGGTACAGTGACTGGAGTCTGTGATGATCAACTAGGTAAGAATTTTCTGGATGTAACAGTAGCCTCGGTTTATGTCTAATTGGGACAATTTTGGATAAACAGTGCCACGTTTGACGTATTTGTACAGCAGTTTATGTGTTTATTTTTTATCAGGCAAAGCTGCAAAGGAAGCTGAAGCAAGTCTTCGCAGGCAAAGAAGGCTGATGCGCACTCTCGTACTCAAGCAGATGGTTCCAGGGGCTCGAGTTGTGCGTGGCATGGACTGGAAGTGGAGAGATCAGGATGGAAATCCGCCTGGAGAGGGCACAGTGACTGGAGAGCTACACAACGGTACTGAGGCTTATGTCAGTTACATGCCATGTTTTTAGTTCGATACGGTGATGCATCTGCTTAATTGCAAATAAGAATGATTGCAGTGACCTAAATTGTGTAGTTTTCATAAGATTATTCACATTTTTGTAAAAAGGTGACAACTGCCACTATGTTTACTCATGTTAGGTGTAGAAAGAAAATACTTACTGTCTTGTCTTACGTGTACCCTTTAGTTTATTTGTTCGCCATGTTTGCCAAACTTTCGGGTTTTCAAAATTGTTCATTAACCTGTACATTGTCTTCTTGATCTGCCACACGAGTTTCTCAAAATCTAGTAAGATTTTTAATCCATAATCAATTTTTCAAAATTCAAATGCTTTGTGAACAAACAATTATTGGACTTTCATTTTTAGTACAAAAGCTGTAGATAATCAAAATGTAGATGTGATATATTATCAATGTGATATATTATCTGTACAAATCTGGGCAATATGGCTCAAAGCCTTTTATGTGGTGAAAATCAAATTGTTTGTAATTTCATATTGTTATGTTTGACATTTTTATTATTTTGTATTAATTTAATTACATGTATGATTCCTTCTACATGCTACATTCTAACTTACTTGCTGTCTAGCTTTCTTGTTTGCTTACTTAATTTTGTTTAATTAGGTTGGATTGATGTCATTTGGGACAACGGCAGTTCTAATTCATATCGTCTTGGTGCTGAGGGAAAGTATGACTTGCAGTTAGCACCATCGCACAATCCAGAACTTGTCGGTGCCATGGCTGCTATACAAGAACGCAAACATTCTACAGGCCATGGTAAGCTTTTTTCGAAAACAATATTAAACTGAAATATTTTTGGGAGGGTCTCGTTATTTGTATTTCAGGTATTATTGCATTAATTCTGGTTATTTGTTTACGTATATAAGTATGCATGTGTTGTTGACGGTTAGTTGTTAAACACTTGATTACTTAGGTTTTAGCCATTTTAGAAAAACAAAATTTCAGCAAAGTTCTTTATTCCTGCAGTTAATTGTTGTTTTCACTGTGCCTGCTGTCATTGCCTGTATTGTCGTTGCAGTTGTTACTGTTGCTATTGCAACTATGGCTCTTCTGTAGCGGCTATTGATGTTTAAGACTGCTAATATTTGTGCGCTTATCTGGTACTAAGAATTTTTGAAGGTTTTATTTTAAATCTGCAAAGACAGTGCATTACAAAGAAAAATGTAACACTGGTGAAAATTCTTGCATTAAATTTTTAAACTAAAAAGGATTTGATTGTTTTAGAGAAAGATGTTGGATTTGATTGTTTTAGAGAAAGATGTTTGTCAAGAGTTGCAGCCCTTTTTTGAATTTCTAAGGAGCTGAGAGTGAAAAAATGTTGGTTGTCTTTGCAGGCAATATTCGCAGGGCCGATGCATTAGGCAAAATACCAGTACTTTCTTCTAGCCGCAGTAAGAGCAGCTCCACTCCAAGTTTACCTGAAGCCATGGAGAAGAAAGGTGTATCCTCTGTTGCTGCCACTGAGCAAGCGGCATCTGCTGATAGTCTACCATCTAAAGTTACATCAAAGGTGCTATAATAGAATTTGGCTAGAAAACTTTGGAGGGGAATGCTGATCTGTCATTAAAATCTTATTACTGGTGCCAAACAAAGTAGAAAAAAAGATGATTAAGCAGAAACCATTGAAAATGGCTGTTGAAATGATAGACAAGAGAAGGTTATTTTTAAATACATAGTCGCTTTAAAAAATGATTTTAAAAGAAACTTTTATTCTACAGGAGGCAGCTGAGGCCGTGGCAGAATCGGTATTGAATTTAGCGAGTGCTGAAGCCCTAGTTACTGTGACTGTTGATTCGGGAGAAGAGCCACAAAATGCAACAGCTACCTCTGTTAATACTGAAACCGCTGTGCTAGTGCAAACAGCAGATGAGTCCGGTACGTTGTAAAGTTATAGTAGTCAGTTATCTGTTACTTATTACCTTGATAGGAACAAAAATTAAGGAAACTGGATGTGAGACCTTTGTGTCACCTAAGACCTGTGATAGTTAGCCAGTAGTTAAATAATGTTTGTCAATTTGATTTGTATAAAAAACTCATTTAAATAACTTTGATCAACTTTTCAGGAGCAGCAGCAGCAGCAGCAGTACCGACACCACCTAATAAGTTGCTAGAATCATCCTATGCCTCTTCACTAATGTCCACACATGAACACCATCAGCGTCGTAATGAAGAAAAAACGCTGCTGAAGAGAATCAGTGAGAAACGCCGTGAGAAAATACCTCCAAGTGGCTCAAGCAAGAGGGGTGATGGCACCACTCCAACATCAACTTCATCATCCAGCCGCGGTGGAGGCAGTCCAATGAGTGTCTCTGTACCGAATTTGTCGAGTAGCTTGGAAGCAACTGTGAGCTTGTTGGAGACCTTTGCAGCTGCTGCACGTCGCCGACAGTCTGGTAATGCACCAAATAATTCTGTCAACAACATGGCTTTGACTCGTGGAGCAAACAATGCTAGCAGCCTTGTTCGACTTGCTTTGTCTTCTAACCTACCTGGCGAGGGTATGTTAGCAATTTTTAACAGATCTGTATTCAATAGATAGGTTGTAGCTATAGTTCTAAAACTGGTTAAAATTAAGATGAGTTTTTGCCACTTAAGTTTGTTAGCTTGTCACCAAAATGCTTACTTAATAACATTTTTGCTCGTGCTAATTTTTTACTATGCATTTTTGTGTTTGTTTTTACTTATGATATATTCAACATTGCAGGACCTCTCAGTACAGCTCAAAGTTTCCCCAGTCTCAATACAACAAATAGTCAGCAGAATTCTCAAGCACCAAGTGTAGCTGCCAGTGGTGGTACCACTTTGTCCCAAGCACTCACAATGAGTCTTGCCTCGACTACATCTAGGTGAGATTGTGAACACTTGCGTCTTTTATACTGTGTTACTGTGTTTATTTAATTTGATTTTTATTTTCTGGAATAGCATGTCTAGTATGTACTTGCATTGTTATTGTTCTTGTTACTGTGAACAATTTGCTTTGAAAGTCACGCTTCACTTAATGTGTGTGTGTTTGATGTATGATGCATTGTAGGATGTTATAGCTAACTGAGATTGTTTTAATCAGCTCACGATGTCAAGCTTTAGAATAAGATTCATTGCTATTTGATGGAAATACAAAGTTGTATCTAAAAGGGTAAATTATAACTATGTTATTTGTGTCAGTGATTCAGATAATGATTTATTGGACTCCTGCCGGCAGACTGCTCTTTTAGCTGAGCTACAGGATGATGATGAATTGCCTGAGCCTGATGATGACGATGATGAGAATGACGATGACAACGAAGATGACGATGATGACGACTACGATGATGTTATGGTTTGTAATTCTGTCAAATATCAAAAATAAATTTTAGAGAAATTATTTTTGTTTTATTTATGTTTTTGGAAATTTTTGCTTAAAATTCAGCAATTGCCAGAGTTTTTTATTAAGTAATAACCAGACACAGCATTACTTGCTGACCTTCACTTCCATTCCATTAGTGCCTCCTACTAGTCCTTACTATTACTAATATAATACCTCAGTTCTGTCAAAATCTGAAATAATAGGTGAATATTTTTTCTGAAAGCTGAGTGATTATGGTCACATTAAGCAATCTTCGGTCTTGTTACTAAAGAGATGGATGACCTCTACATGAGCCAATGTTTCTTGATGATTTCATCAGCCAAAGTTGCTGAGTGCTAAGTACTGTCCCGTCATAGAAGGTTACCTTTAATATTTAGTTAGGTCCTGTCCCGTTGCACCCTTTTGTATTAATTATGCCCTGCTGATGAATGCTCAACCTATATAAAAATTGCATTTTGCCTACCTATTTGCCGTTTGTTTGCCTATTCGCGTTAATTAAATTTATTGAAAATTAATTAGCCACACAACAAATGTGATCAAATTGTAATTCAATTCACCAATGCTGTAGTACTCTGATCGTGTTTTTAGTAAAAAAATAAAAAATACATTTCATAAAAAGCAGGCAAATCGAATAACTGAATATTAAGCAATTTTTACTTATGTTTCTGCTACCATTTCTCCTCTCTAAACCCAATGTCCCTGGTGCCATTCTTATTTGCGACAGCTGTGTCGTTTGTGATTGGTCGTTCTCCATTTCTCATAGCAAGGTATGGTGTTCGTTTCCGTACTGCAGGAAGAGGATGAATACGAGGCGCGTAACAGCAAGAAGCGCACCTGGGATGACGAGTTTGTGCTCAAACGTCAGTTCTCGGCACTCATACCAGCATTTGATCCTCGTCCCGGAAGAACAAATGTTAATCAGACGTCAGACATCGAGATACCGCCTCCTGGTAAGTATTCGTAATTAGCAAATTTAGGCTGTCTTTTAAAGTAATGACTAATGATGATGCTGTAGTTTTTTACTGTGTGTTGGAAATGGACTACTGTATCTGTTCAGAATTTGGACGCAAATCTTCGAATCCATTCGCATAAATGTTCGCGCCAATGACTACATTATTGCCAATCTAGCTAGATTCGCGCAGATATTACCTGAATACTAAAAAATTAAAGAAATACTGGCACTAATCTAGTGTTTTGTGTTTTGCTTTACACTAACATGTATGCTTGTGAATTTACTTAGTTACTTTGCAAGTGTCTTTGGCGCACTCTGCTTTTCATTCAGAGTAACATATAAAAACTGTAGGTATCTAGGCTTGTCGCCAAGCCAACAAGAACACAATCTCCAGGTAGGCTGTGTAAAGTTTGAAAACGGCCAATTTGTCAAGTTGTCAGTAAAAATTTCCATGTTTCGCATAAATTTAGAGCAATTCTTGTTTCAAATGCTTGTTATGCACTTTTTAGTAAGGAAATGATGATAGTGGCTCACTGACAAAGAGAAGAATCGACAACATTCTAAATAGCTTGGAGACTGAATCAGGAATGTTAGGTCTTATTCTGATTCTGTCAATATCTTATAAAATTTTTGTCGTTTCAGTAATTATAATTCATCATACTTGAACTATGAACTACTTTAGACCTTGATTCTCTGAATGCTCGTAAAAAGTCACAGCGAGAATCTGCTTAGATTCTGGCAAAATATAACGAAATTCTGGCCCTGAACTGCAATGACTTTGAATTATTGTCATCAAAATTGTAATAATGTAGTCATATACTATACAAATATTGTATGCAATATAAGTTGCTTCTTATTTGCTCTATCTGAATACATGCATTCCATACTTCGTATTCAACAATTTTGGATAACCAGTTGATTTCATGATCGTGCTATAATTTTGGATAACGTGGTAGTTTTTGTGATCGAGCTTCATGAAGCTTTGTCATACATGAAGAATACTATCTCTATTTGCAAAATGTTAGCGTAAAGGGTTTTTTTTATAAGGAGCTCCAGATTCGGCATTTGTAGAAGAAGCTGATGCGACGACCTCACCCAGACTAAAGCTTGTTCTTCGTGGACCCAATCTCCCTGGCGTATGTAGTATATTTTTTATGCAATTTATATCTGTTTGTAACTTTCTATTGATATTTGTTCGCTTCCTGAACTTTGTATAATATTAAATTTAGAATAAAATTTGAGATCTAGATGTCTTGCATGTTGACAAGAGAAATTTTTTGTTGTATTCTGTATGGAATATTGCTGGCTTTGCTACAAGTTTCAGGGATTGTTTATTCCAAAAACTACATTGCAAGTTATTGTTAAATTGGAACCTTTTTAGCATTTGCATAGTCTCATAGATACTACTTTTGGTATTTGGTCCGATTTGGTTTAGAAGCGCGGGCGTAGTGTGATGAAATTTGAATGCAATAGCTGATTGTCTTGGCAGCCAGTATCACATAGTGCCAAGTATTGGCAGTAAATGAACGTTTGACCGCTAAAAATATTCCTCGGCCACTAAGAATGCTCCTCTTGGACTAGTTTTACATGCAATACTGTGTCGATTATTTAACTTGTGGTAGAAGAATCCCAAATATTGCTAAAACACTGTACCAGTCCAATCTTTTCTCACCTAGCGGTTTATCCTTGATAATGAACTGGGATCGTGTCTTGCCACATCATCATCTTATGTGCCGAACTTGGGTTTGCTGTGTGTGTAACTGTACAAAAGAGTAATATTATAGGTGCCAGACGTTGAAGAGCCTGTACTTGGTGAGAAAGACACAACGTTCCATTTAATTCAGAGATTGATGCAGAAGTCTGAGATTGGAAACCGACAAGAAAAACTAAGGCGCATTTGGGAACCAACTTACACGTAAGTTTTCTAATAATTCCACTTTCATAACCTTTGATAACATAATACATTGTATCTTGAAGTGTTGTATAGTCCCAGTCATACTGTTTCGAAATATGCTAGCGCACTCATTCACTCAGTTTTGTATTATGGAACGCTAATGTTAACAGTTTTGGACTTGCCGCTGCAAAAGTCTAGTAAGTTGGCTAGTTGAACGTTATTACTTGGACTTGAATAATTGTGACTCACATACAACTTTTTATAGATACATTGAAACTGGACGACTATGCATCATTGCATTAATGCCTTACATGTTGCTTTTTGTGTTAAAAATATTGCTTCCACTGAAAATTGCTTGGTTTCTAAAACATAATCTGCTTTTGAGATTCTTGTTTTGTCACTGCTACTACAATTTTTAGGGTTGTTTACCGAGAATTACGGCCTGATGAAGAAAAACCACAACATTCAGAGGTAAGAAAATTACGATTGGATATCATTAGTTAATAAACAATACAATTTTGAGAGATAAAATAATTGCCAGAAATTTTGCCAAATAAACTGTATTTAGTAGCTATTTTTGCGCTGCTGTTGCACTTTTGAGATTCAGTTGCTACCTGCATGCAGAATTATAAAGAAAAACATTTATTTGTGTGTTTTCATAGCAGAGCAGGCTACTTTATAAAAATTCATCTCTTGTTATTATATGAATTTTCAGACTTCAGTAACCATTTTAATACCACTATCACGACTGTACATTAAGCCCAATCCTGAGTTATTATCATTTTCAATTAAGAAAACAAGTTATTTATAAAAACCTTAAAAGAACCAAAAACTATAGTTTCATTTAGGAATGTGACTGTGGATTGTTGATTTGCATTGCAGCAACATGAAAATTTTACATAAAATTCTTTTTTATGTATTATTCTTGCATTCATTTGTCTAGCTTATTTTTGTTTAGGATGAGTACACTCCTGTAGCATCTAAGAAGCTGAGTCGTATCCTATCACAAGAAGATGAATTAATAACAAAGCAAAGTGACCGGGATCTGACTACGTCAATGGAGGATGTTTTTCAATTACTTCGACTGTTATACGGCATATCTACTGACTTGGGACATGTCAAGCATAAACATGAAGGTATGTATTTTATTGCAAAATCATGATTTCGTCGTAGCAACTCGAGTCAGTTGAACACTAAGAACCCTGGCTAAGTATCAAGTATGCCACATTTGACTGCCATATTAGATGACTTATAGGTGCTTTGTAATGCTGTAATTTTGAAATGTTTTTGGTGTGTTCTAACATAAGTTAAAACTATCTTGCAAACGTTTGCCATACTGATTCATATCAGGATGTCAGATGATGGCCATATGTATATGGCACGATTTACTACTGGCACTTGTCTGCTTGTAAGCTCACTTTAGGCAGATAAAATTGTGGAGTTATTACTGTGTTTGTAAATTGTGTATTTACTGCAGGCATATTGTATTTTGATGGAATGCATTAACTTATTTAGCATGATTTTTTTTTACAGTGAAAGCCTATAGTAGCTAACAACTTTCTAGTTTAATCAGACAAGTATTCAGTCAGATAGATTTATAATATCTGATTAAACTAGAAATAGATTTACTAAAATATTATTTGTCTGTAAGTTGATTTGGCATTATCCAATTATAATTTTTCAGCTGAAGACATGATTCACTTTCGAGTTACGCCTGAAGAGTTCATCAGCAAGAAAATCACAACAAAACTAGTACAGCAGATACAGGATCCGCTGGTGCTAGCTAGCCATGCATTACCAGACTGGTGTGATTCCTTGACTAATAAATGTCCAATGTTATTTCCATTTGAGACTCGGCAATTATACTTCACATGTACTGCTTTCGGTACTTCCAGGTACATAGCATTTCACTGTTGAATCATAGAACTAATTATAGTGTCATTTGCAAATTACTAGTTATGAACTAAACCAAAATGTATGCATTGTTCAGCGGCATTTCTTTATCTGCTTTAAAAACTTTAATATGTTGTTACTGTTAGTGACTGGAGATTATACATTGTGCTTGTCTAATATATTAACTAACTGCATTTAATTATCTGTAATCATCTGGCTAGTGCTAATCTTGTGGCAGTCGCCTGTGTGTTTCAAATATGCTAAAACTTTGCATGAGCTTTCACTTTGCACATACTGTTACGTTTTTACAAATTCCTGAATCGAAACAGGAAGCAGCCATGAATTTGTCACAAACTTTGAGCATCTTAACTTTTGAGTTTTGAAACATAGGGTGAATTTATTTCTCCACAAATTTGATTTTTTTAATAGGAATTTATAATTTTTTTCAATTGATCTGTGCAACTTATCACATCTGTGAGGCAATACTGCAAAATTTTACAAATCAAATTTTCGTATGTAAACATTTTCGTCGGGGGAAGGGGCACCAAACCACTGGTTTGTGAGTAAGGAAAACAAATTGGTTATTTGTAGCTAGCATTCAATTACATCTGCTTTTTTAGCTTTATTACAAAGGAGAAATTTTTACATTCTTTTGTGTTAAATGTTTTTTCACATTTTTCATTTCTACAGACGGAAATTAACATTTTTGTAAATAATATAGTCATTTATTTCATTGTATGTTCCTAGGGCGATCGTGTGGCTGCAGAAGCAGCGTGATGCAACACTAGAGCGTTCTCGGGGACCATCTCCTCGTCGCGATGATGGCCACGAGTACAGGGTGGGAAGAATAAAACACGAGCGAGTGAAAGTGCCTAGAGAAAATTTACTTGACTGGGCCATAAATGTGATGAAGTTTCATGCTAAAAGAAAGAGCATACTAGAAGTATGACTTGTTTTTTTACTGATTTTATAATTTAGAGCTGTATATGTCTGATGCCAATACTACTGAATTGCATGATCCAGTAAAGAATGTGCAAGCACTAACACCTGAAAACAACAATCTTTTTATAAGTATTTGCAATTACAAATATGTAATCAAAAGTGCAGCATAAATGTGCTAATGTGCCCTGTATATAATGGCTAATTGTTACACTAAAGGTATGCAAAATGATGACATTGCTTCATGTATCAGAGTTTCAATTGTTCAGTATTCCCAGCCTGCAAACTACTAAAGAAATGTAACTAAAGGAAAAAAAATAACGTAAATGAAGAGTTGACTGATGAAATTAGTTGGACTTATATTTCAGATGGTTTCAGAAATTCCTTTTTGGGCAGTATGTTTTTACTGGTATTTTTCGTGATTAGCCTAATGCAGTGGTCATTCCATGTCTTTGCCCAGCATCTTTTTAGAATAGACAGTCAGATCAATCGCTTAGACAATTGGGTTATTCTGGAAGATGAGATTTTTTTACTTTATCACAGCTAAATCATCGTACTTGTATTTTTTTTAGAAATGTTAATTTTGTTTATACCTACAGATCTCATTTACTGGTGAAGAGGGTACTGGTTTAGGACCAACACTAGAATTTTTCTCATTAATTGCTGCTGAACTGCAGAAGAAAAGTCTTGGAATGTGGTTGTGTGATGACGATTTCCCAGATGACCTTGCACGAGAGGTATTATGTGTAATGATCTTGGAAGAGGATTGTTTGTTGCTGTTCATTTTTGTGTGTTGTGGTACCATTGAAACTAACTGATTGATTGATTGCTGAAAATGCAAAAGCATGAATAATAGGTATATTTTAGTTCAATTGAGATTTTTTAAACTTATGTTGTAATGTGTAGATAATAAAATGACTTTTTAGCATATTTGCTTGTATGTCTAAGGGTAAATGCTTTTAGATACATTTTATGTTGTTTTTTGGTTTTATGTCTACTATCCTAGGTAAGATACTGTACTATGAAATCTTCACATACAGTACATACAGTAACTCGGAAGCTATTTTTTGTAACAGAAATAGGCCCATGTTTAAAGAACAAAGCTGAGGCAGTATTTTCAAATGTAGAAAGATCCCTGGGCTAAAGTTTACTATTCCCCACACACAAATTAGTTTGTGAAGCTGACTAGGATTATGATTAGGGTTAGGGTTTCAGTTGGGGCTAGGGTTAGGATTAAGGTTACGGTTAGGGTATTTAAATTCCTTCCAATTACTGATTTGTGTTTTAAATTAAAAATGTTTCTAGTTTAGAAAAGTGAGAATTTTATAAATACAAAATTAAATATTAAAAATTTTAGCAAATTATAGGTTAGCAAAGGAATTGTGCAAAGTGTATGTTAAAATTCAAGTCTGTCACTGACTGACAATCGAGCTGCTTTACATGATGTAAAAGATCCTCCTTTAAGCTGAGTCACAGTTGCGATACTGCTGTGGTAAGATTGGACGTAGGATTACAAACACAGACTGTGCCTGTTAATGTGAAAGCTGAGTAATTATTATGATATGTGTGTATTTTGCTAATTTTTTTCCCATTGTAGGTGGACATTGGTCAAGGTATAATGCCCCCTGGCCACTATGTCCAGCGAAGTGGAGGACTATTCCCTGCTCCTCTTCCTCAGGACTCATTTCTTTGTGAACGTACTACTCATCTCTTTCATTTTGTTGGGTCATTTCTAGCAAAATGTCTACAGGTAATTCATGAATTCTTTCAAATTTTCTGTGAATACTTATGCTTGTCATAATTATTCATAAATAATAATAATTTTCCGTAGAGTCATGATTAGTTAGTGTAATTTTGATTGCGACATTGTTCTATTTTTGGAACAGTATTTTTAATTCTGAACTGATTTTCCAGGATACAAGATTAGTAGACCTTCCATTGTCCCATCCGTTTCTCAAGTTGATGTGCTTGGACAGTGAAGGGCGCACTGTAACAGAGCAATATCGTGATGTGGAATCGCCGATGAGTCAGAGTTTGCTTATGGCATCCACTGGAAGCAGTGAACTTATTACTAGTCAAGTAAGTCAAATTTTTTTTCTAAATCATGTAAATTGCATGCACTGTCATAGAGGTGACTAGGAGTTTGCAACACACTGAGTAAAACATATTTCGTCATTGTACGTCTAATAGTAGTAGATTTCAATACCTTAAAAAGACTTGAAACACCACAACACTAGAGGTTATGCGTGTAGCCTTTATATCAAAAGATGTAGCATTTTGTGCAATGGGTTAATAAATTTGATTGCTATAAATATAAGTGTTTCTAAAAATTAAAAGTTCAAATATTGTTTTTTTATAGGAAATGGATAAAGAATTGATCTTAGATCCTCCAAAGCAGAAGAAACCCGCATGGTTCCATGGTTTGTTGACACATGAAGACTTTGAAATCATCAACCCGCATCGTGCAAAATTCATTGCCACTTTACAGGAACTCGCTGATAAAAAATGGGCAATTCTTAACAACCGTGCATTGAGTGAAGAACACAAGCACAATGAGATTCAGTGTCTCGGTTTAGACATTGTCCAAGGTGGACCATCAATGCGGTTAGAGGACTTGGAATTGACTTTTAGGTTTAATCCGTCATCAAAGGTGTACGGATTTAGTCATTATGATTTAAAGCCCGATGGTGAACATGAATTAGTCACTATAGATAATGTGGAAGAATATATTGAATTAGTAACTGACTTCTGCTTGCATACAGGTATCAGAGCTCAGATGGAAGCATTCAGAGGTACACAAGTTTCTTTTGTATCTACAATAAGTTACACATAGTTATACTTCATAAGTATGTGTGATTGAAGTTATTTTGTATTTGCCCTTGTAAGTAATTTGATTTTAATTTTTGAATGTATACTGTGGCTGATATACCACTTGGGAGGAATTAAATATCTAGGGGCCCCCAGAAACCAATGCAGCACTATAAATACAGCTTATTTAATCTCAAGCTATCTATTCTGCTTCTCATAAGTCATACAAACCTTTGAGTTCATATACAACTGTGTAAAATTTTCTCTTTACATATTATCTGCAGTACTGATAAAGTGTCTGCTGCTTGATTTGACTATCAGTTTATTGTGTTAGTTTAATAGGCATCGTTCAATGTCACTGTTAACTTCTAGCATCTTGTTGTTGACTTGTTGGTTGTTATTTGTTACTTATTCGTTATTCAGGCATATTATATTCTAATTAAAATATCTTGCATTTTTACTTTATAGCAACTCTTTTCTCGTCTAGTCATTATGTGTGTGTTTTTAAGCTTGTGCTATAAATCTATTTTTTGTATTATTAGCTGGATTCAATGAAGTGTTTCCTATTGAGAAGCTCCAGTCATTCACGCCTGGTGAAGTGCAGATGATGCTGTGCGGTGATCAAGCACCAATGTGGTCTCGCGAAGACATACTTTTGTACACAGAACCAAAACTAGGATATACACGAGAAAGGTATTCATAACAAAGTTTTTTCGAGTTGTAGGACAAACCTCTTGAATGTTTCAATGCAAAACCTTGCAAACCCTATACTAGCTAAGGCCACTCAAGGTAAATGGTTAACAAAAGAAAATTAGAATGTGCATACAGATAAAAAATACAATTATTATTAATTTACTAGTGTTAGGAAGTGTTTGTCGATGCTTGTCTTGAAGCAAAGTATCAATTTAATATTTCAGTATTGTTGGATTATGTATTTTGCACTTTGCATGGTTTAGTTTCACACCCGCAATCTATATAGCATGACTAGTGATTGCTAACAATTATATATTTTACTACATTTTGTTACCCTTTCTGTGTAAATTTTTGCACTCTTTCAGTTCATATTTAATTTGACCAAGTTTCCTACATTGAATATAAATAAAACCTTTATTTATTTTTGTGCCCTTGCTTTTGTGTTACTACAATTTATTATTAATATTATTTAAATTGGGAGTGGCTCGACTTTTTTGTTACCCCATCTCCGTATCTATATTACATTAAAACTGCATATATTGTAGTATAAGATGATCATTAGACTGACACAAATGAATGAATTGAATTGAAAGTAATTGCCAGGAGAGCGTTTTTTTGGTAAATAATACCTCAAATACACAAACTTGGGGAAAAAACAGATCAGCTGTTGTTTTGCATCAAGGAATATCCAAAATAAGGCAGAAAATTAGAAATGCAGGAAGCAGCACAAAAAGGAGTATTTGCAGCGAACTGTAGGAGTATGGGAATTAATGCAGAGATTATGGGGGATGTTCTGTAAAAATAGTGAAGCTTAAACAGGCTTAATGTTGCAACATATCTTTCATGTATTCAAAACAAAATTTTTTTTGATTACTAGTAGTGGTAGCATGCATATTTGTGTGTGTGTTACTCAGAGATGTTTTTGTTTTATTAGCCCTGGATTCCAGAAGTTTGTTAATGTTCTGTGTAAGATGAGTGGAGATGAGAGAAAAGCATTTCTACAATTCACCACTGGATGTTCTTCTCTGCCACCAGGGGGCTTAGCAAATCTCTATCCTCGGTTATCCATTGTACGAAAAGTTGAGAGTAATGACGGTAGCTACCCGTCTGTAAACACTTGCCTTCATTATTTAAAACTACCAGACTATTCCACAGAAGACATTCTGCGAGAGAAACTATTGGCGGCTACAGCAGAAAAAGGATTCCATCTTGCATAACTGATGTTTTTTGGTTTAGGTCATCTTTATTGTATCAATGTTGTGTGCTGAAATCAGAGCTGCGTAGTGCATATGCTACTGATTTCATTTATAGTACTGCGTAACTGTAATTCTACATCGTATGAAATGTAAGTTTGTTTCTGGTTAAAAAACATTGATACGGCAAAATTGAATGCCTAGCTCAGCATGTCGGCAAATGTGGATGTGTAGGTCAGTTTGAAGTGTTCAAGGTATTGTAGGTGACTTTGTTGTGGCATACAGTGTTTTTGTACAAAATTACAGAAAATAAGCTAGGGAAAAAACAGTACAAAATATTTGTAAATATATATAAACATATATGTGCTATTGTGATAATTATTATGTGAGCATATAACTGTGCTTTGAAGTATGTTCATTTTTGATGCCTTTTGCTTTGTGTAGCATTGGCTAAAATTTAAAGGTATAAAACAAAATAATTGTTGTATTAATGTGCTTTAAAAGGTCAATAGTAGAAAGGTTCCTGGAGGATTTCTTGCATTGCTTATTTTTGAAACTGATATAGAGCAGCCATTGTCTTAGTTCAAGTCGTCTGTTGCTATATAACTGTTATATTGTTGTTTGGTAATGTTAAAAATTTCTTTGCTTAACTTTGTGTAATACCAGCAAATTTGCAGCTTATCTGCTGTATTCACGTGTTTTCGGTGTATTTCAGCCACTAATGCCACGAAAATCGTTTAGCGATGAAATTATGCTGATTAAGAATGTGAATGTCCCAAAGATTATAATTTTGTGCTTATTTGAACGTATCAATGTCCTCATTGGTAGTGTTTTGCCTATGAAAGTTTTTTGTTGATCTATCGTACTGGTTATCCATTTATTGTTGTTGTTCTTCACAAGTCAGATTTTGTTTTATCATTCTTTTTACAAAATCATTCATGAATTAGATTGTGTTGTATATTTTACTCAGTCACCTTGAAAGTTATATTATTTCTTAAGCGGTGTTGCTATATCTAGCTAGAGAATCTTCAAATTAGATCAGAAATCTTTCGCTGAGTTTTTCAAGAGTGCGAGTTTTTTTAAATCTGTGGGTAAGGAAATAATAATAGTAATGACAAAATAATGTGTGGCGACGTGTGTAAATGCTGTTACTGTCACAGGCACGGAATATTGTCTACATGTCACATTGCCTTATTGGCATTTATGCACTGTATTGTATTTGTGCAGAACGTACATATTTGGTGTGTTTGCTTATGCCCTCATGATTCAGACAGCAACAAAAGCTTAAATTCAATATTTGCTAATTCTGCTTTATAAAACAGTTCCACACGGCTTGTGACATGATTTAGAAATGTGTGCTGCATAGATTGAAACCACACTGGTAGGCACATTGGCTATGTTAAAATTGCATCCACATCATCTTTGTAAAAATTGCTGATACGAAATGCATTTTCAATGCGTTTATATTTTATTTGCAACGTATTCAACGTTAGCAATTTGTTTGGGTTCAATTGTGAAATTATGTCTACTGTTCTGAAATTATTTTCATCTGCTATGGAAGCATTTAATTTTAGAATTAAATGTTTATTTTTTCAAATTTACTTAGCCAGGTTGAAATAAGCAGTTTGTAGGAACCTTTCACAATTTGGAGCTTAACAGTTTCAATAAAATTGTGTTCAAAACTAGTTGCATCTTTGTTTTGCTTGACATTTTGGCATACCTACTCGCAAAAATTTTTTTGCTTACATGATACTTTTGACCTATCACATGCTTCTAAAAGGTATTACTTATACACGTACTAGGGAACTTTGCAAACAACAAAGAATCATTCATGTTCTTACCGCAAGGGTAAAAGAAGACACAGTTTCCAAATTTCCCTGAATTTTGATATCTTGAATGTCAACTTGTAAGGACCCACAACCAGACCTTGCATTGGTTGCTACTATTATTGTTAGTGAAGTAAACAGCAAAAACAGGAAGACTGATGGTGTACACTTATGATTGTCAGTTCACAAATCAAATTTTAACAGATGATCCTAAAAATTAGAAATGTTTTTTAAAGCACGTACATAAACAAAAACATTATCGATGCACAACACTGGTGTTAAAAACCTTAGTAACAGCTTAAATGAATTATTTCCAAATTTAGTCTGATCATCAAAGTTGGGATCACAAAATAATTTGCAGTTTAGTGAGCCATTTACAAGTGTATTGGGGCCTACTAAAACAATACAATTTATAAAAATCCATTGAATATAATGGCCAAACGAAAGTGTTATACTATATGCCTATATGATTTCTATTACTTGACTGCCAATTTTGATCAAAATTAGCTAATCTATAAAGACGCTTTGAGACATGTTATAGGTCTCATAGTTCAAACTATAGCCCTATATTCCACTAGTCAATTTATACCAGTCATCTATAAGTCTTTTCCTGCTTATACAAGTTGACACTCTAAACCAGTGGTTCCCAACCTTTTTTTGACGTTGACCCCTTTCCAGAACCCTGCATCGAATCGCAACCACACGAACAACATAATCTTATGTTATACATCATTATTGTTCGCATTTATTAATTTTAACTTACTATTCAACAAATTATTGAACAATGAGTGACTGTTTCATTAATTCATTCATGTGAGGTTGCACCTGTTTCTCAGCGACCAATGCAATAGGTATTTAAGGAGATCCGACGTAAAATGAATAGCCCACACGCTTTTGGGTGGTGTGCACTGTACAGAACAACTCACATTTCCATTTTCCCGGAAAATGAAGCACTGGTATTCCGCATTTAGAGCGGGAAAACCTTGTTCTTTCTAGAACAAAATGTATAATGAGCGACTGAGGAAAGAAGACCTACTTACATACTTTTCATGAAAAGAGCATTTTTAAAAATAGTTAAGGACTAGCCAGTGAGCCCACGGAAAGTGCTTTGTGAACCCAAGGTTGGGAATCCATGCTCTAAACTCTATTGTTTAGCAAGAAAACACAGAACGTTGACACAATAAAACAACATTACCATCTTGCCCCCACAAATTTGTCCTGTAATATACCAGACTAAAAATCTCTTTCTCGAATTTAACCATAAAACATCATAACACAAATTAAGACCAACAATTATTTTACAAAAAATTTCACACATGAAGTGGTAGTAGCAGCTTCGAAGTTAAAGGTTACTCCCGGCAACTCGAGCTCGCTGAAAATAAAATAAATAAACATTTTAAAGTACAGTGCTGAGAAAATGTATAATAGATATAACAATGCAATAGTATTTTGAACTCTCACAATATACAGAGACAAAAATGAAAAGAATGGTTCTGGCATCAAGTTTTACAAGAATCACAAGACTAAGTCAAGTCAATGATAGTAGTAGCTGAATTTTAGTTATAACCACATTAATTTAATTCTTGCACAAAGATAACAATTATTATTGAATTAAATAAAACTGACTGACAATCAGATGGTTTGGGTTCAATTTCGAGGTCGAGAATAATGTAACTCATATTTCGTTCTAGAGCTATGTTATTACACCAGAGAGTAATGCCATAAAAATCCATTAGTTAAAAGGTGTTGCCTCACTGAAGTCGATTAAAGAGCAATTAACAAATAATGAACAAACGAATTACTTTCTGGAATAATTTTTCTCTTCACAGTTTACTGATAACTAGTAACAATTTATTTACTCTGAGCAGCTTAGCTTTTACAAAAAAACACATGAATAATACATCATACCACCACCTCATGCTTATCAACATTGGCTAAAACGGTGAGCAGTGTCAAAATTTTCAGGTGCAGTTAAACAAGTACCAAAGAGGACAAAGCAAATTTATGTCACCACTCCTACTGAAAGATGCCAAGATTTTGCCACTAAATTAATAATAACATGTTGGCTGTAGACAATCAAAAAGACGGACAATACTGTAATGTTATTGTCGACATTTAAATAAAAACAAGCAGCAGTTTTTCATACAATGTAACACGAATCAATTATAGCAGTTTGTACACAATTTTGTAGACTAGCTAGAAATGACACAATTAAACACTGTTGTAATTTGTTAATTCGGATTTTATTCTCATTTTTCACTTTCGTTAAACTGTACTTTTTTAACCGCCCTCAAGCTACTTCACTAGTCACCACACTCCAGCTTTGGCAAGCGATTACATGTTCTTACATGCTCTAACTTAAGCTTAGTCTAATTTAATCATTGCAACCAGCAAGAAGCACATTTAGCGAGAGCGTATCTACAAAGGATTCACAAAGAAAAAATAAGTAAAGAAACGAATGGCACTCTAGTAATAATCTGTCTAAACAGTGCTGGATTGGGGCCATAGTGCACGAGTCTATGATGTGCAGGACATTTAGGGATGCTTTATTAGAATTGCTTACTAGAGCAGCAGGCAGTAGCAACATTCTCTGCTTTGCTCAGCACTAAGCAAACTGCAACAAATTCATAATAACACGATCAGCAAAAGTTGCAAAACAAACTGGTAAGCAAAAGTGCATGAGGCCAGAAGCAATTTAATAACAATAAGCGAAATAATACATAAAACACAGGGATTAACAAAGGGCGCACGATGCACATCAGAAATTACAAGATATTTTATTGTTTTAGTATTATTAAATATAAAGAAATGCGAAATTACAGCTTGATAACAATTGGTTAAACAACTTTTTCCTTGAGCAATTCTTCATTTGTCAAAAGTTGTGTCCATAAACAAATGGCTTTGAGCACCCCCATTAATTACCATTCATTGATTGTTGGCGTCAGCAATCACAGGTACAAAACTTATAAGAAAACTTGAGTTTACAGTTTCACCAATATTCTTTTAGCAACATACGTATACAGTAAAGTGCTTCGAGTGAAGTTTTAGACAAATTACGCAACAAGCAGTAACAACTGCTGTGAAGTGAAGATAAAGTTTTTGAATACGAACAAATACTCATACACAGGAATAATGACGTTCTTGCACCAGGTCCTTCATATTGTTCTCCTGTCTCTATATTTAACAGTCTACTTTTAAAACTATTATATCACAAATAATGGATATATATTATTTAATTAACGCTCGATTTGATGCTAGCACAAAACTGCTAAAATGAGGTACGTGCACCATGCTATGGTCCAACAATCATTGAGCTAACTATATTACAGTATTCAGGTAAGTATAGTGTTGCGTTAATGTTTACATATAAACGCTGAGTGTTTTGAAAGCATTTTTAAACTTAGATAACTATTAAATCTACTGTTTAGCAAACATTTGGATAAAGTAATCAGTTATACTTGCACCTCACACACAATATTAGATATGATATTAAATATAGTTAAAAAACTCATATCAAAGTAGTTCTTAAACATACGAATCTTAAAAAAGAGAACACTTACACAAGCTAAAGACAAAATTTGTATATTTTTTATGTTCATAAAAAGTTTTAAAAATTTCATGTCAAACATCTAATAGCAGACAAGTATGAGACGGGCTTTACTAAACCTTATGCCACTCTGCATCTTGCAAGTATCATTACATATATCAGCAGATTTCCCTCAAAATGCACTCACTGATTTGTATTTGTCAAGAGCCTCTTGCAAACGGCGTCCATATTCCTTGTCACACTGGGTGAAGTTGTATACCGCCCTCTTTTGAATAAATTCCTGTGCATCCTTTAGATGTCCGGCCATGTTCATAATAAGATGTTCCTTGTCAGACTCGCTTAGTACCTGAAAAACAGCATAATGAGGCAACAACATAACTGATACTTGGTTGTCAATCCTAGGACAGTTTTCATTACAGTAGTCGCCACTTAACAAAACCAAGGATAAAAAAACCAGTGCACCGTTTAATAAGACCACATTTTCAGTAATAGGCAACAAAAGTAATAACAAAATGGTAATAGGACACAAAAGCAATAGCAAAATGAAAAAATTAAAATGTATTTTTGGTAGTTTTTTTTCAAGATATTCAATTGAAATTTAAGTCCCATTTCCTACGTTCGCCTCTTCTTAGTCTAAGTCACACTGAAAGTTGAAGTTGAATGGCTGGTCATAACTGCTCTGTATGTACAGCTACTAGACTTCAGTCTGTTGAATCACGCTATAATGGAAGTGAGCTGACTGAACTATGTTTAATTGTCTGCATGAGCTTGTAAGCAAAGTTTTCGTAGATAATGTGCTAAATTACGTCAGGCAAACAGAAACGCACGCAGCTAGATGCAGAAAAGGAAATCTTAGAATTGTTAGATAAATTTAAAGGACTGCAATCAAACTATAATTGATTGTCGAACAACCTACAACTGATATAAGGTAGCACTGGAAACAAGGTGAAAATATTTTTTCTGTTTCTAAACTAACACAGAAGAAAATTATATACAATTTTCGAAATTTAGAAAAACCATGACGCTTTGTTAAAACATGAAGGTTTAGTGACTTTTCAAGAAAAGCCACATTGCTAGAGCAAGTACTTTATCGTGGCAACTAATGCTAAAAACATAATTTGCAAATTCCTAAATAAAACAAAGTTTTTTTAGGTTCTGATTGTGAAATAGTTTATCACAAAACATGTGAAAGCTACTCAGTTCCTACAAATTATATACCTTTCTCCAAAAATCTCCAACTTGGCTGAAGTTGTCGTCATCATCAGTTCTGTAGCGTTTGACATCACCACTCACTGGGAAAGTATGTTCCAAATAGGTGGGGTCATGGTCAGGACCCATAAAGCTGTTAGGGAAATAGTTTGGAGCACCCTCTGTTGAGTAAAAGTAAGAATTTCCAAGTCAGCATTTTAAATTAGACTTCAAACTAAACTGCAAAATAATAAAAGCATAAAGCATAACAAAGTAAAAGTCTTTGTTTATAGAGTGTCAGTTTGATTAAGAAATTTTAGTAAATTGTGCTTACGTGGTTATGTGGTTAGGAAACTTTTACAAAACCAGGTAAAAAAGCAGTGTTATAGATCACTGCATTTTTTCGTTTTCGTCCATTTTTCATTTTTGAATCATCATTTCAAATTTTAACTATCTATACTGTTTATATACCTTGGTTGTCATCAACACACTGTGGGCCATCACGCTGATAATTCCGGGCAGCAACACGGTAAGGACAGTTGACGGGAATTTGAGTGTAGTTAGTTCCCAAGCGATGTCGATGCGTGTCAGAATATGAATAAAGACGACCCTAAAAGACAAATTATGTTATTAACTTAAAGCACAAGAAAACCCTTTCCTACATAAAGTTAAAAAATTTGATTGTCTTGAGATTTTGTGTTAGCTACATACTGCCTTATTGCACACAGAGATTGTATTACTGGTAATGCTGCATCAAACTTGAAAATTTAAACTCCCACGATCACTTTTAGGTGCACCCACTTTGAGGGTAGCTCATATGAAACGAGTGTAGATAAAAAGTTTCAAAAAATAATCAGAACACTTATAGCACAAAAGTTTCACTAAATAAGCAAAAGTATAAATTACTGCATGCTGCAAATAAGATTAAAGACACGTTTTTGGTGAGTCAGAAGTGCCCACTGGGAAAGTAAGTCAGGAACATTTTACCAGTTGGTATGAACATTTTAAATTACTAAGAATTTTCTTTTCAAGCTACTAAGTCTTTCAAACAAGTATAAGTAGTGCTAAAACTAAAAAACATGAGCTTTCAATGTAAGTATTGGTTGCACTGTTCTATCATCCTTCAAGGTCACATAATTAGAACAGCAGTCATAAGCATCCGCAACTGAATGCTTATGTTCAGACTGTGCCGCATCAAGATCTATTTCAACTAAAAAATACAAGCTTTCAATGTAAGTATCGGTTGTACTGTTCTTTCGTCCTTCAGTGTCACATAGTTAGAACAGCAATCATAAGCATCTACAGAATGTAGCCAGTTATGCAAACACATTAAGTAAACATTTGAACTAGTGATACCACCTGACCAACACTGTAACATGAGCAAACAATTCTATTGAACAACAAGAGCTGTTTAAAACTCTCTTGGTCAACAGGCACAGCCAGTAACAATATATAGCAGATAGAAACGGCAAACATCAGTTCAGGTGTACTCTGTACGGTTCATTCATACAGGTGCACACTGCACAGCTGCCTGTCAAACAGCCACTTACCTGTAACATCTTGTCTGGACTGGCCTCAATACCAGGTACCATGTGAGCCGGTGCAAATGCTGACTGTTCAACTTCTGCAAAATAGTTCTTCGGATTACGATTAAGCACCATCCGTCCCACGGCTTGTAGGGGAAAGTCTCCATGAGGCCACACCTGTCAACAAATTTAATTAAGATAGTCCAAGGACAAAACTAAATATATAAATAGCCGTATAATCACAAATGTTATACTAGTTTCTAGGTTACAGTTAATACCTGACAGCAACATGTTAGATCAAAAATCTTCACCAGGTACTTAGGATAGGCTTACCATTATCAAATATCATTGAACAACTTGGAATGAATGAATGAACTGCTAATTATAAGTATTTTTTGATACATAGTAAACTGTATTTCCTCGTGTCAATTGTCTGCACGTAACTGAATTACTAAAAGTTTTTTGATTGGTAGATTCTAACTATTTCTATTAGTTATATCTTATAACTTGTTTTATCCCACAACATAAAAATAAAATTTTCATTATTATTATTATTATTTATTAATAAGTCAATTGTGTAGAAACAATGAGAAAGAACTGCAATACTCACTTTTGTCAAATCAAATGGATTAAACTTCCAATTTTCTGCCTGGTCGAATGTCATGGTTTGAATATAGAGAGTCCAGGAAGGAAAGTTGCCATCTTGTATTGCATTGTACAAATCTCGAGTAGCGTAGTCTGGATCAGTCATCGATAGTTCAGCTGCCTGATGACCAGTTAAGTTCTTTATTCCTTGGTCAGTCTAGAATGTATAAGGTCATTATAATCTAACAATAATAACACTAGAAGTCAGAATTTGGATTTATACAAAACTATGAAAAAAGGTGTTTATATATAAGAAACAACCAATATTTTGTGATCAGTAAATCACCCAATAACTGTACCTTGAAGTGGAATTTGCAGTATACAGCTTCGTCATTCGCATTAATGAGTTTAAAAGTGTGACTGCCATAGCCATTCATATGACGGTAGCCATCAGGAGTTCCACGGTTGGAGAAAAGGAATGACACCTGATGATTAGACTCGGGTCGCAGCGACAGGAAATCCCAAAACATGTCTGGATCCTAAGAAATAAATAAAAATTTTATAAATTTTTACAGAAAATATTTCAAAATATAATCAAATAACAAATACAAAGTGAAAACACTCCACTATACATGCATTTCATGCAATTTTTATATACATGTAACACGCAAACTAACACCTTCCCTAGCAAAACCAAAAATATTTGTACAAACCTTTCTTCTTATCATTACCCTACATTTACATTTATATTGCAATCAAGACTGTGTGTACAAGAGCAATAGAAGACAAAGATGAGATTTAAATGGCAGTAGTGTCTTCATCATCGCATTATGTTTCAAATTGTGCTTCCATGTTACATTCATGTACGACAACTAATCTTTACCTTAAAATTTATTGTCAACAAAATTTGCACGTGAATTAACTACAGTCTTTGTTTAAGATTATGATTTCACAGAGGAACAAACAAACACTTGCTAAATGTTTTAACCTCGTAAACAATTGTGACGAAGATAGCGTGGGACCGAATCATCGCGCACTCGAAAAATGGCATTTACTTTAAAAAATTCTTATTGCAAAGATACATCATATTAGCAGCATCTATTTATATATAGCTCATTATACAGAAATTTTTATTAAGCAGTAATACTTTCTTTGTATCAATGCGAAAAAATCTGACAACAGTTCGTATCTACTTTTGCAATTTTGCATGAAATACAATAATTTAAGAGTTTGTAAACCAAAATGAAAGGCTAGAGTTTACACTTCCTCACACACAAGAAATTAGTTCGGGAATAGGATTAGGGTTAATTTTGGGTTAAGATTAGGATTAGGGTTAGGGTTGGGTATTTAAATTGCATGGAGAATTGTAAATGCTTCCAAATGAAAATAGATGAAAGGTTCACTTACATTATATGTTATACAGGTAGCAGTTACTCTAAAGAGAAGGTTTGCAAAATTTTTGCAGAATTTCTTAACAGTTGGTGAAAACACAAATAAAAGTGAACAGCTATAAAGATGACTTAAAACGATTTAATAGCAATATTTACACTCCCCTTGCTGGAGTCATCATCAGATGTAAGGAATTTAAAATTTTTTACTTCATCTCTATAGCCATTCAGTTTTATTTGCATTAAGGTGTCAACATGTCTATTAAATCAACTTGTGAAAAACAATGTATTTAGTTTATTCTTCCTTTACGTACCTTCAAGTTCGTCACAGGATTCCGCTTTTGAGTATGAATAAAATTTGGAAACTGAAAGGAAGGTAAATTATTGAGCTTGTTTAAGAACTCATCTTTGTGAAATCATACATAGATCCAATTATTCATACAAACTCACTTCAACTCAGTTCATTAACACCTCAGTGCTGGTAATTAACAACTGGACTTTTATAAGAAATATAAAAAAGGAATCTCAACAATCACACATCCATAAAAGTGGCTCAGTGTTATGCGACAATGCAGTATACAAAATGCTAAAACCACATACCATTATAACTGGAATTAATCTCACTAACTAGTTATCTAATACGTAGGTAAAACAACTTCCTGCAACACAAGAAACTTCTAGCAAAATGACTGATTAAAAAAGAAATCAAGTAATATGCATGATCTTTGTGAGACTGCTTTTTATTTGTGATTCCAAAATTTATTCGAAAACCTTTAAATCTGAATTCAAATTCGAATTTTGAATTCGGTTTCATTCGAATACGAAAACTAATTTGCTTTCTGATAGAGAATGTTCACCCCTAACAAAAACCCTACATTTTTTGCTTCAATACTTACCTAAAGAAGGTAATTTGTTAAGTTAAATTTCAAAGTTGCAGTTTTACAACATCCCGGAAATATTGTTGCAACAGCATAGTAGCTTTACAGTGTGGTTCTTAAAGGAGTTAAAAAAAGTTCCGATTTTCTTGAAAATTTATGTGTTCTAGGAAACATGAATTCATATCAGTGATGGCCACAAAAGCAATGTCATGGGCATTCCAAGGAAACTAGACAAGTGACCCACTCATAGGCTTATAATGCGCTTCAATAAAAACATTAGAATTTGTGAAGAAAAGGCAATAATTCTTCTGAAATTTTAAGAATGACACTTTGACAGTCTAACTGTTCATCATGCTCTGTAAACACTTGACCTGAACAGTAAATGCATTAGATTTGCACTTACAAATATGGGATCACGGATGAAGAAAATTGGAGTGTTGTTGCCCACCAAATCCCAGTTTCCCTCTTCCGTGTAAAATTTAATGGCAAATCCACGTGGATCTCTAGCGGTGTCGGCAGAGCCCTTTTCACCTCCTATAACACAATGTAAAGACTGAACTTAAAATTAAAATATTTCAGAAAAGGCGCATGTCCTTGACTTGTTCTGAAATTTTTATTAAAAACAGTTCTGAACAGCAAGCAATTGATAATTTATGCAAGAAAACAGTGGACTAGACATAACAATTTAAATAACACTCTATATATACATATAGTGTTATTTAAACAGTTATGTCTACTCCTTTGCCTTTTCTTGCATAAATTTACTCAATATTTCCTGTCTAGTTATAAACACACAAACTTTATTTTGCTCTGTGAGATAAAACAAGAGTAAAAATCTTCAATAATTACGATTTAGTATGCATACAAAAGTAGCTTTGAAATTAGGCAGCTTCAGGAGTCAGTTTTTGCAAATCGTTACGTTTATTCAAATGAGTATTACAAGAGAGCTATACATGATACAAAATATGCCTTTATATGATAAATTTCATATTATTATTATTAATAATTTATTAAGAAATGAATAGAACCATTCAAATGAACCATCTATAGTCAACCTCGGGTATCAGGTACTTGCTTATAAGGGACCACCAGCACCGGTACCGATTTTTCGTAACGTTTTCCTATGTAAAAATCTTCATATATAAGGGACTTTCGGTTATAAAGGACGATATCGTCAGGTCCAGTGTAATAGAAACCCAGGTAAATTACCTCGCATATAAGGGACCCGATGATTAAAACGAAATTGATCGATTTTTAACCTCAATTTTCCGCAAACTTGGCCTTCCAACAGCTCGGTTTCAGCGGTCACATCACTGAACGAGCTTCCTACATACTGTCTGCACTGAATGTGAAGCAATAATCCATAAAAATATGGGCAAAAGTACAGAAAAGTACAAGCCTAGATACACCCACGGTCTGACTCAACTTCGGCTATAAGGGACATCGGATATAATGGACAGTTTTTTCCGGTCCGGAGGTGTCCGTTATATCCAAGGTTGACTGTATTTGCAGGTCACAGTCAAGAAGTTTACATAAATGTTAGAGATCAAACTTCTTTACAACATCACAACATACATTTACATTGAAATACAAAAATGACTACATTAACTGCAATACAAAATTTTTCAATGACCAATTACATTTGACTATATTTTTGCTTTTTGAAAGACCAGCAAACAGATCTAGCCTAATTACAAGATTTCAAGAATAATTATAATTTCAAGTATTATTTTTCAAATAGTTGGTATTTCTGCTTTATTACAAGTATAATAAATGGGACATTACAAATTTTATTACAAGTTGTTATTTGTAGACACACGATAATAACACCTGAATACTGTTTCTACATACAATTAGACATCTTAATTAGTTGCTGATCATTCGCATTCTAATTCATTTTGCAAAAATGACACAGTCAGCTAGATAGCATTCTACCCTATATGCCTTTATGATATAGTTTCCAGATCAAACCTTCTAACCATATGCTATCAAAGGCATTTTTACAATTGCATAATATAGCCAAGCTCCTTTTTTTCTCAATCATTTGACTTTCAATATTCAAAATACACTTGATAAGGTCCTTAGGAAGTTTGCCACAGTATGACTTGACTAGGACACTAGGATCACTATAATCTACCTAACCTCGCTTCCAAACACAAATTAATTAAGTTCATGAAAACAGTTTTGGCCACCTTCTTTCCAAATGCAAACTAATTAAATTCATGAACACAGTTTTGGCCCAGAAGCCCATATGGCAGATCATTGAAGGATGACATCCATCTATGTCTAGGCTTTTGTTGTCGGTTTTTGTAATTTTTATGGCTAGATTAATTTCGCTCATTGTAAAGTCAATGTGAACCATCGCCTGCCTGCATGCTGATCTATAGGCTGACAGGTAAAGCTTTGCACCTGTGGAAACCACTTATCATCCAAAGTAGCTCCATCTACATGCGATCCCCTTAAAGAAAGCTCGTCGTAAAATTTACACATTTTTCAACTTCATTGATGTAATAGCTGTTTTACACTTTTGGCGTTTCATTGCTAACATCTGAGTTTATAGTAATCACATTTTTCCTTTCACGTTATAAAAGTTAAAAAGTTATTGTTTTTCAAAACTTTCTTTTACATCAGCTATGCTACTTGACTAGGCAGGTTGGACAATCTCAGGTAATTTTTTTGTTAACTTCCACAGGTCGTTTGATAACTACATGTGCTTGTTAGTCCTCTATGGTTTGCTGTGCTCTGTAATAGTTCTTTCTGCTGTAAGACTTCATTTGTCAATTTTACCTTTGCCGACAAGTGATTCTACACACTAGAAAGGTCTGTTTTACAAATGTGTGCACAGGGTTTGAAACTCGCTACTTTCCAGAAATTTCGCACAGTAGAAGGTGTCCATCTTGCAAATGTATACACAGGGTTTGAAAGACTTTGTGTGTTGTTCTCTAATACCTCTAATGTATTCTCCATGTGTTTATTCTTTCATATATGTGATCAGTTAAACCAATCCCTGTCCTTAAAGTCATAAGATTGTCGAGTATTTGCACGACTCTCATTGTTAAATCTAATTGTTGTAACCACTGGATAATGGTCCACTAAAGGAGCCCCGCTAAAAAGTTCGATGTTTTTGTCTACCATTTGCGATTAAATACTAGTATTTAACCCATGTGAGGCCAAAATTAGATCAAAGGTGCTGAAACCCATTAAGTGCTTTACATGTTGAGTTTCCTTTACATTTGTGCAACAATTTCAAATTTATCATTGCTACTAATTTCCCAGCTCTGTAATTCATTGCCTTGGTTTTTTTGTAGTCATTTAAAAACTTTTCATTAATTCCAGGGAATTTGGCTTTATGTATAAGGAGCACACGAAAAACTTGAATGTTTTTGCAGTAACTACAACCCATACTGAGTCTAGAGGACCATGTTGGGATTTGAATCTGGAATGACAGTACACTACTACTATTTAGATTGCTTCTTACACACAGCGCAACTCCTCCTGAATGTGCATTGGGCAGCTTAACGTTAAGTCTTACTTATAGTTTCCCAGATCACAATTTGGGTGGCTCATCTGAGTAAATTTTGTTTAGCCCGAGTGGCAATAACGTCAAAATTAATATCGCACCCATGGGGCTACTTGTGAGTTCTGTGACAAAAAGATGATATTAATCTGACAAATTTTTAACAGATAACATTTTTGTGAGGCTTCACAAACATTCCTCATTAGATTTATGGGATATGAAGTCATTCTAGGAAATACTTAGGTTGTTGGCTTCCTTAACGTAAATCTGACATTGCCTACTCAATGATCAATGGGCTTCAACTTTGTTCGTGCTTTTGTTGTGCACTGCATGTTAAAAACAATCTTAGCATGCGGAAGTAGTTTACGGCTTTTGTTTTAAATTGCTTGAATTTTACACCCGAGTAGTATCTAGCAATTTTCATATGAAATAAGAAGGTCATGGTGGTACGACAGACTCAGAATAGCACAAAAGGCTATTCAAACCTTAAAACCTCATCAAACCAATTTTCAAAAAGTTATAGTCAATTTTCATACATGTATACAAATTTTTTTAGAATAAACAATTTTTTAGCTATTTTTAACTCCTATTTAACTAACTCCACTTCCACCTCCCAGCTACTGCTTTATCTTAACAATACTGTTTTAACAATTGTTAGTTCGCACAAACATCTTGGTCTACATCTTCAATCTAATATGAAATGGGATGTTCATATACTGCCTTCAACAGAGAAAGCACATAAACTGTTCGATAAGCTGAAAAAATTTCTTATGTGCTACCGTGTCCAGTTTTAGAACAACTTTAGAAATATATGATCTGCCTCATTTTGGAATATGCTGATTTTGTTGGGTGTAATATACCTAATTGCCTTTCTGATTATCTCAAAAATGTGCAAAAACATGTGGCCTTTATTTGCTCCAAAGCAATTAAATGATATTATATATAACATATATTATATATCAAACATATTATATGACAATGGATTTGATCTGCTAACTGACAGAAGACTTTTTTACAAACCAGATTTTATAAAATTGTCAATAGATTGTGTTCATCTTTTCTATGTGAATTACTGCCTCCTACTAATAATGAATTATCTGCTTATTTGTTAAGAAATCATAATATCTTATCCTTATTTTGAACTCACTGTGATTACTTTCATAATTCTTTCTTTCCTTTGGCTGTCCATTTGGAATAAACTTCCTTCTTATATACAATTATCAACCTCGACCAGTAACTTGAAACATTATTTAGATAATTACATCGGTTTCGTAAACAGACCCAAATATTTAACTCATGGCAAAATTCGAACTGTATACACCATATTCGCTTAAGAATAGGTTTTTTTCAGCTTAATTATCATTTAAATATGTATGGTTGTAAAGATTATAGTGGTAATATTGTTTGTAAGTGTTCTTGTGGTTATCATATTGAATCTATTACCCATTATTTGCTCGAATGCTCTCTATATACTGTAAGTAGAGAGCAACTCATACACAAGTTATCCATTTTGTACTTAAATAACACTATTCTATCTGGCATTATTCTTTCGGATACTGAATCTCTAATCAGTATACTCTTTAAATAGTAGTACCTTCTAAACCATGACCAAGATATAATTATATTTGATACTGTTCCACCAACATATATAAAAAATACTCATCGTTTCGCTTATTAGTGTGGTACATTATAGGATTTTTCTTATTAGTACGTAGCATTGTACTAATGTACGTATTTCAATGTATATTAATCTATTTCTATGCATTTCATCTTCAATAGCTACACCACCTGTTTCTTCTTCCCGAGGGCAATTTATCAGTGGTCAAAGGTTTGTTTGTCTTTACGACAATAATAAAAATATGATAATATAAAAAAACTCCTATGCAAATATTTGTAAAAAGCATTGTTGCATACATACCAACAGTAGAGAATCTGACAACCAAGGGTGTTCTTTTACCAATGTGTTCAAACACTTTGCTCTTTGTGTATTTAGTAATATCATGTGTAACTTCAAAATACCCAAATGCACCTACACAAAGTACAAGACAATGCATTATTTATATACAAGAGCTGTTATATGTAGCCTAAAAATTAGTTTAAAATGTTTAAACACATATTTTTCAAAATGCAATTAGTATTACATATTATATGCTTATATACGACTTGTTTTCTGATAAATTTTACATCTAAGTAATCTAATGTTAAATGACAATAAAACACAGATTATACAACTTCAACCTACAAAAATCTAAGAATTAGTGAAAATCCAATGCAAAAACTAGCCCTATAATTCACGACATAGGAGTTTGGTTTAATAAATATGCTACCATGTCTAAGAATGTTCAATTATAGTGAGTGAAGCAGAAAACAAATTGCCATAACATTAGAAGCAAGTGCTCTACAAAATTGAAATTTCACTGCGTGATGCCACGATACATTAACCTTTGGCTACAGAAGTTATGTTTATACTTTTAATAGTTTTTAAGTAATGACTAAAAAATGCTTGCCCCGTTAAAAATTTAAAAGTAAGTTAGCCAATCATCACTGGTAAAATAGCAATGTTGACGCATTTAAAGCACTTAATAATCAACACACAGCAAAATAATAAAGAGATCAACCAGCTTACATCATAGCCTGCGCCACAGAAAACAAAGTACTGATAAAGATCTGTTGCACACAATCAACTACGGTATCTGGAATTCCCATAGCAAGAGTATGGCAGAACCGTTCAATGTAGAAGACATAAAAGCAAAAATTGTTGAGTGCTGGGAACAAATATCCCTTAAACAAGTGAGAAACTGTCAGCTTTACTTAGTTTGCAGTGAAAATGGTGGACATGTAGAGCACTTACTATAAATTATAGCAATAGCGACGCAAATTTTTGGCTTGTTTTAAAACCGCTGTATATTTGGAAAAATTTTTAGGGAATGATTTAAAATTTTTGATGTTTATATACAAGTAACTTCTAAACGATTCTGTTATTTTCTCTTTATTATATCGTGATCAAAATTTAGGCACATTTTTTGTGCCACCTAATATATAAGAATTGGGAGAGGACCCATAATTTACATCACCATCAAGCTAAAACATGTTTGCACATTTTCATTTTGATTATTGTTAAATTACATGGCCATTTTTAAAGTATTAGTGTATTAATTCAGTGCAGAATTCCGTCACTGCCATGCAAATACTGACTAGGAAAATGGAGGACAGCTTCTGTAAAATAATTCTTACTCTTGGTGTTGCTTGTGTGGAAATATGGTCTTTAATAAAATTTTTTTTGCACGTTCATCAGCATGTTTTATCTCAGAATCAGATGCCACATGACATTTCTAATGATTCTGAATAATGAACACACAAGGCTAGTAAATGTTTAAATGGAGAGTTAGGCTTTTACCAGCAAAAACCACCGAAGCATGTTGTTTTGCTACTTCACACCTGCTACTGTGAAACAATTTATCAATTCAGTTTGTAGACCATCACTTTAAATCTTCAAAAACTCAAATTCAATTGCTACATACTGTAAACTATTTTGCAATTGTGTGTACTATTTGTATAGCTGATCTTGTCAATTCAAATCAGTTTTCTACTAAAGCTTCTACTAATTATTTTAGCATTGACTTTCACAAGTGATATGTAAATTGTACATAGTGCTGAAATTTTTAAGGTGCATTGGTTATAAAGTTAATTTTTACTATTAAAATAATTTTATTTTTATGTATTCAAGTTATTATAATTACCAGCACCCTTGGCATGAACCACCCTTTCAGGGATACGCTCCCTGTTGAAATGCGCCATCTCATCTTGGAAAACAAAGTCCTGCATGAGAAGAGGACCTCTCGGCCCTGCTGTCTGTATACATAGCTTGTCTCCAATTGGTGCACCAGTACTGGTTGTCAGCTGGTCTCTGGCCTAAACAATTTCATCAAAATGTTTAGGATAAAAACCAAGGTCTTTGTGAATGCACAGGTTGTACTTACGTGGGCTCAAGTGCTTACCAAGAGACGTATTTATGTGAAACACCAATTTCAGAAAAATACACTTTGGTCAGCTAGGTCTTAAATTGCTTATAAGCATTCTTCCATTGTCTGATAAATTTCAGAATGCGTGCAACTTATAATTAAACAACTGTTGCAAATTTATGGTACAAAGTATAAATATGATACATCAATAGAAAGCCTTTTCTTGATCTATGCTTATCCACCATATTAAAAAGACACCTCATAATAAAATTTGTATCATCCTAGGACTCCATAGTCTCCAATTTAACTGGAATCGACTTTTAGTACAGTACTGGTCTACAGTGAATATTTACTATCTGTTGATATGCTGTAAACCGAGCAGGTGAATTTTGTTTTAACAGCGGAAAATGAGAATTACTGTTAATTAAGCGTATTGTTAGGATTAGCTGTCACCTTGATATTTAATACCTGAAATTGTCAATTTACAGGTAGCATAATCATTTCAAGCATTTTTTGGCTACAGAGACATGTTTAACATAAAGATTAATGAATTTGGTGAAAATGTAGAAACCACCTGGTCTGAATTTAGCCTATTTTCAGTTAGAGCTCAATGCCTTAATGCCTCATTCTTTGCCTGCTCAATTTTTATGAATGACTGAAGTTGTCTATTGTCCGTGTGTGTTCTACTGACAAGATATTAACAATTTCAATATTGCTTTTTTTCCTCTGCCTCTAGGTCTGTAAGTGAATAATTTAAGATGATATTATTATAGAAAGTTCTACAACTAGCAGCCTAGTGCTGAGAGTAATATTACTTTTATTTACCCAGCATAAAACGAACAAAGGTCACAGCAATTATGCAAACATTCATGCAGCTATCTGGTATTATTTTATCATCAGCTAAAGATAAATTTTGTGCAGATTGTACTTGTACATACTAAAACACACTCTTCAATATTAGTTTGAACAAAATATGCTGCTATTTTATAAAAAAATAAAGTTACGTTTAATTTACACTTTAATAATAAAAGTTAATAATTTTTTTTAAATGTAATATAGCAACCAGACTATGAACAACCTTAACAACGCCTTTGTTTAAAAGATCATTCTTATTCATGAAGCATTGCAAAGTTATGCCATACTTATCAAGCTTTTTAACTCAACATTGATCATCATATAATTTACGAACTTTCGATAAACGTTCCATAAGAACGCTGAATAACCATGATTTTTTGTAAACTTGTTCTCACAAACTAAATGATAAATCGGGTCCCAAATCACCAGACAAAGATGAAACAAAGCAAATTTTTTAGGTGTAAAAGCAAAAATGTCTAAATCACCATTCTGGCACATTCAGACTAGTGAGTTTTCTGTCGCAAGTATTCTTTTTGCTAGCAAACTGCAAGTTACTGTCACGAAATTATTGCAAATTCTCTGACAATTAATGCTGTGATTAGACTTCTTGCGAGCCACAGTCTAATGTGAACGCCTAGGCAAATTGCTCTCGACACCTCTTCAGCTCACACTTACTGTCACAGAGTTTTGGTCTCTAGTTTGAAAATGCTTGCAAGTTACTTGATGAGAAAAGTCGCTATTATGAATGCGCCATTAGGAACATTGTAGAGCATAGATAGAAGCAGTTCACGCACTCTATAAATCTGCCACTGTATATAGTTAATAACCAGTAAAAAGGATAAAGCAACTCAGTCACTCACAGTTAACACTGACTATTTCAGTATTTGCTAGTATCAGCTAATTTACATTACATACGTAACTAGGTGACTAACGTTTCGCAAATACCAAACCTTGTATCTATAATTTATGCACAAGATACCCTTATGGTAATTCTCGCTGTAACATAAGATACTTTGGTTAATACCCTTTTAGTTTCAGCAAACTCCTTCAACTGATTCGCTGCTCTGTCTCGGCCTGCCATTTTCTTTCAAAAAAGTAATATGCAGCAAACAACTTAAGTTTAAGCCAGATTAAGTTTACACTACGCCACACCGACGAACTAAACCACTTCAAGCTCCAACAACAGAGTGGCCTAGACTTTTCTACCCTGGACAGCAAATTAGAATTTGCAGCAAATCACTTCGGCGTGCCGCGTTATACACTGTAAACAACAGTGCAAGGACGTACAGCATGCGATACACAAATGACTTGTGGCGCCACCCGTTTTTTCTTTTTTATATATACGTGTAAAAGTAGTGTATTTTCTTTTTAACATATAATTTGCAGTACGGTGAGTTCCTGTGTAACGCACAGCAGTCCAAACTGCAGCTGCACTTAACTGAAATAAAAACAGTCTAACATCATTACATCTTTGAAATGAAATTTACAAAGCAAATGATCATCTCCTTTGATCAATACATTTGTTCTGAGAGCAAGTATACAGTTATATTCAACAATAAATAAATAAATTAACAACATAATGCCACGATAAGCCCCATTGTGCATACATTGTTTCACATTAGTAAGACCTTTACTGCACAGTTTCACAAAATTAAAACTGCAATATTTAGGTCTGGATTACAGGCCATCGTAAACTCAAATATAGTTAAATCAGATCTGTTTCAAAAAAATCTAACGGCAGTGCGCAAATGACTATAATTGTTGGCCACAAACGTAATGAGCATAAGCGTGCTATTTAGCGTGCTAAGTGTAGCGTGCTATTTAGCATGCTAAGTGTAGAGTGTGTCATAAGTCATTGTACACTTTAATTTCTATTTTCTTTTTAAACTTTTCTCTTCTGAAAGGTTTATGTTCGTAGTTTTTGCACTCTTAATATTTAAAATATGTTGAATATATTGTATTGTCTTTTAGATCCCTGGTGGCACAAAGTGCTGAAATATGTATTGGAAAATAAAATCTATTTAGAAAAATTCCAGAACTATGTCATGATATTAGTAATGCAAGTGTTAATCATTAGCAGATGCCCTTGAAGAAGGTAGCGGAAAAACGAAGCCTACCACTACCAGTACAGCAGTACTTTTCAGATTTTCGGCTAATTTGACTAAAAGAATTGCCGAAAATTTTACTTTATCCATATCTATTTTCAAGCATTTCGCTTTGTCTGTTACAAAAATATAGACGTAAAGTGTATAGTCACTTCTGAGACACTCCGTATAAATTATTAAAATTAATTAAATTAATAAGCACTATAAACTTGGCTTATTGATACATGACTCAAAGGAATAGTAAATACTACACAATATACTAGTAATAAATGCCGTTACAATTACAAAATAGCCCAGTGCTAAAAATATTATTACTTAGGTAGCTACATGAAGACTCAATAGCTACTTAATATACTGCTTTGTGCTTCACACTGTATTTCCAGCTCCACTCTGACTGTGCAGAACGCTGCACAGCACTTACAATAAATAATACTTCTCTGGGGTATATAGTTATTTCTACAGGTGAAGCAGCAGAAACCAGCATATTCTCAACACTTAAAATGAAAGACAATAAGTACCCTCTTCCTGTATCACATGTATTAATTGCTTCAAAGGTCACGCTGCCCCATGGGCTCAGATATTCTCGGTATAATATACACAAGCATCTATCCCGAACACTAGGCATGCAGTAAGATTGAGAATTTTTCTGAAATACTGCACGCTTTTTTGCAAATACATTCGTTAGTGGCCACATGCTTGTGTGCTGTTTACCATGAGAAATGTCACACACACAAAGTTTCAAATCAACAGTAGAATCCGCGCAGGTGGAAAATTGACTATATTCTGTCATGCGTTCAAATGATATCAATTCCATTGCTACACTGTTGTCATTTTCAGCTGCGAGGACTGAAGAAACAGAAACAAAGAAAATCGCATTTGTGCTGCCTGGTGTTGAAATGTGTAGATCAAATTCCAGTGTTAAACTGCCCTACAAAAAGAACTTTTGCTACTTATTATTGTTCAGAATACAGTCAAAACTGCACAGTAGCTACTGGTAATAGGTTGCAGTTGCAGATATAAATTAAGTGCAAACTTGTCACACATATTCTCATCTAGATCCACGTGTCAGGCTGTCAGTTGCATTTACACATAATAGTTTGTTGAAATTTCATTTGGTATTGATAGCTGCTACTGTCAGCTGTTGCTAAATAAAATTAAATTCGGCTTGAAAATTGAACATATCATGGCATATTTCAGTAACAATAGGTGATCCTATTACAAATAAAAAAGAAGTCATAGAATATTGGTGCCATCATCGTCGTTGTTGTTAACTGTTATTAATCACACTGCACTGCATTACAGTGTGATTAACAACGAGCGACATAAGAAGAAAATTAAACACACATTCTAACTATATAGTAAAAATAAAATTAATGACATTGACACAAAAAGAGATTAGAGGTCTACGGATTGTGCAGAATAAACAAAAAAAGTTTTAAGTTGGAACTTAAAATAATTGAGAAATGGACGCTGACGTAATGGAGGTGGCAAGTTGTTCCACAGATAAAAATAAATGACATAAATCTGGTATATCAAAACAATAACACGTGTTGACTAAACCGCAAGACTTGAGGTGAGACATTTCCTACTACGATTCCTTACCACTGCTGCACTTTGTACAGTATTATTTGCATGAAATGTGTACTTTTGTATAAATTTATCCGCTTATGTTGTCAAACTGCCCAAAGTTTGACAAGTCCCAAATGATCTCGTATTTTTTGCCAAGCAGTTTTTATCTAAGGTAGTTGCCAAAAGGTTTTTTACTTACATTAATCCTTTTTTGATTTTGCCAGTGACATATATACATGATATAACGTAAAAGTGTCAATAACACAGGTGACGCCATTGGCAAATCTATAATTGATCTGGTGTAAGCTAATGTACAGACCAATAAAAATCTTAACAAGTTCATTTATTACAGATCTACCTGTTTGTAATGTTCATGTACACTTTGAAAACTTTGTGCTACAAGTGGCTCACAGGATTTTGCAAAAGTTGCTGACTCTTTTTCCATCCTCTGTTGCATAACTAACATGCTATTCAGTTGTCCCAGTGCAAATTCTATAATAAAAATATCCGTTATAGTATTACTTGCTAGGAACTGTGACTTCCTGTGTCATCCTTACATTTCACTGTTCTCCATATGCAAAGTGACTAAAAGCAACTCTCTAGTAAACCACTATATATCTCTCTGTGCTCTCACCACATGGTAGGGGCACAATGAGAAATGGTGAGATGTATTGGAATCAGAGGTGTGGACCATTGCACCTCACCATCTCTCATTGTACGCCCACTACACCTTATTAATTTTTTAAATGGTTTTACCTCTTGCAGTGCCATTACTGCACCTCATCGAGCCTTCAATACTTTCCAATGTCCCCTCAACACACCTCACCACATCCCCAGATGGCTTACAACTGACAAGTCTTTCATCATTCCCAAATAGCAAGTCCCACTTAGTAGTGTGTGCAGACGTGTATGAACAAAGAAAAGCAACTTTGTAATAAGCTTTCAACTGTAACGCCAAGACAAAGAATAAAATTTTCCAAACCAATTCTAAACTTGGCTAGAGAATTTGTTCGATTCCCACTCCTAATAATGATTGGTAACGACTAACGAGTAGTCAAGCACGTGACAAATAGAATGCTTGATTCCACTGGAAACTACCAAATTTAATTTTGAAAACCGAGGTAAAATACTATAGCCTTGTCACTTATACTACAAGTATTAAATTTTGGATAGATAAACTTTGTACAAATATAATTCTGTGGCTACTAAATCAAATCCTGTACATAAACAAACTGCATTGTTAAAATGCGTTAGGTTAATCACTTTCAATCCAGTTTAAAAACTAATAAATTAAAGCTTCTATACTAAATCACATAGTGACTAAAATAAATACAGTTATAATAGTATCTGCACCAGTCCCCACAGAAAAGCAATGTGTGCAGCTTCATCATTTTCGCCTGCAGTTTGCCATCTGTATTTTTTTCACTTTTATTGCAAAAAAATCTAAAGTTGCATTGCATCTTCAAGCTTAATGATTTCACGACATAGACTGAGGCTATCAATCAACTTACAGACACACAGTTCATCATGATAATAATATTCAAATTTATAACCAAAAGCACCTGCTGCACACATCAACTATGGCTTTAAAAATAGTCTTCAAAAAGTTAAAAAATTGAATGAAGAATAAGCTAGATAACAGTTAAAGCAAATTACCAGCATAAACAATGTGTCTGGTGTCATTATTTGCCTGATTTTCATAGCCTTCACATATGCAAAGGTTTGGTGGAAGCCTTGGAATATCAGCACACGTTCTGTTTGGAGGAACAAGTAAAAATAAACCACTTGTGAATACGTGAAATTTAGCTGCAGTAGCAAGTCTTGACAAACTGGGTTTCTTGCCCGTTGCCAAATCTAGAAAAGTCATAACAGTGTGATGCAAATCAACCAAACTGACAAGACGATTCTGATTTGCTTTCAAATTCTCTGTTGCTTCAGTGCCTATTGTGTGTGCAACACTACTAGGTACAATAAAGAACAAAACTGGATTGTACATTTCAAGTCTTCCGCTACGTGATTTCACATATTCTCCATAAGTATTACCATGGTCGGAAAATATAATAGTAAGCACATTATGCAGTTTTGAAACAAACTGTACATATTCTGCTAAGCTAGAGTCCAGTGTTTGAACACGAACGCCATAGTCA
This sequence comes from Tubiluchus corallicola, assembly GCA_030141605.1. Taxonomy (NCBI): domain Eukaryota; kingdom Metazoa; phylum Priapulida; class Priapulimorpha; order Priapulimorphida; family Tubiluchidae; genus Tubiluchus; species Tubiluchus corallicola. The sequence goes on from JAQGDQ010000002.1 coordinate 168,075, forward strand.
TCATGAGCAACATTCGACGTGTAAAATGACAAAAAAGGACGACCTGTACGAACAGATATGTTCTGATAGCTCATCAAGTAACGGAAAAAGTATTCATGTTGGTGTCTGCCATTATAACAAACTGAATCAAGACCGTGAAAGGGATCAGGTTTCTCATTGATTCGAAGTACTTCACAGCTAGATAATGTCAAATCTATGCTGTCTATGGCTGCAGTGTCTAAAGATGCTTGAAATCTTTTCCACTTCTTAGCAAAACTTATTGACTTATTATGGACAGCCAAATCCTTCACAAGGCCCCATTCCCATTTCCAACATAAGTCTTCCAACCACAACGTCCTGTAGCCATGCTGCTTAAATGGCTTGAACATTGCACCAATGTCTAGCGGTCGAACTGGCATACCTTGAACACTGTGGTATTTCTCATTTACGTTTAAAATGCCAGAAAACAAAGCCTGTAAAGATTCATAAGTTCTGCTTTTTACACTTTGCACCAAAGAGTAATCTAGAATTTTAGCAATAGACTTAAATTGCATGTTGAGCCTTCGAAATTCACTGATAGTGCGTGGCAAAGAGCGGTAAAAATGATCACGAGAAAGCGAGTCGATCATAATAAAGTTAATGCTTACAGGACTGTGAAGTCTACGCACTTTAGCTACGTTTAACTTCAAATTATCTGCATCAGTGAATGTTGGTGGAAGAAGGAGTAGCTGGGACGCCGTGGTTTGCTCAGGATAATCATATTCGTTAGCATCATTTTGCAATTCAGACTGTGACACTCGGCAGCGGATGATGCAGAAACCATAATGCGGTTTGGGAGATCCCAAAAGAAGTTGCTTATTAATTATGTGCTGAAGTTCCACCAGAGAAGAATAATTTTGAAATGACAGTGTTCCATTTGTAGGCTGTATGATGCCTAGTTGAATGCTGTCTTCACAAACTGTAGAATTACACGTGGCTTGATAGGATCCAAAACCCAGTTGCTATGCGAAAAGAAAACAGATTAAGTCACCATTATTGCTGTTTTGGCAAACAAAAAAAAACTGTAGGTCAAAATAATCCACTCTTTAAAACATTGAAAGGGAACACACTATTTTTTCAAAAATGACTGAAAGAATTATTACCACACAAATACAATTTCGCATCCACGCCACTAGTTCTTCGCTGTTACATGCATTTCACAATTCACTAGTTAGACGGGCACTAGCCCCTGCATTTTGAAAATGCATTATACAATAACAGGTACTGTACCTCTCAGTTCAGCTGATGCGCGAGTGCAGCAGTAAATTTGAAATTTGAATTTGTATCTTAAAACATGCCTAGTTTTAGTACAACACACTGAATATCTTACAGTAGCACTGTACTTCAATTTTTGCTTTCGCAAATATGTGCAGTTGAATAGAATATTCTTGCAGTTGAAAATTATGTTAGTTTGTGATGTCACCAAACAGCTCCCCCACCGTTAATTAAGTTTTAAACTACCATTTAATGATCAGAAACACTTTTGCAATATTAATTGTGCTAAAATGTATACTTTTTATCGGACGAAAATGGGGTAATATATGAAAAATCATCCTGTCTTCCTTTAAATAGTACTTTCACATAAAATTAGCAGACAATTACGACAGTTGTAACAACAAATTTTGCATACTATCAAAATTGCCTGTATTTCGATCATCGTTGACTGAAAATTTAAAAACTAAATCGAATGACTTTTTTGTAGGGATGCCCACTAAATATATTACCAGCTAACAACCACTGTAACTAGACACTAAAGTAAACAGGTTATCAGTTTAATTAGATCGACAATATACAATATGAAAACAGAAATCTCAAGTCTTCCCCACACATACTTGCAAAAATACCAAATGCATGTTATCTTTGTAAAAAGTAAAAGATTTCAAAGACCAGTGAGCTTTTTTGGTATCAAAAAACTAGAGAGTGAAATCATTATTATCATTGCCAATCTATTCCACCAATACGTTGAGGCAAAAATAAGAAGCAAACAAGCTCATAAATGTGATTAGTAAGTCAAAGTCAGTGGCAGCAACAGCAGCAAGCCTAAAAACAGTTGTGAAGGACTTTTTAAAATCATTTATAAAACTGTTACAATTACCTTTAAATTTTTCTTCATGATTTTATGCTGGCAAAATGGTCTGGTAAACATATTATGCCATAGTGGTACCCTTGATGGCTTTTCTTCACTATTTAGGGACGTACTAACCCAGGTTGTAATTATGCCACCAAAACTAAATTTAGCAATGGCTCAAATGTAGCTAACAGGTAATATAAGATGAATAAATGTGAATCAATGAATAACTTACTCTAATTTTACATAAGTTATACTCATGTTGATGATTGCAGTTTGCAATTTCGTTCACATGAAACATTTCATGAGTGAGCCTGCAGGATCCATCACTAGGTTTGACCTTTTTACACAGCACTCTGTTGCTTGGTAATCTACTGTTGATGTTCATCACAGGACAAAATTTTTTATCGCTACATAAAAAACACAAAACAAATAAAAATAATGTATTAGATAGCAAGTATGAGAAAGTGCTTTTGTTCGTGATATAGATTATAATAGAATGAGAAATGAGCGACAGTAAGAATTTCGGTATGAATTAATCATCCATTAAAAAATAGGTGTGTGAGCAGGCATCTGGGTGCCTGTGTACTGTGTAACTGGCTTTCTCTGCACAACTCGGCTATTACAACTACGGAGTTGAAAGCAGCCTCACTGGCAGTGTTTTTGTCGAGGTGTTTAATGTGATACAATCAAGATTCAAGAATATAAATGACCTAGGCCCCTAAATACACCCAGAGCCTGTTAATGGGCATACACGAGGCTGTTTTAGCACAGTTTAACTGATGCCAGTTTCTCCAGAATGAAAGCACAGACAGACTTAGTCCTTGAATGGCTAGGGTAGATTTTACTTGAAAAAACTTAGCACTCACTTCTTGTTAGGATTTTCTACCGGCAGCCTGTCGCATCTCCAAAATGAACGGGCATAGAGGTTTCTATGAACCGATAAGTCTATATGATGCGCATTTATTTCTCATTTTGTTAGCAAACTTTTAGGCACAAAATAAAAATAAAAAGTTTAAATAAAAAACAAAAATTTTCTTCTAGTTACATTATAAAGGCAATGTTCAAAGGCTCATTCTATAGCAATCAAAATACAACAACTTCAAATCTCAGTAACAATATAATTAGCTTATAAGCAATTAAAGTGTAGGGGTAAACTTCTATTATAAACCATTCCTGCACAATGTTTAACAAAATACAAGGCACCTAGAGCAATTTTTGATTGTGTCCACAACAACAAAGATGACGGCGGGGGATAGGACTGACCACTTAAGCTCCATAATTGCAATAGGCTCCATAACACACGCACGTGCGCACACCCACACTCACATGCATGCATGCACACACGCACACGTGCACACACACATCACGCATGCACACACACACACATCACGCATGCACACACGCACGCACAACACCCACACACACCCTCCCAACCACCTACCCAATAATCTTAAATACTGTTAAAAGAAAAGAAAAATGATCTCATACAAGCACTTTATACCTTAACATTGATGCATATTTTGGATCAAAAGCAGCTCCGTGGTCTCGTATAAAATGATGGTTAGGATTTATAAAAATCCGCCGAGCAAACCGGAGAATAAGCAAGCTTATAAACACAGCTGCAACTCCCTGAAAATTAGAAAATAAGACAAATTTATTGTACAATAAGTACGTCTGCACAAGTTTCGCCCACCAAGAAGCAATTAAAAGCTATGGTTAGCTGAAACATACAATTAATTACACATTGCCAAATTTCGTATTCAATGAGTAGGTATAGCAGAGCTTGCTACGTGTGTTGCACAGACGATACAATCAGTCCAAGACTTTGCTCAGTTAGCCTGCAGACAAGTCAAATGACAAAAATTATTAAAAAAACAACACTGCATTGTTAAAAAAACTGTGTTTGGTAGGACATGCATTTCGTTTAAAACAACAAGCCACACTATCTTGATACTTTGGAACACACAGAAAAGTTACTGTAATAACAATACAACAAGCTGACATGTTCAGTAATAACTGAGTAACTGTTTTTGGGCATTAAGGATTTCAAACAAAATGTTGTATCTTTCCTGCTCAGGTTAAGAAAATTATCACAAAATTAAAAGGACTGAGGGAGCAAGGATATTCATTTTTATATATATGATTATATTTTTATATACATTTTTCAGAGAAATTTCAGAGATTTACTTATGTAAGTAAAGCAACAATAGTTCTTAGTTTCCATGTAACTTAAATACAGGATCACTATTTATTTCGAATGATCCAAATATGTTCAGGTTAATGCATTTAGAAATTATTAGAAGTCTTTTTTGAAAGTCTTCACACATTCAGCTGGAGATATCAAGCAATTGCAATCAATACAATTTGGTGTTAGAGCCTTTTCATGCAGGGCACTTTCAAGTTGCATAGGATAAGAAGACAAAAATTTGTTTTTCTTAAAGGGAGACAGGATGATGTTTCATACACTACCCCATTTTCAAGTCAGGCAACAGGATGATGTTTCATACACTACCCCATTTTCAAGTCAGGCAAAAAGTATAAATTTTAACAGTGTTTCTGATAATTAGATAATTAACTGCGGGAGAGCCTAATTATTGATACAATCACAAACTAATATAATTTTCAACAGCAAAAATATTCTACGAGTGTGTTGTACGTGTTTGCAGAAGGGAAGCCTGAAGTACAGTGCTACTGTAAGACATTCAGTGTGTTGTACTAAAGCTGCTAAACGTGTGTAGTACATCACAAACTAACACATCTGAACTGAGAGGTGCATGCGCTAGTGCCCGTTAAACTAGCAAATGGCAAAATGCATGTAACAGCAAAGAACTAGTGGCACGAATGCGAAATTGTGTTTGTGTGGTAATAATTCTTTCGCGTAAGTCATTTTTGAAAAAATAGTATGTTTCCTTTCAATATTTTAAAGAGTAGATTGCTTCGACCTACAGTTTAAGTTTGGGTCCGGTTTTGCTTCAATCTGCAAAGAAGATCAAATTCTGGGCATGAATCACAATTATTAGTTCATCATTAGCCTTTTCCATCCAGTAACTTGTCCAGTTAAAATCGCTTGCTGGCCAAGAAACAGAATAATCCAGTCTGTCATGCAAAGCATTTGGGTTGCTTACTGAGTTTTTTGTCCAATTTCGCATCGGTTTCAAAAATGAGGCCCCTACAAGGATATTTTGCCTCACAGTAAGTAAGTGGCAGAGTTTTCTATTGTGCAAATGAGAACGAAAGCAAGACCGACATCACAGCAAAAAAGATCTATTTATAAGAGTTACATTGCAAGCAGCAACCCAATGACCAAAACAAATTGTGTCTCATTTGAAAAATAATATTTACAAAACATTCTGGCGCTGAAGCTAAACTATAGTCTATTAAACAAAAATCACATATTATTAGGGTATAATTTATTACCTTAACAAACCTGTTATACATTCTCATGCCAACCATTGCTCACATTCAACATCAGTCTTTGGATCATTTCTGCATGCTCCTTGTAACACAGATTGAGCACAGTCTTTATACAAGGCCTTCATGGTCTTCTAAACATCATTTAATACACAAATCAGGACTTGTCGCAATTTAGGCAATGAAAGACTATCCTTTAAATAGAGGATGGAAGAATTGTAGAGCCAAGGCTCTTTAGTACAATAGTAGAGTACAATATTTACTGATCTGCACACATCGTGTGACACACTGACACTAGGGCAGACATTTATCATTTAGCTTTGAAAATTTAATGCTTAAATCAACAAAAAGTACATCATTTTAGTTGTACCAATACGAATTCACGCACTAGCTGAGCGATCACAGCAGCAGAACTTAAGCAACACTGTACTTGGCTAGTAAGTGGATAGAAGTTTTGTTGATGTAAGAGATATGTATATCTGAACAGTGTTTCTATTGGGAGAGTACCTCAACTTAGAGATTAGCCTATCCATGATAATGCAGTAGGTTCAGGCCCTGCCATAGCCATTAATATAACAAGCAGATCATGTGAACACTGTTTTGCTGTTTCCACTACTCCTAACCACATCAGTGGCACGGAAATATAGACCTCATATTATATGTTACAAGATTTTGAAAGAGTTGTTCCAGGGTTTCTAGTATAAGAGGCCACATCCCTCTTTTGCAGAAATTGTTCCCTGTAGGAATGCCTTGCCAAACGATGTGCATAGCGCACCAAATGTTATCTAGTATCTTCAAAAGCCAATGAATTCTTAGCGTCAAAGCCATGTATCAAGTTTTAAAGGTAGATTATTCACTCATTTTACATATAGTAAACTCATAATCGTCTGGCATTTAAATGAATAATATTTTATACGATAACACTAAAATATCTCACAATTACTGATTCTATAGATAGTTTTGTGTGGTTTTGTTTAAAAATATAAAAATTCATGATCTGCGCTAGAACCTGGAAGCTAGCTTATGGTGGCCACTAGAATTCGAAAAATTCAATATTACAGATACAACATTACAATATATACAAATATAAATATAAATATGGGTGGGAAGTATTAAAAATTTTATTTTACTATACAGTTTTTGAAAAAGAAAACAACAAATCATGATTGAGTCATCAGTTATATGTTTCGAGTAAGTTTAATTTATATATTTTTTTAAATATGGAAAGCGAGTTGACATTTTTAATAGCTGGAGCAATTGAATTCCATATGTAAGGGCCATTGTATTTAATAGAAAATTTTCTAACATTAGTGTTACACTGTATGTAGTGATAGTGCAGCCTATAACGTGTGCCGTAATTATGTATCTCAGCATTCAAACAAAAATAATCAGTAAATAAGGGAGGCAATAATTTATGAGAGAATTTGTACATGAAAATGGCAGTTTGGAACTTATTAATGTCGTAAATGTTTAGAAAGTTTAGTCTTTTAAATATTGGCTGTGTATGGTCCTGATAACCGGCAAATGTTATAGCTCGCACTATTTTCTTCTGAATCAGATGAATTTTTTTCAATCGACTGGAACCGATTGAATTGTGGTCAATTCAATAGTGACCACATATGAAGCACGGGTGTGATACCAATAGGCACACGGTCCGCTGTGCCGATTCATCATATCGAATACACGATTGCTGGGCAAAACCTATAAGGACCTATATTGTGATACAATGCCGAACTAGGCTGCAGCTCCGATTTAAAAAAGCTTGCACCTTTTTAGCCTTTTAAAATGATGTTGTAGTAACAACATTATTGTGACAAAAGTTTCAATTGAAGATCTCTCTGCTATTGAAGATTTTCAACACGTTTCATATGACGCAATACAAGAAACCTTCTCACAAATTGGTGCATCGACTGGTATTTGCTGGTATCCAGTGATCCATCCATGGTAACGTCAAAGTATACACAATAAAGTAGGGTTCGCGCAGTTAGTGTCGCCCTAGCGGCTATTCAGTACGGCCTGTTGTTGTCAGGTACGCAACAGCGCAGGCTGTGGGTACTGTAGCTGATGAATTGATGAGACCATCAAAACCAGCCCGGTTAACAGGCGCTCATAAATTGCTCAGCAGTGAGTTGCAAAAACACAAAAAGATATCTTTTTAAATTTTGCAAGGATGCAGCCAGGTAATTATAATAAAATGTTAATTATAACACAGCTTTGAAACTTTTGTTACTAGTTAAATATTTTATACGCTAAGCAAAGACTGCAAGGCCTACATCTCTCTTTTTTGGCGATTTATAGCAGCTGTTATCTTTTTGAATATTATTTAAAGCAACCATAAGGCGTTAGGTTAAGAATAATTTGTAGTTAAAATAAAAATTATTATAATCATATCTCATGAAAATTAATAGGCTTATTTACAAAAGAAGTTAAGAAAGTTGATCAAAAGAAAGAATACCTGGCTCATGTAGTATTCGATTTCTGGAGAAATATTTTTTCTAAAAAACATTTCTATTTCATATGTTCTTATCAGGAAATATAACTTGAAGAAATATTAGGCCTGACTTTCATGTGTAATACCTTTCATAGAAAAAAAATCGATTTTTTCAGAAGAGCAAATAATTTTCCAGAACATAACTTAATCTAAGCATCTGCATGTTTGGTTAATTCCAAGTTAAAAATTAAAAAGCATATAATCATACATTGGCCTTTGTTATGAGTTGGAGTTAGTTATAAAATTTCGTTGAACAAGTAGAGATGAATTTACGAAATTACTCCTCTTTTTTATTATCAGTGAACAAAAAATAACTGAAGGAAACATCAGAGCTGTCATCCTAAGCAGCCGACATAACTTCCACCTCTATAACAACCAACTAACTATGTCAAAACCTAGTTAAAGAATTCAGGCGAGAAGCATAAATTAGAATCTGCACGCGTGTCATAATACCTTATAATATAATGTGCAGACATTACTTATATTTGGCCTAATTTTTTAAGATTCAGTTAGGCTTACATCAAAATAAATGTTCATTAAATACAGTTTGCTTACGTGTAAAAAATGTACTTGTATAATGTTCTTTTGTTTTGTTTATTAATTAGACTCTTTAGTATTATTTTAATGCATGTACTTTGCAGCTTGATTCAGTTCCCTATTTGAAAGTTTGTTTAAATTTCTGTTTGGCTAGCTTGCTTTTCATTTTATTTAGTTTGTTTTTTATTATTTTTATTTAGTATTATTGTTATTATTTTGCATGTTTTTCTCATATTGAGTTATGCATGGACGATATGACAGCTTGAATTTGGTCATTTTTTGCACTAATGTTTTTCTTTTGCTAATAGGTACCATTACGACCTTTGTTACTTTATTAGTAAGGTATAAATCAATTTAAATGAAATTATTCATTCATCGCCGTCTATATCAAAATCGTAATTACATATTAAGTTTCCTCATGTTTCCTTGCTGTTCATTACGTCTTTTACTTTATTTCAAAATTATTTCAATATTTATATCAAAATCGTAATTCCATATTGTGTTTTTCTTATGTTTCGTTGCTATTATTACATCATTTACTTTATTACATCAATTTCATTGAGTCATCTACAAAAGCACGCATATCTTTAATAATTTTTTCATTTTCATTTAAGTAAGGTGAGTGTGTTAATACCGTATGGTCGTACACTCACCTCACACTACTCAAACTATTTTATTTATTGTTTATTTATGTGTACAATATTGTATTTTGATGTGTGAAATAAAATTCATAGTTCATAGTTCCATATTTCTTTTAACTCTCTCTCTCTCCCCCTCTTTCTCTCTAAGAGAGGGAGGGAGAGAAAAATCAATAAATCAATGAAAAATGCATTACTTCTTTACATAGCAGGCAGCCCATCACGCAGTCAGCTAGCCTCTTTCCTCAGGAAAAACAATAAAATTTTACTTACAAGAAAACTGAACAGGCATTTGCAAGTACATAATACAAACTTATTGCTACAATTTTTTTCCTTTTCATGAAATGTTTTCAGTTTTTTTAAACTAATAATTGCTTTTAATTGAGATATACTTCTTTTATTAAAAACGCAAAAGTGATTTTGGCTTATCAAAATTGCACGTATGACAACACTACTGGTGAACTTAATAATATTATTATTACAGTCAATGCGGCGCTCCAAATTTTTTACTGAATGGCCGTTTGATGCCGCCAGCATAGCCGCTAATCGCAAAAAGGAAATACGTAACAATAGGCTACTTTCGTCACTTCCTCTTTAAACACTTTGGTAACGTGGCGTTTACCAGACATCCGGAAATATGCGTTATTCACCTGCGGAACAGCTGCGCGTAAAAATATCAATAGAAAATAGCTGCAAAAAATAACGCATAACGTACGTCTGGGAAACTGGTGCATTGAAAACGATATAAACCGATTTTATCTATTCCGCATCCACATACGCATCTGGTAAGCGTCACTTAACACACCATAAGGCGGTGTTTCAGTACTAGACATGAGGAATGCCTTATTGCATTATAGATAAAAACACTTTACATTGGTTTTAATGCACCTTGTGTTATCTTTATCAGACCTGTGTTATGCATGCAGTGCTTTAGGCCCTGCATTTGCGGGAAAATCAATATAGGTATTTCCAAAAGGTATTGCAGAAAAAAGATTACGTACTAAGATTTTGCTGCTAATATATGTTACGTTGTGCATGCGCTTTCCCGCCAGAATTCATTTACGCAGTCGAAGTAATAGCAATAATAGCGGGCTAACATAGTAGCAGTAGCAAGTGACAGTAAGATGTTACGTTTTCGAGCCAAAATTTACAAAATGCCGAAAGGTATCAAAGTTTAGGAGATACATTGTGTCGAGAACTGCGTTTCTCGAGTAAAACTGTTTATTTATGGTTACAAATATCTTTCCTAACAAACCTGTTTTTATAGTATACACTTAACTATATGTAAACTAGTTTTGTGTTCATTCTCAATTAGCCGCGAAATCACTTTCATATAGGCTTCCTTTTCAGAAGGCATTATAGTTGTAATTTTGCAACATTTTTTTCTAGTTAGCTAGCTTGGAGTGACATAACATTGCGATATGGCATTCCACTTCCTCCTTGTCGAGGATAATCTGTAGACAATTATCGGTATGTAGTCATTATAATTATTTGTATTTTGTAGTGTTTATGTAAATTGTTTCACTCATGCTCATTTGACGTAGTTATTAACTTAACGTTGCCAATGGCTCTTACGTAGCATTTTTCTGTTTAAACGTAGCCTTTAGCTGTATTTATTCGCATTTCCATTATCACGTAATCATTCTTTTTCATATAATCCTTGTATATATATATATATATACTTGTGAAATGTTTGTGTGATGTAATAATAACTGTGCGCATATTTTAACTTTATCGTTCCTGTTTTCTATATAAGCGGAATTTCGATATTAACAAACTTTATTTTAATCGCATATTTGCACCTCGCGAAATGCGGAATAAAACTTTAAAACACCAGGGCTTTCAGTAACCCAATAATTGCTTTCCCCCTTTTTTTGTAAAGAACTAAAAAGATTAAAAGTTCTAAAATATTTACAAAAAACAAGCCTAACCCGTGTCCAGCACACAACCAAATTTGTTTATTTTTTAATCCGCGTTCGCCACACCTTGGTGGAATTGTTAGTAGAAATTATAAGAAACCAGAAATTTCTTTATGATCTATGAACGTTCCTGGCATAGATGATAAGATTTTTCTATTTTGAAATGTAAATATCAAAATCTCTGCATGAAGTTTACCGCATCTCATTCAGGAACGGAAAGACAAAAAAACATGCAATATAATCACGTTTCACAGACATTACTTAAACGGATAAAATAGTAAAAAAGCAAATTCAATATTGTATTGTCATTTTCTCATTTAATACAAACTTTTGTATGTAACTCACTTACTATAGGCTTGTAGACATGTATGCTAGAGCGTTCTGCTACAATTTACTTATGCCTGGACTTCTTAGCCTTAATTGCTGTCCAGCCTTGTCTTTTCGCGTCCGGCTATGCCTCAATTTTGATTTTTTTTAAAATGGTTATGTTCCATAATCTTTCACTGTTTGCGTTGTAATGTTAATGCTTATTGACTACTAATAATTGATTTCTGGTCTGAAGATTATAATATGCTAGTTCCTAAAATACATTATAGTTTTGCTCATTATTTTATTGAATACGTTGGATGTTCCTAGATGCAGAATTGCTGCTTATAAATCCAGTTTTTCCATCGGATTTTTCATCTGTGAAATTCTCTACTGGGAAAGTGTTTCTTTGAAAACTTTAACCTTACGCTCATCACCAAGAACATCAACATATGCATTCTATAACTAATAAATTTGTTATGCAGTACGAATTCCATTTCTTTGGACGCATATATTTACGTGCTATCACAAGCTATCATAAAACATAGTAAAATAGATAGGTTGATAGATAGATAGACAGACGGACGGACAGACAGAAACAGACATATGGCAACAAAACTTTAACAAACAGCAACAATATAGTTAAATAATAAACAACTCTACTCTATTAATTCACAACATAAAACTAACAAGAAAAGAAACAGTCTTTCCTCTAATTAGTATAGTATGCAAACCAGCTGATCTATATTCAATCAGCGTCTTCCTTCTCGTGTGTCTTGCGCCCGACGATACTTCACATTAAAACCCTCACTAAATATGAACCAATGTCTAGCAGGCCACTATATATATATATAATACTATACTAACAGCAACACAAGATGGCTGTGTTCTAGTAACTTTACTAAAATTTCCATAATCATCAAGATGGCTACCACTATATCGCCACATTTCCAGATCGTATCAGTCCATCATAAGCCACAGTACCACTTTAAATTTAGAACACCAATCACAAAACAAGTCAACTGCTTGAGAGAGACAGGTTGTCAGATCGAAGTTTTTTAGTTACGAATGACGCAGGTCTGAGAAAATTCGAAATATGTAACGCCTGGACCAAGATTTAGGCATGCTTCTTATGCTACGTATCCAGCAAAACTTGGTAAATATCTTTTGTTTGAAGGCCTCTTGTTCGCTAATTTACTTACTCGTGACATGACGCACGTAACATAAACAAATTTGTTTCACAATACTGATAGAAAATACATACTTGCTTATCATAAAAAACAGCAATTAATACATAACATTAATTATTAATCCTTTTTCTTTTATACCTTGTAAGAGTAAATTATACGCCTTATACCTCAATTAATGTCTTCACCTTTTCACTATATGTCTTTTACTTTGAGTGGCCATTGGCCTAATTTGGAAGGATGGCGTAAAAATAAGAGAAATTGCTTGAATAATATTACATGTATATAAGTGTAACAGAATTACAATATTATATGCGAACTATTCTGTTGAGGACTGTGAGGCAGTCACTTTTTACAATAGTGTTTCATTGACATTAATACTGAATTGTATCGAAATGAAATTTTTTTCCATAACACTGCTTGTCAAAGGACAGTTAATTAATTTACATTGCAGTAAACGCAATTCTGTAGGTACATAGCGAGTTGAATTTAACATTTTTCCTGCAGTTTCTGAATTTCTTTTTTTGCTAATTCAAGTTCTCGCTTTACGGCTTCCAGTTCCATTGTTTTCTGAAATGAAAGCAACAAGATTAAAGCAACGCAAATTTATGGAGTTTATAAGGCGCAATTAAAAATATAAAACTGACAACATGAAAGAACATTATGCAGGAAAACGGAAACAAAAAAAAAACAAGTAAAACTGAAAGGCAGATAAAAGTTTTTTAGTTATTCGTCGCGGGCATTTTTCCCGTGGATGGATCGTTCCAAGCACTCTACTACGTTATTATATGCAAATTATTACTTCTTTTAATTGAGCTTTTGACATTTCGTAGAGTGTTGCCGTGGCTGTTGCATTTCCGCTGCTACTTTGAGCTTGAGATGTTGAAGTTCGAATGTCAACAACGTTGTGCTTCATTTGATAAACCTAAATAAAATAAATTTCCAGCGTTTTAAAACCAAGAAAACTATTGAAATTATACATAGGCAACGACATACAGTCATTGATAGATTAACGATCACATCTATATGAAGAGATTTTGGGGCCAGAAATAAATTTGCATCATTTTCACTAGCATCTCCGTTCAATTATAAGCGTAACCACAGCTACAAGTGTAAGGAAGTCGTCTGTACAAAAAGTAATCCCAGTAGGTCGAAAAAACTACTTGTATGTTGCCAACAGCATTTTACTGCGTGTTAATTCTTTTCCGGGAGAACAGCTTTCAGTTTGTATTGGATATCTGATGTAACGTATCAAATATTATTGTTGCAAAAAAGACAGCTGACGCATAAACGAGCACAGAAATGAACAAAATAAACAACCGAGAGAAGGAATAAATAAAAATTATTAGCGAGATCTAGCTTTTGAACAAAAGACTAACATAATCTGTAAGCATGTAAATGACAATTTGAATACGCGTATGATAACAGGCATATACATGATATGCCATTCAATGAAAAAAAATTAATGACCAAAGACAGTTGTCCAGCAACTTCTTTTCGCCCTTTCAATGCGCCATTGCGTGGGATACGAACTCGCAATCCTCTTGGGCGATGCCTTGATTGTAGGAGTTCAGGTTGTGCTGAGGTTGTGGGTAATGAGGTTGCGGGTACTGAAGTTAGTGGTACTGAAGATGCTGGTACTGAGGTTGTGGGTACAAAGAATTGCGAGTGCTAACGTCGTAGGCACCGCAAAATAGCAGTTATTCTGTCCTCACGTAGTATAAATATTGCTATTTTTGGTAGGCTCCAAGATTTAGGGTGGTGAGTTTACATGCACAGATTGTGCGCGCACCAAGAAAGATAAGTACTGCACGTTTGTCCACTCCACTTAGTATTTTGGTTTTTAACCGTGCACGACCAAAAGGTTCACACTTCTTGCAGTTTGTTTAAATTCGAGAATTTTACAATGGTGTTCGACACCTTTACGACTTGTGGTCTGACCATTGGGCTTCTTAATTGGTGCATCTGACACCAGCCCATGATCATGTTCGCGACATTTTAATACAAGAACACTGCTATACGATCATGTAATATTTTATTTCGTGTATTTGCGATGTGGCATGTGTTGTTCAGAAACTGGTTTGCCCACAGACGAAATACAACACCACCAAAATGTACAACATTGCGTTATTGCCAAATTTCAAGTCTTTAATGTATTTTGCAAATGATTCTAAAAACATAGACCTACCTTGGGAATAAAAACAAGTGACATAGTGACAGACGTGGCAAAGAATGTGAAAACACCGACTACTCCATACGAGAAATCGCTGCTATTTTCTACTGTCATCAGCATTGGGACTCCAATCACGCAGAGTATTAGCACATTATAAATAGATATGCCAATATACTTGCTGTCGTTCAATTCCGGAATTTTGACTTTCCTGAAATGGGAATATCACTTCATACTATTATAGAACACCACGAAGTCTATGCGTGCATGCGTGTATACATGTGTATGCATCTGCCCGTTTATTTATGCGTATCTGCACGCCTCAGCTATTGCACCCTAGAGCCGAACCTTCACGCACTGACGGAGCTTTTGTCGAGGGTTTTCAACGCATCAAGAATACATTAGTCCCGGCCCTCAAACGTACCTAGAATCCGTCAGTGAATCCGTTTATGGATCTGTCCGAGTAAAATCGTCAATTACCATGGGTCAAATGGATAAACTCATACTGGGTTTTACTGAAACTAGTTTACCCAAAATGAACACCCGCACTTTTAAGTGTTTGATACCCGTCTTTACTAAACCATTTTTACTTGAAACCTTGAAACTTACTCCAAAATGAATTTGCATGCAGGTTTCAATTAACAGTTCTCTCATTCTCTCAAAAAATATGTAGACACAAAAAGAAAATGGAAAACCAATTATCCTCAAGCTGCAATACAGGAAGGAGTTTACAATTCCCTACGCACTTTAGATACCCGTCTTTACTAAACCATTTTTACTTGAAACCTTGAAACTTACTCCAAAATGAATTTGCATGCAGGTTTCAATTAACAGTTCTCTCATTCTCTCAAAAAATATGTAGACACAAAAAGAAAATGGAAAACCAATTATCCTCAAGCTGCAATACAGGAAGGAGTTTACAATTCCCTACGCACTTTATATACCCTAACGCCAATCCTAACCCTAACCCTAATCTCAACCGTAACCCTAACCCTAGTTCGTTCACGAACTAATTTCTTGTGTATGGGGAGGTGAACAGACTCATGTTGCAGCAACCAGAATTCAGCAACATCAAACCTCGGATGTTATTCTTAACGCTAATTTAGGAGCAATCTTAAACTGTAGTGGAAAACTTCTATATTATAAACCATTCTTGTGGAACGCTCAGCAAGATAGATGGCACGTAAAACAATATTTGATTGTATTCACAACAGCAACGATGAGGATGCATGACAGGATCACCATTCGGACACCATTCTTGTTTCTTGCTTTTTTAATTAAAGATTATATAATCAACGAAATAGACGAAATCTTTTTAACACTTCCAATGCCTGTAAAACAAGTTTTCCAACAGTAGAACGTTGATAAATTATGTTTTAAGCACCTTGGAACACTGCAAACTCGAAACCAGCAAACTCAAAGGAAGGTCTACTCAGTGAGATGAGATGTTGGTGGTCTGATAGAAGCCTGACTCATTATCCCTCTAAAATGAGCCACCAAACCAACAGAGGTATCCCAGTCACATTCGGATGTATATAATTCCCTTTCCTCTACGAAATACCGCCCAAAGCGAGCATCGAACCAACGGCGGTCTCACGTCACTTACTCGAAGCTGTCGACTCAGCGATGCCCACGTACTTCGCCACCAAACAATATTCACAGTTGAAAGATGCTGATAATTACCTGGTTTCCCACGCAAGAAATGCTCCGTATAACAACTGAAGTCCTTTATAACAATAGATGATTCCCAGAAATGTGAGCTGTTTTTCATTCCAACACCTGCTGGCTTGCGGATACACGACAACGTCGTACACTTCGTTTTCCTAACAAAAGTATATACTGCAAGTTTATTTGTCCATCTGTACATTGAATAGGTGTTGTAAAACTGCATTTCAGATTTAGAGCCCGTTTACATTGGCAGTGAAATCAAACAATTACTAGATTATAAAAAGATGCTGCTAGTTTAGTACATATTACTTTCCAACAAGTGACTTTGGCTACATTGTTAAGTGTAACAGAGGATGAAGGCCCACAACTATCGCCATTACAAGTTTTGTTGTATATTTTTTACTGTTCTAAATTGTTGTGTGATAACCCCAGCCAGCTTAAGAAGTGCCAAAAAGATTTTCGTCATCAAGTCCTAGTTTTATTTACCTGTTGTCGTGAAAGTGTGGATGGATATCAATAAACTTCCATGGACAAGAAAAGCTGCGTAACATGACATAATGAACATTTGACAAAATTTTGCTAGTGACGAATTAATTGGCAATTTGGCACTGTAGAAGATAATCGATATTGGTTATTGTAAACTTTGCTTCTGTGAGAGAAATCTCAGTTTCATAACTGTAATAAGATTATAATAATTTTACCTCGGACGGATAATATATAATCTCAGCTTGTAAAGGATCAACAATCTCCCAAGACAAGAGAACAGCCGTATCGATGATTAAGAATAACAACACTAACATCATCAAGTGAGAGTCCTTTATATTCTGCAAAATGAAATTCGAGCAATTATACCGCAGTGCGAGCAGCAGTTCAAGCAGGAGCGGGGTGGTCTAGACTGTTGATTGGTTGATTTGTGGTTGAAAAGCATAAAACAAACTGTTTAGCTGCAAGTCAAACAAGCTACACTAAGGGAAATAAACGGTCTTCATCTATCTGATGTCTAAGTAACTGTATAGTAGCTATCATCTCTAGCGGATAAATTGCTTCCGTGTTATTTACCTCAGTCCTCAATTTACATGGGCAAGGAATTAACATTGTGTTCATTATGACACAAAAATGCAAGTAGTGAGAAATGGGGGGGGGGGGAGAAGGAGAAACAAGGAACAAATGGTGGTGGCGAAGTTTCCTTCTGTTGGAAGAACAGGACACCGAAAAAGAAAAAGAAAGAGGAAGGGAGGGGAGCAATTGCCAAGGAAGACAATATTAAAATAAACCATTTTGACATCTTGAAAATATTAGTCATCTACTGCAAGTTGTCCTATTTTTGTTATATTTCCTGGGACGAAAAATTACAGAAATCGAAATTCGAAGTTTCATTTCCTCTCTGTAATGTCTATTTATCGATTATGTATTAAGCTTATTATGTGCACAAGGTAACGATTAGTAACAATGATTAAATGAAAAGTGAAAGGTTGTTTCTTCCTACGATCCATTTTCAATTGTGGCTTGTGATGTGTAGTAATTACTTCGCATTATTGACACATAAAGTACATGCATGTATACAGGGTTCACAGACAGCATATATAGAATCTGCACTACAGATAAAAGATACCCTTCTTGGTTTACTAGTCTGTAAATTTTTCAACATTAATGTTACCTGTAATACGAACCTGCTTGACTACATTGCTGATTATGACGACGATAGTGAAAGATGATAATGACGATGATAACAACGACGACCAAGACGAAAATGATGATTATCATATTTGGTGCTAGTGTTGGCATTGCTTCTTATAATTGTAGTGGTGGTTGTCGTTTTCCTAATAGTATTCCTGGTGGATATAGCAGTGACGCATCGTGTAGTAGTGGCACAGACGGTGGTACTGGTGTTAGTTGTGGTGATGGTTTAGATTTAAATCATAAGTCAACAAGTGAAAATACTTACTACACGCTTTAGTTTTCCCTTCTCTGCGCTGGTGAAGACAAGAGAGACTCTCCAGGTTTTCGTGAACAACCCACCAAACAAAAGGGTAAAACCATAGGAAAGAATCCATGACCTAGCTTTGCAGATTCGTCCCAGTGTCTCAGTATATACAAGATTGGCATCAATACCAAATAAAAAGATGGATGTGTAGCAAAAAACAGCGCCCAAAGCTATAATATTGTTTAGATGAGGACTGGACATCTTGATTACCCTGAATTAACAATACAAGCGCTTAAAATAACATTCGTATGAGTCTGGAATCGCACTGGTAAAAATCGCCGGCATTCATTTCCATTGCCGGTTAAAAATTTTTAGTGTTAGGAAACGAAATTTTGCACCGTTCGTATATATTTGCACATGTCTCACTATTAATGTGATGTGATAGCGATCAAACTGCGTAGCGTTTACAACTCACCATTACGTTACAATGATTTCGAAATAGGAATTTTCCTTTAAAATAAGACTCATTTGTTTTTACCTGTTATTAACATAAAGTTAGCGCAATATAATGATACATATTATAAAATAAGGTCATTATTACGTTTATTTATGGCATAAATAAAAACATTTAAATAAGAACAGTATCTTCGAGTTTTAAAAATTTCGGTGACAAGAATAAAAACGATGGGTGGTTAAGAAATCAATGTGTATAAAAATCTAATAACAGTGTAAAGGTATTTGTTAGTACCTTTCAACTTATGCGACGCAAAGTAAGCTGAAAAAGTACCTTTTGTCATTCAACGAATTGAAAAATGCATTAGATTTTCCAACTTTTTTGGTTCGGCGCCAAAGATAACTTTGCTTTTCATACAAGACTTGATTGGACAAGTAGATAATGCCGACCACATTATCCACTTGTCCAGTCAAGTTAAAAAGGTCACTGAACAATCGCAAGAAGTTGGTTAAAACTTACTGTTGACGGTTGACTCGCCCATTTTGTCTCCAGTCACCCTGCTCCAGAAACTTAAGTCAGGCCTAAAAATACTAAACCTTTCGATAAATCAGTTAACCATCGATCACAAATCGATCTTAAATCAGCCTTTCCGAGCAGGCCGGTTGTCCGGTCAACCTGGAGTATTAAAACAAGATTTTACCTCAAAGCATTTAGACTCGTATATGCTATTGATACGAACCTTTTTTCTCTGTATACGCTGTTGAATAAAAGGAATATAAATGCGAAGACGATACCGAGTGAGGCTAGTACACACAGCATGCCGAATAACCCAGCAGAGATGTTCCTGTATCCAATTATCATTACTGGTTGGTCTCGTGGTACAAATAAAGGATCTTCTTCTAAAAAATAGCGAATACCACTGAATAATCCAATGATATAGAGTTTGATGGTGCCTTGGTAGAAAGGTACCTAACACATTTGCTATATTAATAAGGCCCAGTCCTAGATCCACTTTACTCTATAACTATATGTGCGTAGTGTTTTTAGCTTTTTTTATTTTTGTAGTCTTTTGTATGACATAGATATTGTAGATAAGTGTGCATTAGGACCATGACTTAACCATTACCAAGAATGCTCCTCTAAAATGGACACTGCTATGATGCTGAATCACATTAGGATGTTAGGATGTATACACAATGAGATAAACAGAGGGTAGCAAAGCACACATTTTTTCCTCGCCCCTATCCTGTCTACTTCATCTTTACCTTTAAAAATGATCTTCCGCGTCTCATTTGTCCAATGTATTCGGTTAGATAAAGGATTATGTAGTGCTACAGTCATATCTCGACCATCTGAAAAAGTAAGGTTTGGACTATATCTGTGGATTTTGTTTTTCATTGAAGCTGTTTTATTGACTATGTGCTGAAAATTTGAAAAACATACCGATAAGCTGCTCGATTTTTGTCAAACCATAACGATCACCCGTAGAACTAAAAGACACCAAACCCTGGAACATGAAAATAATATTTATTTTTGATACAAATAATTAAAATATGATTATTGGTGTAAGAAATAAAAAGCGTGATAATGTGGATTTGACACTGGATTATAACTGTTAATCTGACAGCGAAAACTATAGCAGCAAAAGAAAGTTGCCATCTTGATAAGTACAATTACAAAGTGCATTTTATGTATGAAATTTTCTAATAACGTTCAGCAAAAAACTTGCCTTGCTTTCTTCTAACTTGCTTTTGCCTTGCTTTCTTCTAACTTGCCTTTGCTTGCCTAACTTGAAATGATTTAATATGACATGAAATCCCCAGAACTAACGCCGGATCTTACACTGGTTTTATCTTACCTCGACCTACTTGACCTTAAATTACCTTTATTTTAACTTTACTTTTTCTACTTCAGTACATTAAAATATCCCATGAAGCCTTATCTTTCTTTACCTTACTTGATTTTTGCTATACCTTACATTTCTATACATTGCCTTACCTTATCTCATTTTGACCTATCATACCGACTTTACCTTTGTACACCTTGCACTATATGACCTTACTTTAGGTCAGTTTTTTTATATTTGATTTAACTCATCTTGAGTTTCTTTCTTTTACCTTAGGCACCCTACTCTTAGCTTACTTCACATTTACTATAATTGTCTCACCACACAATACTTTATTTTTCATTACATTAATTTAATTCACCTTAAATTACCGTACATTGCTTTTACCTACCTTTACCTTAACCTTTCCTACCCTGCTTTACTTTACTTACCTCCATGTTTTACCGCTTCCTGGCCGATGTTATCCAATTCAATTTCCTCTCCGTACTTTACCCTATCTCATCTCACTTCACCTTGTTTCACCTTTTGCATCACATTACCTAAAATCACTATACTGACCACACAGACCTTTCATTGTTTTACATAATTGCGAATCTTTTGGAGATCTTACCGTTGTGCCCAGGAAGTTCACATTGAGCAAAGCATCGTAGAATAGTCTGGTCATGTTTTGGTCTCCGTAGTGAAAATCTTGCAGCTTCTGAACAGAATTGTTACCTCGTAACCAACCATCAGTGATATTTAATGCCAAAGCCAATGCCCAGGTGGCGTCGTACGAAAATGGACCGTATTCAATCGAATTGAAGTTCTTCCCTTCTATGAAACGTAGGTACTCTTGCCATACTTCTTGAGCATTCTGAATAATCAGGGAAACATAATTATAAAACATTCACTAGCATATTGATGTTTATGACAAAGAGAAAATAGGGGAGAGAAGAAACAAAAAAGAAGGAAAAGTGAATAAGAAAGAATGACGACAAGAAGGAAGGGGAGTAGGAGCAAAACAAGACCAAGAAATTTTAGAAGCAGAAAAATGTGAAGATCAGCGAAAATGAAATTAGAGGACAATCAGAACAGAAAAGGAAAGAAAAGAAGAGTGAAAAAAAAAACAAGAAAAATGAGAAACACGAAAACGATTTTACTGAGGTATTGAAAATAAATGTGGCGGCGGCAAAAAAGTGCAAGAAAAACCCAATAAAAAAGGTAAGGGAAAGTCGAAAAATTGGGAAACACAAAATTAAGGAAAGAAAAGAGGAAGAGGAAGAGGAGGAGGAGGAGGAGGAGGAAGAGGAGGAGGAGGTGATTAACATATGGCTCTAGGATTGGCGTAAAACAAAAGCATGTGCATAAAGCATATGTCAGTACAATAAGGTATGTATAATTTGATCTAAAATAAAGAATTTTTCTGCCCCACATTTTAAGGGTTTTGGTTAATTAGTAATTACCTGCCCTGAAACTGTTGGATTTGGATCATCACTGAGTCCTTGAGGCTCGGTTAATACTATGTTACGAGTTGCAGCTTTCATTTGATCCTTTGTGCAATCAATCAGTGGATCTTTGGCTGACCACCAGCCTGGAGTCCACCATCCCAATCCAATCCATACGTATTTAGGACCATACATGCCAAGCTTGTACGCCT
The DNA here is from genome assembly GCA_030141605.1 of Tubiluchus corallicola. NCBI lineage: Eukaryota > Metazoa > Priapulida > Priapulimorpha > Priapulimorphida > Tubiluchidae > Tubiluchus > Tubiluchus corallicola. The sequence goes on from JAQGDQ010000002.1 coordinate 190,351, forward strand.
ACGTGAACATGCTATTAGATAATGTTAAATTTCAAAAGTAAGGATTTCATCATCACTATCATCATCGTGTTCAGACTAGCGAGTTTTCTAACTAAGAGTAGACTCGGAAGTGTGAACGGCTTTGCGAGGCATGTCGGCAAGTTTTTGCAAACTCTCCGAATGTTGGTGTGAGCTCTCTTCAACAGTAAGCGCGAGCTGACATTCAGCAAAGCTCGTGACAGTTCTCATAAAGCTGTTCACATTTGTACCTGCATAGGGAGAACTCGTGCAAGAAAACTTGTTAATCTGAACGCGCCGTACGGATAAGACAACGCATTCCCAAAATTTAGACTACGACAACCGTAGACATCGTATCTGTTAACAGTTAGCTTATCACCGTCATTTCAGGAGCAGTAACCAAAAAGCTTGGAGAATGTTCGCGCATTACTGATCATCAGTAGATGGATTTATTAGCGTTTGTCTTTTCACGCAGTTTCAACATTGAGCAAAATGTTTTTGTTGTTGCTGTTTCTCTGTGGTACGGTGAGGGAGCCGTCGAGGTGTGGTGTGATGTAGGCACAGATCTAGAGGAGTCCTCAGAGACGTCCTCAATACGTAAGTGCTTCATCTAAATCTATGGGTGTGGGTGTGTTTTTTTCATATTGTGATGTTACAATAGAGCAGTATTGCTGAAAAATTGTTGACTGACTTAAAGGAACCAGCGGAAGGGCATCGTTCGAAACATAAAATGTTACTAATTTTGTAGACTTTCTCACTGCAATGTAAAGACTACATAACTAATAATGCCGATCATCGTATTTTATGTATTATATTGATATACTTTACGTTCTTACATGGCAGAATGTCAGCCTAGCTTTGTCCTCGTACATGTTTAATAGAATAATACGAGTTCCTTTAGCCTGTGTAAAAGAGAAAAACTGTAATTTTGTATAATTGTTACTCTTGTATATATACACAGTGGAAAGTTTAGTACAGGAAAAATTTTGCACTAGGAAAATTTGATACAGAGAAAGTTTGGTAAAAACGAAAGTCTAGTAGTTTTACTACGAAAATATCTTTTATATAACCTACTCGAAAGGGTTATAGAAATTCATATTGTTGCACTTGTTTTTATTTGTTTTTTTTGTTGTTGTTAAATGTCATTGTCGTTGTTGTTGTTGTCGTCTTGCTGCTGTCATTGTTGTTGTTGCTGGTCATGCTGTTTTTGCTGCTATTGTCGTTGCTGTTGTTGTTGTTCTCGTATGTTTGTTTGTTTTTGTTTAATGTATTTGTTGTCCTTATCATCATCATCGTTTTTCTCATTGTTACATTTGTTGTTTTATTGCCGTTGATGTTGCTGCTGTACATTATTGCTATTGTTGCTGTTGCTGTTGCTGTTGCTGCTACCGTTGTTGTTGTTGTTGTTGTTGTTGTTGTTGCTGTTGTTTTGTTTCTGCTGCTATTGTTGTCATTGTTATTGTTGTTGTCGTCCTTGTTGCTACTGCTGCTGTTGTTATTGCAGTTGTTGTTGTTGTTGATGATGTTGTTGTTGGTGGTGCTATCGTCGTCGCTGTCGTTGTCGTTGTTGTTTGTTAGTTAGTTTGTTTGTTTGTTTGCTTCTTGCATGCTGTTTTTGTTTTCATCATTATCTTCATCGCCATTATCATCATCATCTTCGTCTTCATCTTTAGCAGCATCATTATCATTGTCATCATTGTTATCATCATCATCGTTGTTACATTTGTTCTTTCGTTACTGTTGTTGTTGCAATTATTTTGTAATGAAATATAAACATGCTCTCTTTTCTGTTTAGAACAAAATTTCCCAGTACGAAATTTTAACGATAGCATATTCTCTCTGTACAAAAATCTCCTTGTACGTATCATACTCTTTGCACTAAACATCTCTGCTATCACATTTTCCTTATATCAAACATTCCCTATAATAGATTTTCCTAGTACCAAAAATTCTTTATACCTTAAGATTGCAGTACCAAGTTTACCTGTACCAAAATTTACACGTACAAACAATTGCTTGTACCAAATCTTCCAGTACCAAACTTTCCTGGTACCAAATTTACGTGTATCAAACTTGCCAGTACCATACTTACTTGTACCAAATTTTCTTACATACATGCAGAGAAATTAGAGCCTTGCGAAATTACGGAATGACCTATAGTCATGACACAGCACGGCTCTTTCTGCTGTATACCTGTTCGATCGTGTCATGATATCCTGTCAACGTCACTCACTAATTGCCGTAAAATATTACAGAAAAAAGTTGTTTCAAAATAGTGGAGAGTGGAAAAGTGGGTGTAGCGTGCAGCGGCTAATTAAAACAGAATCTAATTAACGTGATTTGCAGTTGGCAGTGAGTATTATATCGCATAATTATTCTGATTTTAATCAGCACTTTGTGCAATATTTGTGTAATAAGCTTCTTGTTGGTTGAAAAACTAGAATTATTACTTTGTTCGATGCATTGACAAACTATTTTTACAAGCGAATTGGTAATTGTGCAGCAGTTATTTCAGTAAGTTTTTTAAGGATACTCAGTTAATGTGAAACCTATACCATATATATATAACTGCCCATAAAACTAGAAATTTAATACATGTAAAATTTATTTTCTTTCTATTAGGACAAAGAAAAAGAAATAATGCAGTTTCCAGTCACTTTTTTGTCTTCTCTTTGCTCGCATCTTTATGATTACAAACGTTCGCGCTCAAAACCCAAACACTAGCGTGCAGTTTATAAAAGCTCCCGATCTCGTAGGAGTAGCTTAAAAGTTGTGTTCGCTTTCCTTACGGGAAGCATCAGCATAAAGGTAAGCACGGGCGCGTGCAGACTGCAATCCAGCTTGTTGGTAAAAGCTTGCTTTTTAGTTTACCAGCCAAGCCGCTAACCACTATATATATATACATTAAATCTTTTAAGAAGTCTACAACTTCTCGTTATTATCTTTTAATGTAAATGAAGCCAACTGATTTTTGTGGAATTTTAACCGTCTAATACCGCTGCCAACCTGGCCGTCCCAGCCGAGTATTCTAATATCTTGTTTGCTATCGCGCGCTACAATGTGATCATTACTTTGGATACCGCTTCTCTTCCAGAAAATAACTATATACATGAATTACTGAAAGTCTTGTTTTTCGCGTTTCTTTAAAGAGTTTCGAATCTTTGAACTTTGAAGTAGCGTTGGTAGAAGTAAAATGATTTAATTTTTGATCATTCTAAGTATTTTTCCCTACATTCACATTTCATCCTGCATATTAGCTGTTTTAGCCTTCATCCTTTTATCGTTTTACTAGTGGCAATACATTGATTTTCATCACTTAGTTAAAAACGCCGTGTTAAATATTTGAAGCTTGGAATCTGGCTTCCTGAAATTGTAATAATAACATCACTAAAAGGCTCTCTTCTCTTTCCCATCTCTCTCTCTCTCTCTCGCTCTCTCTCTCTCTCTTTCTATTTGTCGCAGTCAAGTGACGATCAATAATTCAGTCAAATTTGGATCACACAAAAAACTTTGTAATGTATAAAATGATGAATTTCAGCGAGGTTATCTGATCTTCTCATGAAACGCCTGCGTAACTTATGAACAACGGAAAATCGCATGGTGGTGCGTCACAAATATGAAGAAATAAGTGCTACACCGCAATGAGATTTATCGCTTTACATTTACCAAACAAATTGCTCAGTATATTGCAAACGTGAAACCATACAACATTTAGGTTAACTATGATAATTACAGCTATCATGTGGCTACAACATCATGTCACCGAGTATTGAAATAATGGAGTTGCCGTTTGTGTTCGACAGAAAATTACGCCGTATTTAGTAAATTTGGTCAATTACGATGCCTCTGTGAATTGATTTCTTGCTATGATCAGTTTACAGGTGACTGAACATAAGATAGCTGTCTGCATATAACTTGATAATTAATAAGACTATTGTTGGTTTAATATAATAAGGTAATAATGTAAAGCTGGTTTAATGTAATTACGGCAAACAAAAAATTATTTGCAATATAACTTCTAAAACCTCTTAAAATAAAAATACGCTTTGAAATGCGGCCAAAATATGAGTTAAAGCCAAATTTTGCCAAAAATTTTATAGCATTGAGAAGATTTATTCGGTGTTATCCCGAGCCTTACTCAACCTAATTTATAGTATACAGTATATTGATTGATATAAAGTATGTGATTCAAAAACACGATGGGGAATCTACCATTTCATCTTCCTATATTTAAGATTTTAGATATTTAAAGGAAAACCGGGCCCAATCTTAAACTATAGCTCAAAACAATTTAACATATAAAAATATTGAAAGAGAATATATTGTTTTTAATGATCATTTATGCGAAAAAAATTATTGCTACAGAAACGTAATTTCGCTTTTGCCCCTCTAGTTCTTCATTATTACAAGGATTTATCCATTCGCTAGTTAAATGGGTACTAGTGCCTGCATTTCCGAAACGCGTTGCACAAAAAGGCGATCTATCTCTCAGTTTAGATGTGGTTCAGTTGTGATGCAGCGCACGCGTTCTAGCGTTCATGCATGAACATAGCAGTAAACTTGAAATTTAAATTTTTAAAGTTTGTCCAGTTTTTGTGTATCACACTGAATGTTGTACAGTAGCACTGTACTTCAATTTTCACTTTTGCAAACACGTGCAACGTGGCATATTTGTTTTGTTACAAAATTGTGTTTTCAACGTATTAGTCAGTTATCTTAACTATCAGAAACACTTTGAGATTACTATAGGTGTTATAATGTACGGCTCTTACCACATTTCAAATGGTGTAGGAAATAAAATTAACTTGTTTTGCTTGAATGATAACGAGTTGTAACGGCTTATGCCTCAGTGGCAATCTCCTCGACTATACTTTTTGACATTAATTATGTGATAATGTAATCAATGTCGAAATAAATGTTAATGAATGAATGAATGAGTGAATGAGTGAATGAGTGAATGAATGAATGAATGAATAAATGAATAAATGAATGAACGAATGAATAAATGAATGAATGTAATTTTTATAACAATCCATTTTTTTCTAAATATAACTTAATTGTATAGTGTGGTGCAAGGCACTCTGGTCATTACCAATCTTATTATTAATGTAGTTGTGTTGTACCCTAGACGCGCTCGATGTTTGCATCGACGTACCCCAGTGGTGTGCTTTGATCACCGGTCATCGTTCATTTTGTTGGTAATTGGTTATTATTTGTCCAGCTATTACTCATTAGCCCGCATATTCAACGCACGCAATTACTGATGCTGGCATTTTGAGGGCATATTTGTCTAACTGTTCTTTTGGCTTTGTCATTTTGTTTTCTGCCCTAAATTGAGTTTAAACCAGAACAACGCGATTACGTAACGTGTGTCTAAGTGTTTTTTTCTGTTAATATTTGTACTTTATGCAAAAAATAATGCATATTTTCTTATCAAATGATGGAAAATGGTTCATAAAAATATATGAACCATTTTGGTTCAAATGAACAGTATTGATTTTCTAATATTATTAATATTATTTTCTAATTTTAGGAGGGTTATAATAGTTACATCATATTTATAAGTACACAAAGCAACATATACTCGTAAAACTTGAGTCCATAAAGGCTGACTTAAAATAGTGTGACGATTTTTCCTTTATTTTCTTTTCTGAATTAACGTTTTTTACTATGGTACAGTTCAAATAAATCATGTTGTAATTTGTCTCATGTTTTTCTCTCTTTTTTATTATTTATTGCTATTCTTTGTACTTGACTGTACCTCATGAGTAGAATAAATGGCATAAATAAAAAATTCAACTAGAGTGCGTGGATAATTACTGTATGCTACATCGCTACAAGCTGTAACTAGGATATTGCCTACAAAAGGTTTTGCAAAAATAGAAAAAATGTTACTTTTATATTGTTGACTTGGTTCTTCGAATCAGTTTGAAACGTTTCCGAGGTAAGAACAGTGATATTGTTCTCATGTAGCTGCGATAATAGATTATCTATTGCCTACAAGAAAAAAAGGCGTGATTAAAGTTATTAATTCAGTTTAAACGATTAGAGATGTTTGGATTTCTTTATGTTTAGTACACATTTAAATCTCAGTTATCAGTATAACACGTTTAGAGCGAGATTACGAAACGAGGTATTAAAATAATAACATGCTAGTATGTCTTTATTGCTCTGTGTGCTATTTACCACCTTATGTAATATAATATATGTTTTACAAATACAAACCTATAACACATAACATCTCAGTTCAAGTGATTGCAAAGAGTATCGAATTGGCTTTGAAATGAAGCCGAGAGTGAATTGTGGCCTTAAATGCGAAAAAACCTAAGCATGTTTCATTTTTCGCCACCACAACGTTACGTTGCCTATATGGATGTTTCTTTTTCCGATCAGTTTCATGTTCATGTGCTTGATCGCGACTTTAGTTCTTAGACAGGAGAAATATTTTGCAGAATTGGCCAATAACAATAAAAAAACTGTGATGCCTGTATTAGGCTCAAAATAACCAGATTTTTTAAGCTATAATAGATCTTTACAAATCGACATTTTGGCCTTTATATGTGATATCGCATTTTTAGTTCAACTGTATCTAATCTGCGCTAGTTCTATATCATCAGTTGTTACAGGTTCTTAAGCAACGACATTTTGTTATTTGTGGTACTCATTATTTACTGCCTTTTTACTCTCATAGCACAATCATGGACATTTCTAGATGCAGAACAGCTGCCTATAAATCCAGTTTTTCACTCGGGCTTCTCATCTATGGAATTCTCAATCAGAAAATAGTTTACCTAAAGACTAAAACCACCACGAAGAACATAACAGTTACAGTTTAGCAAATTAGTTACAGAGTTGTCACTGGCTAATAATAACTATCTCAGGCCTACCTGATTTAAGCAAGGCTTTCGGATTTAGTAGCATATATCGAATGTTGCCTCATTTTCACCTACATAAAACTTAGTCTTTGTTTTGTTAATACCCACCAAGGAAAATATATCTTCGTTCTGATGAAGTGTGGCGACTTTTGTCCATTTGTACGTTTTAAGTAAATGAACGCGAGCTGAATTTGCCGTTTGAGACGGAGGCCAGGTACGAAAAAACAGAGGATACAATTTTCTGTCAGACAATGCTGGACTAGCCGCTGCTGCTGACATCTAAAGTAAAAAACAAAAACAAGTGCAGAAAACGATGTAGCTGAAGCATACACAAATAACGACGTAGAAGCAAGACGGTAATAAGAACGTCATTACCATACGAACATCTAAATACGTGTTCAAGTAACCGGAATCATTAACTTTTCTGCGTCATTATATATCATCGTTTTATTGTTTATAAGAGAAAATGGAGACGAAATGATTATCAACAGACTCGAATGAGCAGGATAAAATAAAAGCATCTTTACTAGTCTAATGAGGTTCCTAATGCCTGTTGCACAGGGAGACTGTATTTTTGTCAACGACATGATTGCAAGAACTCAGTTTTCAACGATATGGTTGTCGTGTGTCGCCACACAAGCCGCGTACTTGCTACTAAAACAAGTTGCTACTCAAAATCATAAAATATGCTTCTAATTATATTTTCTAAGAAGGTTAGCAAAACAGAATTTTTTCCAACTTCTTTCTTTATATGACATTACCAGCCAACACACTATATAGGCTTGTATCATCAGTCCAAATAATAAGTATTGATAAAAATGGTAATAGGTGTATTAATAAATGATAAAATCTAAGTCACATGGGATAATTAAATAATTTACGATTATGATAATATTTTAATAATTGCAACCATATCATGGTATCTCATCAACTGGTGTTTGCATTAGAGCTCTAACTTGCATATCTTCAAAAAGCATAACTTGCGAGACTATAAGTGCTGTTAACTGTGCAGGTGTAAAAAATGAGAAAAAAAATGAAAATATATTCAGGGCAGGAGAGGTAGGATTAGGTTACTAAAATGATGTATAAAATGAATACGAAATTGTTATTTAGCACACTGTAAAGTTACATTAGTTACTAAATTACATAATAGACCAGACTGATGTTAATGTGTGCATGCGACATGCTAGCTGAAATTCTAAAAACGAATACTTCAAATTTTTCTTGAAGCTTGTTAATGGAAGAAACTTACAATATGAGTACACGATTTGTTTTACATGGCAAAACCGACAAATAATATAAAATGTTTGGGATAAAGTTGAGAAGTATGAAGCAGAGAGCAATTTATGAAGTAGAGAGTAATTTCAGTTGGAGATCTGAAATGGCGAAACGCAATGAAAAAGTTTTAGGTCATGAAATGTTAGTTATTAGTTTACATAATAATAGTTATTATTTTACATAATTTACCATAATTAGCTTGAATTGAGCAGTGAAAGCAGCCGTTGGTTGCGCCACCACTGAGCAACCACCTTCCAGTGTCATAACCTTGGTAGGCGGTCGTGACAGCAGATCGAAGAAAACTTTTGTTCCAACGCCGCCATTACACTGAAAATAACGATTTTAATCAGAGTAATCAGTCTCATTTAAACTGATAAGCAAAACATAAGGAAGAATGAGCTGTATTATTGACGGATCATTCTATTGCGAAGTTCACATTCACAGGATTGCACGTATGAAGGTGCTCTGTATTTAAGTAGACTGTTTCAACCGATTAACAGTTTTTTCGATCGAGGGGAGACAACCTATATGCTACTGTACTAAAATAATGGTTTTTGGCACCGAATATTAAGTTACTCTATTTAACGCGATACTAATTTTCCTATGTTATTCATGTAATTTTACTCAACTTAAAAGCTTTTTACCGAACATAAAATAATAAACGTTCATCAGTCAATGAAATAACCCAAATATTTTTCAATATGGTATGACGTCGTTAAGGACTCCACAGCAAACTTTACAGAAGAAAATTTATATCCTGACTAACATATACTCCATCGCTACTCAAAGAAAAAAACGTACGATTTTTGTGAAGGTAAACTTATTGGCATAAAGGGTAAAATATCCATGTTATGGGTGCTTTTTATTATGGCATGCATTCACCACGTTTTTTATTTTATGATTTCTCCGTTTGCAAATTAATTACATAAATTAAATTTCTAGTTGTTTCTGGTGTTCCAATACTAGCAGTCGTCTTATCATTGGTGCTCCTGACTGTTAACTAATTTTCTGAATTGCGAATAATGAAGAGCGCCTCCTTGCTTCGCAGAGCCAGTCGCACAATCCACATCAGATCGCCCGATCAAATGCACTTAATATACCCTTGTCGACCAAATTCGGATGCATCTTCATATCGGTTGAGTCCCTAGAAAGTTGGTAAACTTTGGTTGTTCACACTAACGTGATTTTCTTGGGTCGCTCTCGTAAAACATCTACCTTGTAGCTCATAATTAAATAACAGCAACAAGAAGTTTTGAATATTGTACACAGAATAACCTCGTTACGTTTCTGCTGTCCTCGCTATTTTGCACGCTGCGGAGCGATAAGCAGTTAGATAAAAGACGGACAGACAATCAGGCAGGCAGACTGACGTAACAATAAACGTGTAATATGATAATATAAGTAATATGGTGACAAGGTGAATAGTCGAGTGGACACAGTCGGTGCTTAGCAATCAAAATTACGCAAAGTTTGGCCTGATTAGTAAAATGGCAGATAATTACCAGGATAATTGCTTCTAGATAGTTTTCTCTGCCATGCTGCCTCAGTATTTCTCTCATTGAAAGAGGATGGATAGACCTTCGAGTATGAATTTCACACATCGTTGGTTCATTATCTCATCACTTATACTTGATAATGTCACGTCCGGTCCCACCACAACCACTAATACAAGCGTTAGTGAGTGCTATATATATGAGTATGGAGCATATAAAGGCATGAAAAAGCAAACAAGGAAAAGTCAGCAAATGAAGCAGCAAACGAATGAATGAGCAAGTGAGCAAATAACGTTTGAACAACAAATAAAATAACTACATTTACTAAATTCTTTGAACCCGAACTTTACTACAAGGAAAGAATGTGAACAAGCCATATTGTTTGCGCTTGGAAGCGAACCAGTAGCTTTTGATTTCCAAGCCGCTCTATAATCACTAGGTCGCAAGGCACAGTTTAGACTTCAGATTTTTCCACGTATCATCTTTTCAATAAAGTTTAGCTTCGAAGCACAAAATTACTGCGGTTTCTAACGGCACTGTGTGTTTAATGTTAAACATATCAACATTACAAATAGCTAAAAACAAAACAAACAAACGCACATACAAACAAGCAACCGAATTTTTAATATTAATGCTAGTCGATCATTTGCTCTGCGTCTTATTTGCTTGCATATTGTTGGATGTCAGTAGTCCATTTCGGAGTTGACAGATATTAAATTATTCTGTCGCATTAAATTTATGGATTGCGTTAGGCTGCATTGTCGAATTCCCGTTAACCTATGCCTATACTATATTCAAAATTACTAAGGTGTATTGGGCCTACTATTTACCTCCAGTTTTTTTCACACGAAACTGAATGAGAACAACACAAATTCGTCAAGGTCGTACATCCTATCTACGCAATATATATGTATAACCATTTAGTGAATGCAAGAAATATAATAATGGCTGCGATTTCCCTGAAGTACGTCCAAACAGAGAAGCACAATCGGGCAAAAACTATGAAAATTCATTTCCCAGCTGTGTACTCGAATTAAGGACAATGCACAGCTTTATTTACGGGAAGACGACCAAACATTCTTCTGTCGAAAAATGTTCTTACACATTCTGTTTTTTTAACTAAACTATAATGGCAAACCCGAATTTGTAAAACATTGGTTTTTTTTAAGTTCACGTAAGAACACAGATGAGCATTCTTTTCATATGTTAGAGTTTAGAATTCCGTAATAAGGTTGCAAGAAATGTCAGTTACATAAAACTTCAAAAAAGTAAAAAGTCTAACTACTAATTATTAACTAATTTAAAAAATTAAAAAATCATGTTAATTCTAAAATTAAAATTTTAACTTTTTAATGAATTTACCGTGCCTGTTTTTCAACTAAAGCATTTTAATATTTCATTGCAATATGCAGGCCAGCTATTTCAGTTGATCCTTCCAAATTGGTATCCGTCATTTGTGATTTTGAGGACATCTTGATTCAGATTAGCATACGCACAAAATAGGGACAATAAAATATCAGCTTATCATAGCTCAGTCAATTCTAAAACTTGATTGAAAGCGGCAAGGGCTGTAATTTTCTTACGGTTTACCTCAGATTCCGTGCTTAGCTATACAGTTATCTACATTTTCTTAGGGAAATCATCGCTACACGTTAAATAAGATATTGCTCTGTTTTCGTAATGTTCTTCTATGATTTCTATAGTTGTTGATGTGCGGGAAACATCGGTTTCCGTCGCTTCTGTCGACGGATGCTGATTATACATATATTAGTATCGTACAGTAGAAGTTCGTTATAGGCTTCTTTAAAAAAACGACAACTGGTAATTATGCCTATTAAAATAATTCGCGTGTAGAGGGCTAGATTGCAGAAACCTAATATTGTGTGCCGCGATTTAGGATTTTCTGTTTGTAAAACTTTAATGATCAAAATATTATCATACTGTGTAATTTCAAGCTTACTAATTAGATGCTGCAAAACACTAATGTTGCTGGTATTGTCAGTAAACACTAAACAGTTTTACGTTATGTTAATATAATAAGTATAATAAATTATTTTTTTACAATTTGGAAAGATAGTATATTTATAGTTTAGCTCCGTGATTGGTAGTCATAAGAATAATGATTTACAAAATAATAGACCTTAATAATTGAAGACCTGGTTTACAGTGGCAATGTTAGCAAAGCCAATTTATTAGATGATCAGTTTATATCGATTACAACTATAGATACGACAGCTTTAACCATACCAAGGCAAACTTTATATCGAAAATCGAGAAATAGTTGCACTTGAAAATAGTGTTTGTGCATCTCAAGAAGTAAAAGACAATTAAAAATTTGAATCGCAATAAAACATGCAGTTACTATAGTAAAACAGTTAAAATGCTCCAAAACTGTTAGCCTCTTTATCTCAGATAGTCTTAAATAATTTGCAAGTCATTTAAACTTGGTCAGTTTCCAGATAAGCTAAATAAGCGAATGTTATATCACATTATTTAAGCCGTCGCCAAAAGAGAGTAGTAATTGAAGGTTCTGTATCTGAATAGAAACAGATTAAGGCTGGTGTTCATCAAGGCTCCGTTTTAGGGCCATTGCTTTCTTTAGTATTTATTAATGACATAGCTGACAACTTAGAAAATATAGTGCATCTATTTGTAGATGATATTAGTTTAATGTGTCCAACTAACAGTATACGTTTAAATATTGAAAGTTTAAATCGAGATTTAGATAAAATAAAAAAAACTGATGTTCCACTTGGCGGGGGGGGGGTTACAATAAACATCCAAAAATAAAGTCAATTTTATATTCACGCAAAAGATTACCATCAGTACTAAACGGATTCGTCTTTGGCAATACTGAAGTTGAAGTGACCAATACAGTCAAACATTAATATTTGATTGGAGCTTAATTAGAACTTCTACGTTAATTATATTGAACAAAAAGTCAACAAAATTCACTTTATTTAGTGCTATGTTAACAATATGCGGAGCTATGAAAGGCACTAGTCAAACAAATCTTAATCAGTTACTCGCCCTTCCCTCCTTAAAATTTAAAAGCCAGAGCTGAACATTTTCTAGTTCAAACTATCCAAAAAATATTTTACCATAACGCTCCAGAATATTTAGTTGAAATAAAAACTAACTTTCGCTGAAATGTAGAGTATTATCCCACCCGTGATTTCTCTCGTTTAAAACCTACAAAACAATTGTATAACAGTTTTTTCTCAAAAAGGCGTAAGAATTTGGAGGTATTTGCCCAAAAAATTTTGAGAAACCTATAGTTCCAAAATTCATTCAAAAATAAATTAATTACCTTGTGGAATGTACCCACAAAAATATTATGTAATCGATACAATAACGGTCGGGCCAATAAATTTCACTAATAGATGCCTGACAAATTTTTCTCAATTTGAAAAAGAGATATTTTTACTAGAAACTTAATTGCGACCCCAAATGTAACTGTGGTGATTTTATAGAAAGTATTTACTATTACTTTTTCGAATGTGTAAAATATGGTAGAGCCAGAGTAGCATTATGAGACGAACTACTCTACCACAAGATTGTAACACGTGAATCCTTGTAAAATTATAATCCTGCAGTTTTACACACGAAAATATTTGAAAAATTCAAAACCAGTCATCAATCTTGCTATATTCTACACAATTTATTTCAGCAGTTTATTGAAACAACGTCTCGCTTTACAATACAACAGAAATTTATATAACATGATTACTCAGCAAGTTACTTTGTAAATGTATCTCATTATTACTGATGTTATTTAAATGTTGCTTTTGCGAATTAATATGCAAACTGTTCAGGTTAAAAATCTTAATGCGTTTTCTCCAAATTGTATTTGAGACGTTTCTGTAGGCTTCTGTGTGAATATTTTTAATGGTGTACTATGATCGTCATGCCAGCGAGAAAAACGAATTTAGTGGGTGACAGAGAGAGAGAGAGAGCGAGAGAGAGAGAGAGAGAGAGAGAGAGAGAGAGAGAGAGAGAGAGAGAGAGAGAGAGAGAGAGAGAGAGAGAGAGAGAGAGAGAGAGAGAGAGAGAGAGAGAATTCCACTATGACCATACGTAAGCAGAAAACTACTATTAAACTCACTTTTGAATCTCCCCAGTCAAGTTTCAGCGTGTAATCAGGCAAGATATCACTATTATTATTAATGTGATTCATGGCAAGTTGAACTCCAGGAAGAAGACCACTTCCGTCCCAACTTCCGCTCATGGGAATCGCTCCTCCTATCCATAAATCTGTCGTCTCTCCACGTGAACGAGCAGGACTGAGCCACAACAGTGTTGCACCGACTTAAAAAAGAAAACAAAAACTCAGAAACAGTAAAAAAATCATTAAACTAACAAAGAACATAGTAGGCTTACATATAGAATTAGTTAGGAGATATCTAATTAGTTAGATACCGATAATTAGAATAGCGGACTCTTTGCTCATGATCAAGCAATAAGTTTACTAGGTAAGCTCATCGCAAATTTTAACTGCTGGTCAAATTCTGCAGTATAGTTTTATATATAAATGCGCAACAGCACGTGCGCAATTCATAATTAACTTGCATGATGCACATTGCACATGACGACCTGCACGGTTTTCTGTTCCGATCCATGTAAGCAATTTGTTCCACGCTATCAGATACTCCGAAATATATATTAGGTTACTGCTAACTAAATTAACTAAATATTAGAACTATTTTCTTCACAAAGTTCAAGGTTGATTTCTGAAATTGGGATCTTGAAAGTGCTGTGGTGAATTGATACTTCGGTCAAAGGGACAAGGACATCGGTCAGTTTTTCGATTGTCATTCAACTCCTCCTATGGTTTTAAGTTAAATTCAATGATTTTCTTAAGTATTTACATAATGTGACGTAGGTGTGTACCTGGGCTTTTAAAAAGCTGGGATTCTTTTCAGAGCCCCAAATAGAAGCCAGAATGCGTATCACTGAATAACTTTAAAACTGTAGTAAGCAAAGTGACGGAACTTGCAGAGAAGACAGCTGGGGTTGAGGTTCTGACAGTGGTAGAACTGAGGTTATTTAGGTACCCGAAACAAGAGCCAAAATGCGAATATTAGGGCATCCACTTTTAATTCCGTCTCGCTAGACGCATGAAACTCACAGGGCAGGGGCCTTGGAATCGGTGTGGCGAACAGTGATCTCTGTCAAAGAGTCAAATACAGTACACATCAGATGTAAGCACGATCGCGGATTTGAATATGAATTCATTAAATCTTGTTTTAGCTCGGCACTGTTAGATTGTACGTTGTTTACAAAGAACAGCATTACATCAGTAATGATCCTACTACTTTCCTCAAGTTTAACGTGTACTAAACGACCCCTGTTCGGAAGCATTCCACGTGTTTAGAAGGGATTGGTTTTCGAGCTAAGTGTCTCGAGTTTTCGAGACTCATTTTCCACCTTCTATGCAAAGAAGACGAAGTTTGTATAGTTTTTCGCCAATGCATTACTAAGTTGTCCGCTATATATAGGTATTTTATGTTTTTCTAATGAGATTCATGATCGTTTATTTGGTCTCGATGTATTACGACTTTAGATGGGAGAAGTGATATACCGGTATGTTCCAGATTTCTTTCTCAGTTATGACTACAGAACTTAAGAACACAGGTTAAATAGAAAATGTGTAAATGTGAGTGGATTTTGATAAAAGTATAATCATTTGAATTTTCTGGTTATGCAGCATGACCAGTAAATCTAAACGATTCTCATGCAAAGAATGAAAGGTCATACAATGACTTTCATCCGTTAATTATGGTGAAATATGAACGCAAACACAATCCTGACATCAAATCGAATATCAAACAACCAACTGCTCGAATCAGTGCAACGTCGAAGTAGTAATTTTTTTATTTTTAATTATTTAAAATTTATTTCATGACATATAAAATTTTAACATTTAGTCATACAGAATATTATCAAAATTACAATGAAAACTACCGTAAAACGGGGTGAGTTCGCCACTTTTTGGGGTTTTTTTTGTTTTGTGGGTTTTTTTTGTTGTTTTTTGTTTGTGTTGTGGGGTGTTGTTTTTTTTTTTACTTAAATATTTACATATATACATTCGCAGCCAAACACAATACATAAATACACAAAACATGATTAAGCTTTTATTTTAATATAAATATTTACATAAATGTGCCTCTAGTTAAGGTAAAGTATAACTTAATCATAAGTACATACATAACCGTTGATATATGTATAGCTAATACGATGTTACTTAGAATGTCAAAAAGTATAACCAGAAAAATACATTTGCCTCTTCTAAAATTACTACCGACAATATGCCAAATCGCTTATTAACCTAGAACTTATTTACATCTAAGTCAGCACATCTGTTTATAATGAGCTACACCATTGAAAATATACAAAACCCAGAAGAATACAAAAGCTTTATTAAACTCATCTTAAGTGTTGAAACAGAAAACAATGAATTTATACACGAAATCCCACAATACCATTTATAAATTTATATTATATCGTATTTTTGGTTATAAAAAAATTAATAGTAATATAATGATAAATTGTCATGTTTGCCTACGAAGGTCCCCCTTGTCTCTCTCTCTCTCTCTCTCTCTCTCTCTCTCTCTCTCTCTCTCTCTCTCTCTCTCTCTCTCTCTCTCTCTCTCTCTCTCTCTCTCTCTCTCCTCTTCTCTCTCTCTCTCTCTCTCCTCTTGGGATATAATCCCATAAACAGTTTTCTTTAGCCGTGAAGCCAGTCTCGTTCTCGTTGTTGTTCATGTAACAAGTTTTTAGTAAGTTTTTATAATGTGGCGTCATAACAGAATAACATCATACTTTAGTTTTTTTACGATAAAAAACAGTCTATGGCAACACTAAATGACGTTCTAAATAGCATTTGCACTAAATGGATTTATGGTAACACTTAACGTGGTTGACGCCAATGACGCGTCCAGGTAGTTCGGCAGAAAAGGTTCAATAAGCAAGTAATCCAATATTTCACATTCCAGACTAGTTACAGTAACGTTCGGGTAGTTTTGTGGTTTCTGCACAATTATTATTGTTTATAACATGCACAGTTTCCCAAGGAAGGGGTTAAAATGACAGGTTGTGCGAATTAGCTCAAATCAGTGTTCTAAACTTACCTAGGAAAACCTGGCAAACCTATGTGTCTAGGCAAACCTATAGCAAAACAGCGATTTACTGCCACCTTTTGGCAAAATACAAAAACAGTAGATAAAATTTCATATGCAAACTTCAACATGGGAAATAAAACGGAGATTTAAAAAATTGTGCCCGGCTTTTTTGGGAAATGTTTGCAACATAAAAGTACATGTATCTGAGTGAGATATGTCTATAATAAACTAAAAAGAATCTGCTAATGCGATGTTCCGAGGAAAATAAAGTTCTAGGGTTAATAGGCACTTGTAGAATAGATAAATACTTTTGCCATTGTTGTTTGCTGTCGTCTTCGTTGTCTTCGTTATCGTCGTCGTCCTCATCATTGTCGTCATCATTATTATCATTATTATTGTTGCTATTATTATCGTTATCGTTTTTATTATTTTTATTATTATTATTATTATTATTATTATTATTATTATCATTATTATTATTATTATTATTATTATTATCATTATCATTATCATTATCATTATCATTATCATTATCATTATCATTATCATTATCATTATCATTATCATTATCATTATCATTATCATTATCATTATCATTATCATTATCATTATCATTATCATTATCATTATCATTATCATTATCATTATCATTATCATTATCATTATCATTATCATTATCATTATCATTATCATTATTGTTATCTTTATCACTATCAGTATCACTGTCACTATCATTATCATTATTATTGTCGTTTTAAAATCAGTTGGGAACAGGCACCTACTACCTTTTCTCTATGTAGTAAGTAACAAGGAAATCTAGTTTGTTTGATTATATTGCTCGTCTTTTTTTGAAATTTATTGTAGTCTACACTGGCTGCCCAGTGCCTTTGGCACGTATTAACTTTATACTGTACTAACTGTACTAACTGGATATTTTATATGTATGTTTTATGACATTAATTTATATATTGCCGAATTTTATTTATAACTTTTATTAATACAAGACAAATTTAAAACATCGTTTACAAAGTAATCATTAAAACAGACCTAGCAGAAAACATGCAGCATTGCAATGTAGTATACTATAAAACTATTTTATAAATTCCTTGGAATGTTTTGCCTTGATGCTAGTAAAGTTATTTCTGCGAAATATGTCAAGCATGCAGGAATGTCAGTCTGGACAAGGAACAAGTTTTGGGCCAAAATTAAATTTGTCGCGGAAATTGGTGGATTTTCTTTCCAAGAACATGATTGAAAATGGGCAATTTTAAATTCTGCTATCCATCATAATTATATTTTAGATGTGTATACCGGTAGATTACACTGGCATTTTAATCAATATTTTTTGTAATTACTAATAACACGCATTGTGAGCTAATTCGTTTAAATCTTGGTACATTTCATCGATATACTAATAACGTATAGGATTGGTACAAGCCACTCATTTCATCGATATACTAATAACATATAGGATTGGCTGGTTAATTAATCTTTGTGTTACCAGTTGATTAGTCATATCCTATAATTTTGTATTTAGAGTTGCAAACAGCAAAAAAAGTTATACCTTTGTTAACACTTGAGAAAAGGAGTTTCTAACTGCGAGGCTGGTGCCCAAATTAGCCACACTGAGGATGTATTGTACAGAAAACGTTCTAGTTGTATTGCTTTTTAACATTGACCTCCAATTAATCATGCAGACATAGAGGGAGCACTTACGTGTTTATCTGTATGTATTTATACTGGTGAAATGTAATGCTCATTAAATAAACACGAATAGTTATTGTACTGGGTTACTAAATGAATCATGCATGTTTCTTCCATCTTGGTAAGGTGGTCTATGTCTTAAATAATTTGGCACATGGGATATCATTATTGAAACCCAATGGAAATTTGTTGATACGGCTGATTTTCTTATTCATTGTCAGTAATTACAGTCTACAGGAATAATTAGTAATTTCTTTTCGAAAATATAATACTTTTGTCACAGATGCAAGGAGTCATATTTTATCGTCTTTAAGGATGTCACGATAAGGGTGTATTTTCCTAGGCGAGACTTAATCTGTCCTATTTATCATCCGCAATGAGTCAAATATTCCCCAGGTAAAGGTGAGTGGGAGGTTTGCACGATACGAGAAATCCGGACGATGAACTGTAATGACTATCACCAGTTGAATTTCAAGGCCGTGTAAGTGTACCGCTGCTACCGCCTACTAGTTTGTTCATTGCACACAAAGGGTTTAACGCTTTTAATGTCCATTAGCCTAGTCTCCTATTTTAGCATTCAAATTTGTCTGCGTTTTCTGCAACTGATAAACCTGTTACCGATAGGCTGTACTATCTAATAAGTGCATATAAGGCTGTTACAAACTGCAAACAAGATTACAAACTGCAGTCTGTTTAGCCTTTGCATATATTTGGCGCTGTGTACTTGTACGTAAAGCTTTAAAACATGATGCGAAATAAATAATAAATTTAATAAATAAATATAATATGTACAATAATAACAGGTTCGAGGGGGATTTGTGGTTATTATTTTTTACATGCAGAAATAACTAAAACGGTTACAGTGTGAATATAGGTTACTACTCTACATAGTGTTTTGCAGGATTCAACCCGAAATTGAACTTTTACGTTCAACCATTGGTACATTTTTATTATCATATAGTAAATAGTAACACACAAACGCTTTAACTTTTACTGACATATGCTGATGATATCAAATTTAGGTAAACACCGACCATAATCAATTTTATCTTCTTTCTTCGTGACTACATATATTTAGGGCATTATTTTCCAGTATGTTACATGTTAATAAAAAATCATTTTACGAAGTCAGAAAATCATGCTAGTATATTTTTTTAAAATAGCAGCCATTTAAAATAATTGCTTCCAGCCTAACATAAAAGACTGAAAAACACCCTTTACTTAGCAAAATTATTTCGAATTAGTTTGGTGTTCAGAAGGTGCTTTGCGTTGTTTAACGTTTTGAGGTCAAACATTATTATTTTAGGTAAACGAAAGTAGGCATATTTAAAAACGAATAATTGGAATATGTCACTCACCGGATACAAATTTATTCTCATAGGGGTACAAGTCGTAAACGGCAAAACAAAGGTCACAAGAGTTTGTATATATTGCCATTTATAATTGTAGAGATTAGTCTATTGTTAAAGCTAGCGTAATTATATAGGTGTGCTTTGATTGACAAGTTCAGAGTCTTTTTTTACATAAATCGCCTCAAGCAAGGCAGTGTTGATAACAAACAAATCTGTAAACTGTAAAACAAATCGGTTACCAGAGGTAATCTACCACAAAAATACAAGACAGCACATGATAATTACTTGAACCTGAAGTAAGAAGTCTACAAAAGTATGAAATTCAATAATTGCTGATTTAAAGAGTCTCCAAGTTTATTGAAACTAGATTTAAATTAGAAAATTAATTCTATATTAAAAATTAGAAAATAATCATGCCTAAAATGTAATAGAACAATAGAATAGAATAGCATAGCATAGAATAGAATAGAATAGAATAGAATAGAATAGAATAGAATAGAATAGAATAGAATAGAATAGAATAGAATAGAATAGAATAGAATAGAATAGAACAGAATAGAACTTTATTTTTTACATAGATCACATTAAATTGTGTACATGATAATAGTCCATGGCATGTTAGTAGTAGTTAAAATATAAAACAGACCACAATACCTTAAAATTATACCAAACTAAAAATTGACAAAAGCACTAAATCTGATAAATCACAAAAAATACTTTGTAAAATTGTGTTTTTCTATATTCTACGTATTTATCTAAAGTAATTATCTTGAGCAGTTTTTATTATGTCTTGTATTTCAACTTAGCACTCTGATCTTAACATAATTTTTGCAGCTCGCTTTTGTAACCTGATTATATTATTTAAGTTTTCTCTATACGAGCATAGATAGTAATAGGCTATATGTGGCAAAACTGTCGCATTCCATAGCAGTTTTTGCAAGCGATTTATTAATAAAGGGTTGGAGTTTTTCAATACACCAATTTCTCGGGCTACTTTGCTCCTCCACAGTCTACACAAGTTTTCTTGCCAAGTGAGGTTCTCATCGAGTATGACGTCTAATAATTCTTCGCTTGTCGCTTGAACTAAAGTTTCATCATTTATTCGGATATTTTAATTTGCTCTGTTTCTGCCGTAGGCACGTTTTGTCGGCTGCAGACAACCATTGCATTTGTTTCGCTTACATTTATAGAAATGTTATTGTCAACCAATCACTGATTTACATTGGACGGTCGACAAAGATATATCTATTATAAGGGGGCCAGTTGTTTGGTAGAACAAAACCACTGCTCACAAATTACGCTGCGCAGGATACTGACAAACCGAACGCGTTCTAGTAGGAAACCACACAGTACTAAAGTAAATACAGGTATAAAATACAAAAGCGACAAACGGCAATAACAACGTAAAAGCAAGTCTACCAATAAAATCGAAATTTTAAAATAGGTAAGATAGTTATTTATAGTTAGATAATAAATTCGGAGTAACCTATATGTGTAATAAATGCCTTGAAGTTTTACATAGCAATTAAAATCTTTTTAACGGAATACCGGTCTCTCGTGTATACAGAGGTAAGCTCTGAATTACATTATCATGCAAACGTCAACTATCATATTAAGTGATCTTTTCTTTTGAGGGTTTTCCTTTGAAATCAGCAGTCTTGATGATGTACGTTTCGTGGAAAAACTTGATGAATAATATCATGTAGCTTGCATACATTAGACATCCACATATCATTGAGACACCATCTCCACTACAACGCAAGTCTACAAATACGGTCAGGTAAAGGTACCATGCACAAACGATGAAACCTGGTAAAAAAACGGAAACTGAGCAAATGGTTGAGCAGCACAAAACTTTATTGCCAAATTTACTGAAAATTCGGCCATTGACAAGGTGTAGATAGGTTATTCTTTTTCACATCTCATGCTTTCAGGTAAACATGAATGCAGATTGTGCTGCAGAATTTATACCCATATTTTGTTATTTCCATAGTCACGCTTCTTTCTCTGAGTGTAAGGCATGCTTTGAGTGTAATGCATATTTTGCTTATCGTATTTAAAAGACAAATTTTTGCCTATTTACCACTAAGCTTTCATAAGATGATAGCACTTTATTATTAGAATTTCATGACTTTAGTTGAGGGTAGATATAATATGACTCAGATATTTCGGCTAATTTAGTATCTCATCACAGAAGCTTATTCTTTGTAGTTAGTGAGATTACGGTCTTCTCACAATCAGACAATAAATAACCAGACGGATGCTCGGTGCTAACTTTGAATGCCGGGGGCGGGGTACCAGCAAGAGTAGCCTTTTAAAACAATCATGAATGTGCGTCGCGTTATTTCAATAGTATATATGTCATGTGTGAGTGACATAATTATATAATGCGACATATAGTTGTAGGTTATGATACGTTATTACGATTTTTCTAATAAATTTGTTTACACTGACAATTATGTCACTGTTGGCTGGTGATAGAATTAGCTGTTCTAAATTTATCTACTTAAAAATTAAAATTGTATCCAGCAACTATAAAGCAGACACATTTTGCTTTAATAATTTTAAAACCATGTTTCTATGAACCAGTGAATGTCCTCCATGGAATAAACAAACGAATTGCTTTGCATTTGATACAGACCTGCAGCCTATTTTGTTTATCTTAGTTAACACTGATAATGCCTTTGAGAAGACAATCGTTGGATTTTCAATAACTTACCTAAAATCATTTGCAGAATCTGCATTAGCGTAATGACAACATTGACAAATTTTGGCACATACACGCGAAGAGATTTGAGAGCAAAATAAAAGTACATGACACTGTGTACTGTGTAATTCATTGTAGCGAACCACCTCCCAGCTCCAGTCTGCACTCTGTATGCGTACCAACTGAAAATCAGGACGGTTATGTGATGATACCAATGCAGAAAGATCAACTTTTTCTTGCGAAGGACAATAAAGATCGTGTCAAGTAATTCAGGAGCCTTTGAAAAGATGAATCTGCTGGTGTATACCCCAGGAAGACCATAGAGGTAACTGGTGACGCAGACAGAATAACTGAAGCTGTACATTTTCAGAGAGTAGATGAGTTCTGGAAGCATATGCCACGTTCCCATCAAACTGAAAACTGACAGGCCAAAGCTCCACAAAAAGAGGGCTCCTCGAAGATCGAATTTTTCTCGGTCCTTCATGATTTTTTGAAGGCCAAATACTAAAATTAGGTAGACGGTGGACAGGTAGATTGACCAATGCCAGTAGTTCACATACCAATAATACGTGGAGTGCCTTACACTAAAAGTAGTATTTTGCGCTTCGAAAGGAAAAACAGCATTAAGAGAAAAATTGTAAGGCTCTGGTTTATTTCCATGGATGGTTTTGCTAATATCCTCTACTGTTAAGTAACTCATGTAATCATCGTCGCTTATTTGCCATATCTTGGTCAAGACAGCATCCATTATCTTTGCTAATATTATTTGTTTATCGGTTTTGAAATATATAGCTGGTAAAAGTTCTTCATCAAGACAGTCACAAGCTTTGTCACATATTTCGCTCTCGAGAGAAAGTAAATAAGTGATTATATGCAGCCTACAAACTTTTTTGTATCCCCAACGGGTATTAAAAAGTAGGATATTTGTTATCTATGTAAGCGTGCAGCTTACATTAAATTTTTTAAAATCAACATTATACTCGTGACGACCTTTGTTTGACAGATTTTCTGCAATGTATTTTACGTGATATTCTACTGTGATAAGATAAGCTAATATGTAATACTAGGGGACTCTGCATAGTTTTATAATTCTATTATAGGTATGTGACAAAGCAATGGTGATATAAATTTCTAAATTTCTCAAAATTTGCCTAGTCTGCCTCTACCCATTTTTCCTACCTTTCCTTTTCTTCACTTATGTATCTTTCATTAATTTCTTCTCTCTCTCTCTCTCTCTCTCTCTCTCTCTCTCTCTCTCTCTCCAACTTGCAGCTCGTTTTTCTCATTTTTCAGCTGGTCTTTCTCACACCATGACAGGCCAACAGAGACGTTTCTATTGGCCTGTCATGTGTGAATGTCTTTAATGGTTGAAACATTTCTTATTTAATGATTTATTTGCGATCACTGCGCCTGTTAATTCTCAAAATTCCCAAAATTCCAATAGCATCTTATTGTATTAAATTTGAAAAACTCTTGTTTTGCTACGGAACATAAATTAATTGAGAACACAAGATTGCGACCAATCATGTATGTAAAATAACATGTAAAATAACAGAGACATGCACAAGACATGAGGGTTTGATGCGCAAACAACTTTGAAGTTCGCGTCGGAAGGATGACCTAGACCAAGTTAATTTTGTCAACCAAACAATTTAAAACTGTTGCAATTTGCTCACAGGGGCGACTGCCGCGCTAAAAGTGTAGCTTTCGCCTTGCCATAGCAACAGCCCAAAGCAATAAATAAAAAATTCGAGAAATGTGTAAAATGGCTATAACAGTGCAGTTGCTCCGTGGAATAAAGTCATAGCGACACATCTGTACTAGACTTCCCTAATCTGTGTGATCTAGGACAAGCGAATAAATTTGGATACACCCCTGCTATATACGCCAGAAATGTAGTGATACTGACTAAGGCCAGGAGGCCTTGACGCCATTGTAAAATGCATCTATGTTCATCACAAAGACAATTCTCGAATGAACGTTACTGCTGGAGGACCGCAGCGAGATATACCTCGAGTGTTATTCCATATTTTATAGGCTACCTGCCTAGTGAAAATTTTCTATTTTTTGGAAATATTGCCTATCAATCTATTGGACTGTCGTCATATGCACAAATTAAATCAAATTAAAGTAAAGCTAATGAAGCCAAAATTTAAATATAAATTTAGACTGTTGTAAAGCATCCATGCAAAAGATAATCTGGAGGTATTTGGAGCCACTAGTGCTCGCTATTTGTCTAACACGCAATTTGAAATTGGTTTTTACTCAGGCCTAAATTCCAATGTTAAAATGGTGGCTTATATCAGACAATAACAAAATGAAATATAATAGAAACTATCTTTTCCTCGCCTTTGATAATAAAGGAATGAAAAAGCAGTGTCTATTTTACTTCGTTATTTTTAGTAAAGCCTGAAGCTATTGTCCGACTTTAGCCTGTGCACAACTGTAAGGACCCATTATATAATAGGTGCCCATTATGTAATAGAAAAATGCCCAATATGTATGTAATACCTATTTAACATCTGCGACATTACTTGTATTATACACGTAGTTAGGTTGAAAGTTGTTGATTGGAATGGCACTGCAATGGACTGCTAGTCGATGGATTCCAGGTTCGAATCTACTGTGGCACTATTGTATTTATACAGAATTCGTTCCTTTTTTCATTCGTCTAGTTTTTTTCGTTAAGACTACCCAAACTGTGCGGTAAAACGAACTTTAGGCATAACTTTTCCCAATTCGTGATGGAAACATTAATTTTGTGATAATTTTTGTCATTGATATTTTGTCACTAATAATAAATAGATTAGCGAAGAAGTTAGTACTTTTTATATTTCATAATTTTTACAATAATAATTAATATTGTCGCGAAGAGAATATTATTGATCACATCTTATTTTGCCTTGTAATCGTACTAATTAAGGAGTAATAACATTTCTCATGCATATTGTCATCTTTGGCCTGCATGTGTGGTAAAATTGTGTAATACACATTTAATTACTAACAGTTGTAAAGGCAGTGCTGATAAAAACAGCTCAGAATTGTTGGCAATCTTTAATAGGCCCACTCCCAAACAGAAGACACAAATAATTACTGAAAAGGTTATTACAAACTGGGCAGATTTTGTATTACATATTGGCAGCATCATATTATTACATAATAGACAATTTTTTTGTTACATTTTATAATATATAATTATACATTTCATAATATTACATATTAGACATTTTTGTATTGCACAAAAGGCACACTGAGTCGATAATTACACAATGGGTTCATGCATTGGCCCATTTTACTCTGTGTATTGTAACAATACTGAGTGTAAGAAATAGGTACCTATCGATGAGTTTTTACATCTACTTAGTTACCTTTGGGTGGTCCACTTGATAAGTTTTCCTATACACTAGTAAGGTCCGGGTCAGTTTGAGGTGCAATGCGCACCGTCGCAGTAAATGTAACATTCAACGTAGAGACAAGAATAAAATAGTTTCGACCATGAAACCGAAAGCATCACGTTAACACCGCAAATATCAGTCGCCCTGAGGTGACAAATTACAAACCGTCACATTCTATTTTCTTCAGTAGATGAATGGCTGTGACTTGTGCAACAATGGTGCGAGAAGGTCAAGTTTTATTTGTTGCGCATCATGTGACTATTTCAGCGACCACTATTTAAAAATGTACAAAATAAATTCAAGGAAATATGTCCAATTGTGAAGAAATAGAGAAAAAGATAATGACGATGACGACGACAATAACAACAACCACAGTAACTTATGCTACAGCAACGAGACAACAATGACAACGACGACAATGACGATGACAACTGCTACAACAGCAAGAACGACACGACCACGATATTGGTAGCGCCATCGAAGCAACAATAATGATAACAAAAAATTGTCGGGAATTTTCAGCAACATAATAATTATTATAGTATTTTCTTTAAATGGCGAGGGACTTTTGTAACACCTACATATAGTTATAGTATATGTAGTATAGGCGGCAAGACTGCGGAGGAGGTCAAGTGACCCAATGGACTACACCAGGGAGGAAGAGAGGGGGTTCCTGCTGTCTGGGCAACTCAGGATCTCCATACACCTTGCCCAGGCGTGCGCCCTGGAGACGTTCAAGGATCGCACTGCTCAGCCACAGTCGACGCTGCAGCTCCATCAATGTGATCAATAACTGACTCTCTTGGCGCACACTCCATTGTCTTCCGAGACAGAAGGATGCCAACAACAACAACATGTAGTATAGTATATATAGTTATGCAAAAGGGTTCGATATGTTTTTATAGTTATCTTGGTTCATGACCTGTGTAGTGAATAACATTATTGTCCATTTTTTTGGTCATTTTATGTACCATTGTCTTGAACTGTGAACCATAAACAACAAATCGCCTCTAATAAAACGTCATAAAAATGAGGGGTAGACGCGCCCCCAACTGGCCATAATAAAAATTTATTGTTTAGTGTAAATGTTTTTAACAAAGGTTTACAACAATTTTCTTCGAAAAAGTCAAGTGCACTCGAATTAAATATAATATTATTAACGACCTGACGTAGAAGGCCGCTTGATTAGTTTACTACGATGCCGTCAAAAATTGTTTAAATAAATTTTTATTTTGCTGTTTTCCAAATTAGCTCTTTGAGATTTAGTATTTTTTGTAAAGCAACTGTGCTTAATTAAAGAAATTAACCATGTACATTGTACATCCGTATTCCATTTCTAACCGTTATTGATTTTTAACTGTAAATAATGCGTAGTAAATTTAAAAAATTACCCTTAGGCTTATACCTGTTAGCTTTATATGTACATTACATAGTTACTAGAAACATAAAATTTTACTACTCACATAAACTTGCAGTGCTTAGGCGGCGAATTAATGCAATATTTTAGTTATGTGTTGTGGTTAATGTGAGTCCTAAATTCTAATAGCAAAATAATTTTGAAGCCGTGAAAATGTTGTTAACGTTAAAAACTGCTGTCATATATATAAAAATGTTAACTGTTTTGGGGGTAAGGTTTAAAATTAGAACCGTTGTTAATTGCTGCCTTGAAATTCTAGTTTATGCTGAAAGAAAACTTACCAATGACAATGATAAATTTAAAGAAATTTCTACATTACCTTAAAAAAACTGATTACAACTAGTACATGCGCCACGAGCATGATTGATTGTTTGCGTCCCAGACCACACCTCGGTGCTAAAAATATTTCTGTCTCCCATTAGAAAAGCTGCTACTATTCAACTTCTACTCTAGCTTAGCTATACGGTGGCAGAACAGTTGCAGTAGTGTAGCAATGGCAGTGACAGCAACAGCAGCAACAACAGCTACAGCAATACTATTTCAATGAGTAAACAAGTTAATAGGCCTAATGTCCGAAACAGTATAATTAATCACACTCTTGCCATATTAGTTTCTTCACTGGTAGACCATCGATTTTTGCGCAAAGCAAATAACAAGACAAAAATAAACAAAACAAAAAACAAATAATGGAGTTTTTGCATTACTGCAATGATCACGGTCAAGTTTTTTCCCCTTACCTAGCAAAATGAATTTGTCTACTTAAATATACAAATTACACCGATTAATTAAAACTTTCCTAATTTACACAATCTCTTAAATTACACGTTTACCTTTAACAAGCATTGTTGATTTTTAATATAGTTCTGAAATGTTTTATATAACTTCCCTAGATAGTCACCAAAGATGTTCCTTCAGGCTGAAATTAGAATGCTACAAGATGACCGTAACATTAGGGCAGGTATAGAGCGGTGTTTCTTTTACTGGCTTTCTTAAGAATTTGAGAAAACAGGTTCGGCGACAGGTTTGAGACGACAATTCAAGCTAACAGGTTCGCGACAAGCTGACAAGGTGACTTCCAACACACGCCACGGTGGGAATACTACCCGTAGTGTATTACGTTCCATACAAATTAGAGACAGATTTACGAGACTGGGTAATAAAAATGCAACGCCTGCCAAATACTGTATTTTTTGCAAAGTCTTGACTTCGTTCATTTAATGCGGATCACACTTTTCTCTTTTCTAGTCCAATTTTTAGCTGAAATTGTTCTCGTTTGTTTTTTTTTGGAATTTGGGCTTTGTCAAATTTGTGGTTGCTTATTGCTTGATAAGTCCTAACTATTAACTTGATTTTGGTAAACTTTTTTATTTTTTCATTGTTTTTTGTATCAATTTTTCCACTGTTTTGATGTTCAGATAAACATACCAGTGCTAGCATCGGGATCTAGATTTGATTGATTGATTTATTGATCATAATTTTATTTCAGACAAGAAAGTCGATAGAAAAATACAATACAATACAATTTGTAGAAGAATTTGGCCCATACGCTGATTTTTCATCATTATGTTAGGCATTCAGTTTTCTCATGTTTCTCACGATACCTGAGACAGAGGCCTCGAAATTGGTATGGCCAGTAGTGACCTTGGACAAAACGTCAAGGACACTGACACTGGTCAGTTTTCGACTGCCATTCAACTCCTCCTAGTAATTTTAGTTACATTCAACTTTTTTCATAAGTATTTAGATAAATTGGGGTAGATGTGTAACTGGGATTTAAAAACTCGGACTCTTTAAGGACCCGAGTTAAGAGCCAAATTGCGATAAATTGAATAACTTACATAACTGACAGGGAAAACATTTGGGTAGGGTAAAACAATGATATGTTTGAAAAAGCTGGTATTATTTAAGGGCAGAAATAGAAGCCAAAATGTGAAAATTAGGACATCCAATTTTTATTCGTGTTAACTCGCAAACGAAGAAAAATATAGTCACGAAATGTGCAGGACATTGAGGGCTGTTAACTCGTAAACGCAGTGATATAGTCACGAAATTTATAGGGTAGATACTTGGGGTAGGGGGCCTTAAAAATGGGATGGTGAACAGTGACCTCAGTCAAAGGGTAAAGGACACTGAACATCAGTCAGCGTTTTGATGGCCATTCAACTCCACATAGGCCTTCGAGTTAAATTCTGTTTTTTTCATAAGTATTTAGGCACTGTAGGACAATAATCTGCAACCACACTCGACCAAGTATAGTCAGGTGTAAACATGGTTACGGCGTTACGCTCGCGGGTTTATGAGTTTTTTAAACCTTCACTTTCCCTAAAACCTAAATTTAAAGTAATTGTAGTTAGTAATGGCGATTCTGTAACGCGCCACATCACTCAAACAACTATCACAAAATAAAGTTGCAAAGGAATCACAAATAAAAAACGTAACGAAGAAACAGAACTATTATCAAATAAATGTAATAATATTTTTGGACACTTTCACGCAAATTAGTTGAATTGAATTGAAAATAATTTGAATGCCTTAGCAGGATAATGTAACTCAAAAAATAAAACGATAATTATTACTCAAAGAGAACAAAAACATAATTAAACTAAAGGTTTTTCTAAATTTTCTTAGCAGCGTATTTGCGTAAATAAGGCAAGATTATCCCATTAGTCACTCTTCCATCACTATCCCAATTCCATAAATTGTTAATTTGTGAATGCTTCCGAGTCGTCAGCACATTTTTCAGGCCGTTGTTTTTTATAAAAAATTAACTCATATCAAATCTCAGTCAGCAGCATTGTTATTCAAAACTATCTCTTTAGCTAGTGATGACGACATGTACACAGGCATCAAACAAACACTATTAGTAGGTTCTTACTGTGGAATTTTTGCGTTTGTTTATACCTATAATTTATAGGTATAATACCAATTATGTTTGCCTATACTTTAGTTTTTAGGTTTGTGTCTCAGGCATGAAAAGAAGACAATAACATTCTTGTACGAATTGTAAGTCAATGTAGTAATACTTATTTCACCATCAGCTGATATGCGGAATTAAAAGTAAAAGTGCAGAGACCGAACAGGTAGTGAGTGGTGGGCGGTAACCTACAATACATCACGTCAAAATTTCAAGCACACAACACAATCATTCAACCTACTCAAGTTTCCACAAAATATGAGCCAACCAGTTAATCCCGAATGTTTGAACCGCTATAATCCTGTGCTTAATTTCCACGTATCCTGTGTCTATTACTGCTACATTATACCAAAACAAAGTACCACCGAAGTGCAAGTTTTTCTGTTGCAACTTAATGAACTTTTTTTCAATGACAATCGTAGGCACCTCTGCGCCTTGGAGACATAACCCTGGTTAATACTACATGAAAGTGATAGTAACCTAGACAGAAATAGACAATTGAAATGTTAGCCCGGGGCTAGGTGAAACGAAATTTTTCTTTACTGCCCAGTAACCCGCACGTGATGAAAGCATATAAAAGGGCTGAAGGGAAGCTGAAGAGAGCACTCAAGACACAAGAAGTGACAAGAGACACACCATGAAGTGGTTCGTGATTGCAAGCTTCTGCCTTTGTGCTGGTGAGTTTTGATCTAGTAAAATATACGCTATTTTAGTAAAAAAAAAGTTAACTGTATTTCAAAAACGTAAATCGTTAGACAATGTCATATTAACAAAATAAATAGTACCAGAAGAAGCATGCTTTCTGGAGTAGTTAATTAACAATTCTGTTTGCCTTATTTTTATTTAATTTTAATGACAAGGAATTCAATGCAAATTACTGTAATTGTAACTAGGCTGTCTCTAGTTTTCTGCTTGAAATCAATTTATTGTTTGTTAATTCTAAAAGTATTACACTGCAAAAATGTATTTGTTAATAATTTTGCCTATGAAGGATAATAGTTGTAAGCCAAATCCCGGATTCGGGTACCGTCAGTTTAAATATACCACAGTTAAAACGCGCAGTTCAGTTCACTTTTGTAACTGTTATCTTTAGTTTTTTCGTGGCGTGTTGAATGAAATTTACAGAGACCGGTTTAATAATAAACCTACAAACGGTATTTTTTAAACTGTGTCTGTCGTTTCTTAAGTTGCAAAGGCTGAGTGTCTGTAAAGAAACACCTGACGTGAATGCCTAATGAAATGGCAACAAAAGATTAGACTGGTTCCAAAACAATATTTTCTTTTGTTTAGCCTTTGCTGGTCCGTCCAAACGCTTGGGGGTGCCTCTCAGCGCCGAGGATGACTGTGCGGCTGGGCTAGCGTTTTCAAGCGATTTGGACAACTGCCAGATCTTCTACATTTGTGATCACGGCTGGCCAAAGATCACAAATTGCGCAGGAAACACCATCTGGACACCCTCAACCGAAAGATGTGAGGACCCATACGACGCAGTCAACGATGATTGTGGTTACGTAGCGCCAATTAGGCCAGAGGAGGTCACTCTTGCTCCAGGACAGATAAGTAAGTATCACGTACTAAACCTTACAATGAGATCTTACACGGAGAGGCCAGAATAAAGTAAGACTCAAATATTATGAAAATTCGTTTATATTTTGACTCACATATATAGGGGGTCAACCTCTTATCTGTAGCACACAAAACACAACGGAACTCAATCGAAAATCTCCTTTCAAAGATGTGTGTTTTTATTTAGAACATTTCACAGCGGATGCCTCCTCAATTACTTCTGATTTCCTTGTGCCGCTTTCATAATCGATTTTTCTTGGCAGGGGTTAGTGTGCTATGTTAGAGTCACTGTGTGTAATTTTCGAGGATATATGCCCTAATTTAACTCAATGCTTTTCTGCAGCTTTTGAAGGTGAAGAATGGGAGTGTATCAGTGGCGACCAGCGCATTGCCTATGCTTCTGTATGTAACGGTGCTGCAGACTGTGACGATGGCTCGGACGAAATTGACTGCGCTCCTGATTGCGACCCCGAGGAATGCCAACTTCCCGACTGCAAGTGCAGTGGTTCAGAAATTCCTGGAGGACTCCTCCCAGATGACATTGGTCAGATGGTAATTATTGCTTGGGACGAAGCTGTAAGGGTTGAGGACTACTCTCACTTGTACCAACAGGTCTTCCAAAAGATTGGTGCCAACAGACGACGTGAGCCAAGAAGGAACCCTGATGGATGTCCAGCTGTTGGCACGTTCTTTGTCAGTCATCAGTTCACTGACTATGCAGCTCTGCAGAGCTTGTACGGTCAAGGACACGAAATTGCTGTACACTCCATCAGGTAAGGAAAGCCCTTTCTTTGTAATAATTAAAATAAATAAATCTTGCCAGTTATAAAGTAAACATATAAAGTAGGCTTATAGAGAATTTCTTTGCATTTTTTATTTTCTAAGCTGATAGTAGTAAAATAAAATGTAAATGAATAAAATGACGTGTCTTTCATCCTTGAAGGTAAGCAGAAGACTAATATGTTGTGTAAAATAAGTAACTCAATGTTTATTGTTTGTTTCAGTAAAACCTTGCCAGCTGATTACTTTAGAGAACTTGACATGGCCGGCAATGCTGCGGAATACGCTGGAGGTCGCCGCATCATGAATGAACTGGCTTTCATCCCAGAAAGTTCCGTTGTAGGTTCCCGAGCTGCTTACCTCCAAACCAGTGGAGACTCATACATCCGGGCGCTTGCCAACAATGGCTTCCAGTGGGATTCCTCTTACCCCACTGCTATGATAGACCCACCCGCCTGGCCCGCCTCTTATCATTACAAGCAAGTAACTGGCTGTTCAGTTGCTCCTTGCCCAACTGGCTCTACTCCACTTATGTGGAACTTCCCTCTTGTGGATTTTTTTGATACCAACGACACTCTTTGTGCCAATGTTGATAGCTGCTACTTCCCATTGGACAGGGAAGAAGCAAAAGAGTTGCTGAGTTCAAACTTTGATCGTCACTACAGAAATAACAAGGCTCCTTTCACACTGAATCTCCGTGATAGGTAATGTGAAACATTTTTTCGCACTTCCTCTTTTATTGTAGAATTTTACCGCTTTACCTATCAGTTATACATTTCATTGATAAGCTAGTTAATAATGATATTCTTAGTGAACAAGAATATCTAAAAATGATGGCTAGTCATTTAGTTTTAAAATGGATTGTAACTCATACTTAGCATATAATTTTGGCATAAGTTCAAAAGCTCATGATGCAGTAATACATTAATTTTTGAATTAATTGTAAAAAAGCAACCCCGTTAGAAGAAAAAGACTTCAAAGATACATACACTGATGAAATAAATTAATTTAATTTTTTTGCTCTTAGATGGTTTTACAATGATGGTTACCACAATTTAGAAGCTCTACAGGAATTTATGGATGAGATTGAAGCCATGGATGATGTATTCATCGTCACTTACAGTCAAGCCTTAGAGTGGATCAAGAACCCAGTACCTCTCTCCCAGATGAGTTTTGAGTGTGACTACAGCGATCGCGTTCAGCTCTGTGATAACATCAATCTCTGCAGCTATTTCAATATCACTTATCAGCCAAACAGTGAGGACCATCCCGGAGACAGGTTCTTCCAGACATGCGCAGAATGCCCAGAAGAATATCCATGGGTATAAGCAACAAAATAAAATTGAACGTATTTAAAAAGGCAAACTGTAGGATATACTCTGCTGTGTCTATTGTAGTAGTGTTAATTTAACGCATAGATGTACAGGCTCTCCTGTGTAAATAATGACCTACAAACAGAAGTTAGTAATTATTTTTCGTAGAATCAACTTTTGGATCGTAGTTTGTAGTAGCTTGCCGTAAATATATATAAAACATGTGAACAGAAACTAGGCTGTGTACAAGTTTTTTTAATAAAGTTTACAAACTTGCTACACAACAAAAATTGTTTCGAAAATTGGCAGGCGTAATTAAATGGTGTGAGTAAAATGATTTTAGAATGGCTAACCCATGCATTTATAGAATTTTTGTTTACTTTAGTTAAATAAAGACTTTGTCGAGTAAATCAATTCAAGAAATCGTAAATTACATAGACCAATAACAATAAATCACCAGACTTAGTTGTCTCGCTGCATTAGCTGCTATACTACTAAAATGCTCTTATGAATATAATATGTACAAAGCATAACGTTTATAAAGTGTAATTTTGCATTTGAAATAAAGCAAGTAATTTTGTACAAAAATGTTAGTATTTGTCGTTGAATTCAAAAAAGTACATGTTTCCTGTTACAATATCACTACTAGAGCTTTATAAGCATGTGCGTATTCTAGACAAAAACTCTGAACCGACTAGTTTCAGAATAGCGAGTTTTCTTGCGTTTACGTAGCGTCCGGATGTCTATGCGTTTCCACATGCGGAATAGCTGCTGAAGTCAATAGGCATAGCTGCTGAAAAAAAAAAACGCATACGCAGGCTGCATAAACGGGTGCATTGAAAACAATATAAACCGATTTTATCTATTCCGCACCCAAAACGTATGCGTATCCAGATGTTACGTAAGCGCCATTTAACTCGCTATTCGCCAAGTTACTCGCAAGCGTGTTCAATTAGTTCAGAGAGTTTGCAACTTCTTGTCGACAGTAACTCTAAAGCAGTTCACACTTGTGAGTTTGCTGTCAGAGAGAAAATTCGCGACAGAAAACTCGCTAGTCTGAACGTACCGTTAGACTAAAGAAGCAAGAACACTGCAAAATAAAGTTATAGTGAATCCATTTTTCAATAGGCGGTATTAAAAAATGGTAAAGAGCAGCACACACTGCTTTGTTTTCGTCAATTTATACAGCACAACACTTAACCACGAAGAAAAATGAATCAAAATAGGAAAAGACAAACTTTCACAACAAAAGAGTGATGATGTAAATACACTGGAACATTATTTTAAAATTTTTCTCAAAGTGCAGTACGTAGCTGAATTTCTCAAACTGACGTTTTCCTTTACCTCAGTAATACCTGGAATTCACTCCATTAGGGAAACGCCCAGGTATTCCGTAAGATTGATTTAAACTGTAAAATTTCTGCTGCAACTGCCAGTGGAACCATTTAAGAGGTGATCCTAACGCAAACAGCATCATGTTTTATTACTTAACAGCAGGCATTTGTCGCCTGCAGGGACAGTTACTACATTATTCGTCATAACCTCTGATACACAAGCGCAGCCGCAGGTGTTAGAACTGCTTCAAACGCTCTAAATATTTTTACCGAAGTTCTAATTACGTTATTTTGGTCGACACCCTCCGATCGACAAAATGATCCACCTCTGAATTATTTCAGCAGGCGATTCTCTTTCCTTGCGGCGAGAAGATCCGCATAATGCCCAAGGACGCTTGGTTCATTCGTTTCACATTAAAAGTTCCTTGTGGACATGCCTACAAGGTGACAGTAATTGATGGCGTTTATGTACAGATAATGATATTCTGTTAATAATGACGTTGGACTTAAACAGTTACTTGCACTGCAATGAATAAAACAACTTTGGGACACGTGTGTTTCACTAGAGGGTATTTGTTGTGAATTAGTATTACTGATTAGTGTTGTATGTTAATTGCTGTTATAGTAATGCAGTTATTAGTGCGATAAGCATGTAGATGTTTTCGGTATTGCATAACAAACTTGTTTACGTTTTCTGGTACGCCACCTCATAGGTTATTAATTACCACGCAACAAATCTTTTTCAGCAACAAACTACCAGTTTTTGCTGAATACATGTTATTAGAAGCTCTCTGAACATAATCTGTATTACATACATGGCACATTAGATCTTTTTCAGATTCTTTTCATTCCTTGGCTCATTCCTTGGATATACTCCGCGCTGAAAACATTTATCTTTTTTGAAGCAACTAATTTATTATTGTACTTGGTGCTCTGTACTTGATATGATAGTGTGGCTCATGAAGCACTGATATGTTCTGGACGGGTGATGGTGCACTAGTAGCCATCTTGATTGCTGGAACACAGCCATATTGTGTTGCTGTTGGTGGAGCATTACCTATATCTAGTTGGACATTGGTTCATATCTAGTGTGGGGCGATGTGTTGAGGAGTAACATCGGACACAACACACTTTCTAACACAGGGGAAGGATACTGATCAACTAGATTGCATAGTGTACGATTTAGCCATAAACCTGATCTTTTCATATATATATTTACTTTGAATTAATAGATTGGAGCTGTTTATTATTGAGCTATGATCTGGTGTAGAATTGTTGACACATGTGTTTATTTGAGGCTATGTCACGTGACAGTCTGCAGTACTAACATGTAAATACTATTAAGCTCACACTTTTTCTAGATGTTTTCTAAAAACCGAACCTCATTTTGACTCAGAGTTTATAGGGTTACATAATAATATATTACGCAGCTATCACGATTTTTTAAAACTCTTTCACTTAAGGCTTATAAATGTTCGAAAATAACTGCTTTTCGGTTAAATTGTCAAGGTCTAGCAAGTAAAAATGTCAATACGACTAATAAATTTATTAAAAAAGCAAAAGTTGAATGAGAGAGGTGGCACACTCGGTCACGTGCCTAAGAACCTTATTTTGGGGCGGTAATGATTAACACCAAAGCAAGTAAGGCTGAAAAAATCTCTCATTAAAGTCCTCAGATGGCTTAAAAGTTTCAAATATGTTATTAATTGGTGGAGTTTGCCAATTAAATATTTAGGCCTTTAAGAACAAGTACGTTACGCTCACTGAATATTTCGTTGCAGCAGCCAACAGACCAAACGCAGTGTATTTTTCCTTTAACTGTAATTTTGGATTTGCTTTAACGTGTACACTAATTGCTAAAAGATTTCGTCGTGCATTGGCATAGCATTTAAAAATCAGCGAGAAAGTTTGCATTTTCTTAATAACACTTTGGGTTACATTATTTTTTTAACATATACGCACGTATATTGCCTATCTCAAACGTGCCTCTTGAAAAAACTAAACAAGCTGCGGGTTGGCTCACTTATTTCAAAAGTCCACGAGTATTAGCAACTGCCGCCAAACACATTGGTCTATCGCTCCGCCTCAGCTGTAACGTAAGCACGCTCAGCGGCTTTCGGGACAACGGCTCACGCTGAACAACAACTGTCTCAACTAGACTAGACTAGACTAGACTAGACTAGATTAGACTAGACTAGACTAGACTAGACTAGACTAGACTAGACCAGACCAGACTAGACTAGATTAGACTAGACTAGACTAGACTAGACTAGACTAGACTAGACTAGACTAGACTAGACTAGACTAGACTAGACTAAACTAAACTAAACTAAACTAAACTAAACTAAAACTAAAACTAAACTAAACTAAACTAAACAGCATAACAGTCACAACTAATGCCTAATCAACAGATAAACTGTTTGAACTTTTTTATAAACATATTTGCAGAGAGGTAGCTATTTTTAAACGAAATTAACACTTCAAGAAGCCAAATAATGACTTTTCAATTTAAACAGAATGTAGAGACGCAGTACAGAGACAGAAAATACAGAGACATAAGTATAATAAAGAAACTAAGCCAGTTAGACTGCTTTAAAATAAATGAGCAACAAAAATAGTAAGTCTCTCTTGCCTTTGAACATACGAACATCATGCCTGCGATGTATTTTTTTATATTAACTGGTGATATGCCCGTCTGCAAGATTTATTCAGTTTTTGTATTTCTCCATTTGTTAGGCTATGAAAATAGAATAAATTTGATTGTTCCCTTCCATCGACGACCCTTATATCGAATGCAATTTAAATCGATGACTTCTATATCGACTGTACGAGTTACATATGCCCAATGGCATCTTTAACCATGATTACATGCAGAAAAATAGCGTAAAATAGCTAATACTATATTGTTGTATAATATAGATTTTGACCACATTTGAATTAATTTTGACTGTGAAGATCTCATTGATGTTTATAAAAACTGGACTGAAAACAAAACAGTTTGTTTTGTCCTTATTTAAAGTGTTTTATCTAGCTTGCAAAGCCATAAACTAAACTAAACTGCGTATTTTCTTGACTGCAAAATCGTTTAACCAGCAACTCATACACGCAAGCGTTGTGCATCTCTTCCTATAAACGAAACTAGACTATATATTTGCACTAATTTACTTGCAATTTCAATTAACAATAATAAAATCTAGCACCAAGCCAATATTTTTCCCGCCAAGTAATGAAAAGTTGAGCATTTTTCACAACAGTGTTAGACGGAGCTGTAGCAAAATGTCCCGAACGTAGCTGCGTTAATTAAGCTCTGCAGGTGTGTGAAATAACTTGCACGCAGATTGGGCAGCCAACGAAAATGATTGACATTATGTTAGACGTCAATTAAGTTACAGAGCAATAAGTAGTTAAGTAACAGTAGGTTGCGTAATGAGTAATTCACACAACTTAATGGCATTTTAATTAACATTACCACACGTGTAATGAAAGTTAAAATGGAACTGAAGTACGTCGACGATTAATAATTCAGTAATGGTAAAAATGACTGATGTCTTGTAAATTGCGACTTAAAAATGGTTCTATGTTGTAAAAGCCTTAAATGCATGTACATATGAAATTATGTGTGTATTAGTACCACAGTGACACTTTTGTTAAAGAAATAATTAAACATAATGCTGCTTAGCTACATTAGCGCCAGCCAAGCGACGATAATTTCGAAGGAAAATTAA
Source organism: Tubiluchus corallicola (assembly GCA_030141605.1). Lineage (NCBI taxonomy): Eukaryota > Metazoa > Priapulida > Priapulimorpha > Priapulimorphida > Tubiluchidae > Tubiluchus > Tubiluchus corallicola. Next base: position 229,322 of record JAQGDQ010000002.1, read on the forward strand.
AATTTTGTATTGAAGTTTAAACAAATTGCAAGCAAAAGAGCTTCCTGCATCAAGTTTCTGCTTAAAATACCAAGATTTTTTTCCTACTTATATTTATTGCAAGAACAAAACTGAAAGTGTGGGAACACTGATGGATTCATGAAAAAATTCAAGGACGAGGAATAGATTTGAGTCCAATGAGCTGTGCTGGGAATTCAATAATAGAAGTTGGAATTAGAGAAATAACTTTTCGCATATATGTACTTTTCGTAACTGTAACGTTAGATTTAAAAAACCTACTGAAGAAGATTAACACTAAACAACAACAAATGCAAACTAGCTTTAACACACCCAATTTATTGGTTTTTAGTATCTTGAGTTTACATATTTTGAGCCATGGCATCGAAGGTAATTCCATGAATAATCACACCAAAAGGAAAAGTGACGGATCAATTTCTCTGTTGATATATGATTTTTGGACAAACACCGCCTGTCCCAAACAATCTGGTTACTCGACCAAGCCCTAAAATTGAATTTTGATTGTACTGTTTTACTGACGTTCATAATTATCGTTGTGAATAAGATATCGTTTTTTGTTTAGCATTTGTAGTTCTTAAAGTTAAATCACAATCAGGAAATTGATTTCGGTAAGATAGGTATGATTTAGTCATTAATTTACTGAATACCTTTGTAGAAATAACCTTGAGTGGAGTTTTGTTTAATGATTTTGTTATGATTTATAACCTTGGGTACTTATTCATTTTTTATATTTTCCTTGGTACCTTGAATAATCATAATTTAATTTTTCTTGTTTGAAACAGTTAAGTACTGGCAGGTAGACTTTATAACACCTAATACACACGTTTGAAAATTCAGCTGCAAGTTGTGTGGCGAAGTTAGTACACTTTACAGAACAACAATATTATAGTTATTATATTCATTTAAAACTGAGGTACGTTTTGTGTGCGTTTTTACGCGCATCACACCATATCACACAGAAAGTGTAGGCATATTTAGGCCTATATGGTTAAAGACCATATTATTTTAAAAATTCTAACTATTGTGTTGTGAACATTTATTATTATTATTATTATTATTATTATTATTATTATTATTATTATTATTATTATTATTATTATTATTATTATTATTATTATTATTATTATTATTATTATTATTATTATTATTATTGTATAAATTACATAACGATAATCCGCAGTACACCTGTGAACTTCTCTTTTTACATCATTCGTCATTCGCTAGGATCTAACATTGTGCTAAGATCTAGGACCTTTATTGTACCTGCCTGTGTATAAACGTAGCATGGTTCAAAATCGATCTTTTAGGTTTAGTGGCCCCAGTCTCTGGAATGCCCTTTCGTATGAAATCAGGTGTTGCGAAAATTTTTAGACATCTTTTACAGACTCATTTATTAAAACAAGCGTACAACTGATTGCAGTTTTGGATTCTATAACCAAAATGAATTTTATTGTTATTATTGTGACTGAATACGTAGAGTTTTACTGCGATTCTTACCATATGTACTCTCGTAACCGTTTCTTCCTAAAGGCTTCATTAACTATTTTATATCAGAATAAGTTTTTTCTATGGTTTTACTTTAATTTTACTAAATTTTTCTTGTGAATTTTTGTACTTTTTAGCTGTTTTAAATCGTCATTTCAGTAATAGTTTTACGTATTTTTTCCTGTTCAAGCACACATTTATATGGATTTTAGGCTATATGAAATAAGTAAACTTAAACTTATGTATGTGGTTTTGCCATTTGCAGCTTTTATAATATTCTATAAGTTACTATATATTCTTTAATTTAAATTTTTGATGTACACCATTAGATCACATTAACTTTTCACATTTTATAGCACATTGCATTCAATTTTCGTCCCAAGCAGTCAACTGAGTGGCGGAATGGCGACCACCATAGTTTTCTTCTTTCTCCGCTAGAGGCCAGCACTGCCCGACTGTAGAAAAGGACGCACTTAGCCGAGTGTTTTCGTCAGGATATTTTGTCGGTTGACCCATGTTTTGTGGCCAAATCTGCTGACTTGATGGCAGTCTATTTAACAAGAAAAATGTACTAATGTTCAACTGGGGAATATCTGCGGCAATCTCGATCAAAAGAGTGATGCTGACTAGCCCTACATACAGGTATACTGAAAAAAAACAACAAAAAGCTCTTTGTCTGATTGTTCACTTCATTTTTAAAATAACCAAATTAGAGAACCCGTTATTAAACAAGATGCAGTGTCACACATTGTGCATTTTCGCTTACAGGCTGAATTAAGTAGCCTGATTTTGTAAGAACTTGTTTTTAATGATCCGTTTCAACATCTATTTATATCATAACGACAAGGTATAGCAAGCGCTACCATTGTAGTTGAAACAGAATTGGAAACAAGATTTTCAGCTCATTTGGACCTATTAAAAAGACTGGTTCTGTAATTTAAATTATGACAATCAAAGTTGCATAATAATACAGATTGTAGGACCTTGCATTCTGGTGACTAGTGCAAAAAGCAAAAGGTTGTGGTCGCTTTGCTATTGCAATCAGAGACATGCAGTGATTAAGCTTCTGTGATCTATCAACATTGCTATTATCGTCATCAGTTTTATTACCACATTCGACATATCTGCCACGCCTGATACGTGATAATACTTCCTATAGTTTTTCAATGATGCTGGCTAATTAATCAGATACTGTCCAGCACCAGCAGTTGTTGTGACATTATTAAAATTAAAGATACTACCTGTTGTAATTATTTTATAGAAGCCTCGATATTCCAGGCCAGAATTGTGATCACCCGGTATGTAATCACCCAGACCAATGGTGGTCAATGATATCCAGCAGTAGTAAAAGGCCTCCAGAACATTCCATTGTTTTTCTATAATCGAGAAAAGTATGGAAGGCAAGAGGAAGATCGGGATGAAGACTATGATAGTTACAATTGAGATGTAAAAAAGACCAATGTGAAAAGGAGAGAAGAGGTGTCCTAGTCGAGAGTTGAGAAAATGAAGGAGACTAGTAAATGGAATTCGCAGCCTTTCAGCCAGAGCAGCTATAAGCATGAACGTCATTGGAACACCTGCAAAAGAAGCCAATCAGTAATTACGTGTCATCAAGGAATTTCGTTCTGTTTGCTTACGTAGTACTTTAAAAGTTCTGTTCAGTAATTTTAGAAGTGGCTTACCAATAGTATTTTAACAAATATTGTGCTCAATGTGGTGAAATCTATAGCCAAGAAGATGAAGCATCATAGGCTAGGATCGGTAAGTTGTGAGCTGATTCATCTACAGAGCAACGGAAACATTTTTTCTTAGTCAGGTGGTCACTGGGTGTGCATAGTGACTGAAGTTAAATAACACCGAAGCGGTTCCTCTTGCCGGCTTCATTTATAACACAGAACTCGTCGAGACTGGATGTTTTTTAGTATTTTCCATTGAATATTTCATTGAATGTAGTTAAAAAACCCTGCTGGTTCAGTGTTTCATCTCAGAGGAAATGTATTGATAGTAAGCCAGGTCCGGTCCCGTCACAACCGTCTAAAACACACAGTCACTGAGTATTGCATTCCAGCTTACAGAATGAACGTCGAACTTTATAAGAAAAATTATATTATTAACTGTATCTCGGTAATACTATAAAGAAACTACCTTTACTAATTTTTCATTTAAAAACTGTTTTAATGACTGGAAATTTTAGAAATGTGTTTGCTTTCTTACCGATTATAGAGTAAACCATACAAAATATCTTTCCACCTTCTGTAACAGGTGTTATGTGTCCATATCCTGTGAATACAGAGAATGATTGGTTAACTGTTGTACACCTTATTTACCTGCACGCGTCTATCACAGTTTTACAAGACTAACTGAGCGACTGGCTGATTGACTCATTCGGCTGAGTTGCTGATTAACGGACGGATGGATAGAATGAGTCAGCCCTAGAAACTGACTAGTGATTGTCTAAAACTCAAACTATTGACAGACCACCCAATGGCCTAATTGGGCTGGCTAACTGACCGACTGACCAAATTCATTATAATAACAAAACTAATGGTTATAGACAAACTGCTGTTACCTATTGTCGTGATTATAGTTCCAGCGAAAAAGAAGGACTGACTAAAGCTCCAATTGATCTGATCCACAGAAACATTTCCTATGATGTTGACACTAGATGATTTAGCGTCGAAAATGTTCTCAAGAAAAATTTCTAGATCTTCTTCTGCAAAAGTGAACAGCAACAAGTTTCCTTCATGTGCAGGCATTTTTCTCTGTAGTTTCCATAAGCAAATGTTGTAACAGTTAGTAATAGTACAGTGCGTTATGTCAGTAATTTGGAGCTAGCTTGATATTTGTGCCAAAATTGATTTTTGTGGCTAGTTAATTCAGTTTGGGGATGCTGAATTCAGAAATGATAGGTACCATTTTTTCGTGCACATCTTCGGCCTCCATTTTGGATTTCAAAATGGTCGCCACTAACATTTAAAAATTAAGTTCGTTGCTGAATTTCTCATAGGGCTTTGAGCTAAGTTCAATTTTTCCACAAATAAGAAAGTGTGGGACGGGATTGACGTGCATTAAATACTTTTAAAAAGTGAGCGTGGCTAAGTCACGTGACAGGGGCTAAAATGTCCAAATTGGTGCAAATGTCTTTATCGCTCAATTGATCTTATAGTATTTTGCTAGGATCCCTTTGTTTTGAGTTTGTAGGCAGCTGGGTAGGCATAGATGATCATTTCAAAAATTGGGGTAAGGTCACGTGACATAGACGAAAGTGTAAAAATTCGATGTCAATATCTGAGAATGTACTACATGTCGAACCATAGAAACTTGTTTTGCAGAAACCTGGAATAGCTCAAGGACTGGTGTACATTACATTGACCTTGAACAAAAGTATTAAGGTCAGTGGACATTGGCCAATTTCTGTTATAATGTCTAATAACTCAAACATTACAGTACCAAGTGCTCACACAACAGTGCACAACAGCAAGGGTTATCATTCCGTTAAATCCTGTATATTTCAGTCAAATTTTTGAGTTCATTAGCTTTCTATTTTGGCTAGCCACAATTTTTGTGTGCTTGTTTCAAAAGTGTTGGGTCCAATTTTTTCAGGTGCAACTCTAGCCGCCATTTTAGTTTTCAAAATGGCGGACATTTTCAATTTGTTTTTGCACGAAAGTAATAAACCGTGTAAACTTATGAGATCAGCTCTCATTATGCCTGATACCAGCGCTCCAGCAGTAGGAGGTAAGTTTCAGGCACAAGGCGTTTGCATTTAAACGGTTCCCATCTTAGTTTCTTAAGAGTACTGCACTTGCTGTTCTTTGCGTGCACTTTGCACACAAACTTTTCAAACACACTTAGTGTAATGTCCAAGTCAAGCATGCCTTCTTCAAATTGCTGGAAAACACCAACTACGTCAGAATTCGAATCTAAGCTGAAATATGTCACCGGAAAATGCGTAGGAACTCAGCTACCCTCTTCTTTTCTCCATATTTGCTGCTAAACAAAATTGCATTTACGCCAATTGTCCTATTGGCTTTCCCTTTTCCTGTTAATAAAGTTAAGTTTTCCTGGAATGTTTGAGAGTTGCCAGAAGATCCATCAGTAAGACAAATCTATATCACGGATGTTACCTCTGCTAGTCGTTGACGCGTCTAAGTATATTCTCAGTTATTGTCATCGACGTGTTTTTACACTTTCGTCTATGTTACGTGACCTGTCCCGCCTACCCAGCTGCCTATAAACTCAAAAACATGGGATCCTAGCAAACTACTGTAAGAGCAATTGAGCGACAAAGACAGTCGCACCCATGTCACGTGACTTAGCCGCGCTAACTTTTTGAAAGTACTTAATGCACATCAAACCCACCCACACTTCCTGTTTTATGAAAAAAATTGAACCTAGCGCAAAGTCCTATGAGGAACTCGGCAACGAGCTTAATTTTTAAATGTTAGTGGCGGCCATTTTGAAATCCAAAAAGGAGGTCGAAGATATGCACGAAAAAAATGGCACCTATCATTTCTGAATTCAGTACCCCAAATTGACTTAACTAGCCGCAAAAAAATTTGGCACTAAAAGCGAACTGGAATACATAAGGGCTGACACTATAATCCAAAATGGTGCCTCTAGGGAAAATGAGTTGTGTTGATAGCTATCAGGAGTGGCGATGGTGATTGTGATTATGATGATGGTTATAGTGATAATGACGATGTTGATGATGATGACAGCGACGATGACGACGACAGCGATGAAGTAATAACGACATTAGGATAATGATAATGATGATGCTCATGATGAAAACCATGACGACGACGACGATGACGATGATGGTGATGATGATGATTACGATCTAACGATTAATTCAAAGAAAATGATGATGACGACGACAAAGACAAAGATAAAAGAGACCGAGAGGATAGACAAAAATTATGTTTTGATTATTAATAAAAGTGCTAAGTTTATACTGGTATTAAGTGAAACTATTTTTGAAGTCTTAACTGAAATTTTTAGACTTTAATTCTTGTTTAATTATCTATAACCCTAATATTATTTCAAAAATGACAATGACAACGATGACCGTGACAACGACATAAGGATAATGACGATGATAATGATGATGATGATGACGATGATAATGATAATGATGACGACAGTGATGGCGATCTCGATAGCAATTACTAATATGATGAAGATTATGACGATGACGACAACGACGGCAATAGTGATAGACAAAAAAGAAGAGCACTGCGAAAGGTGTCAAAAATTATGTTGTGATTGTTAATAAAAGTGCTAAGTTTATATTGGTAAATGGTGAAGTTATTTATTGAAGTTCTAACTGAGTTTTTAGGTTTTATTTTTTACTTAATTACCTTACACTAAATAATTATTTCAACATTAGTTGTTACTGATGCAATATACTTTTAATTTAAAAAAAACTGAAACCAGACCTGACCGATATTAATGTGAAAAGGCGGGACTGAACATGGATATGTGCCAGGGATTTTGGATTGTAACTTCAACTGTATAATCCCTTATGAACACGGTAGTTTTTAGTCGTAAATTAATCCGGATTGTAGCATAAACAATTAATTAACTGCCCATGAGTCAGACCAATCTCTAAATTAATTACAAAAATATCTAATTAGTTAATAATAACTTTAGCGACGATAAAATATTATACTTGGAAATTTTGCACTGGTTAGCGAGTTTTAAGCATTTAATTAAGACCTGCCATAGTCATATGGGATTGAGTAGAATTACAGCATTGCATTCGACTTGCAATATAAAGATCCCTGGTTCAAATCCAGGCTTGGCTTCGACTTTTCACACGTCCTTATTTTCGTACAAAAAGCACATTAACATGTTCCACCATTTATTTGTTGTCTTTTAAATCATTTGCACAATACAGCAAAGGTAAATATGTACAACGTATTTTTTGTGCTCGTTACTCCTATCTCACATACTTATGAGTCAGTCGTATGCTTCATGCTAAAATTCGTGAAACAAAAATGTTGCTATATAATTAGATTATTTTACCTAAAATACAAGGATTGTTTAAAAGGAAGTTATTCAGAATCTCTTTAGTTCGTAGCATTTCTTTAACTTCATATGGAGTTTCGAGTATTTGAAAGATCCAAGCACCAAGCGCCAAGTACAGACACAAGAATATCACCAGCACAGCAAAGCGTACATTGCTGCTCGTCATAATTTGCATAATTTTCGTTGGAATCGTCGTGTATTGTCAGCCAAAAATCTGGATCTCAATTGTGAAACTGAACGCATCACAAAACGATGAAATTTTAGTACGAGGAAATTCATTCATTTATCCATGCACTCACGCCTTTTTCTTCAGAATGCGAGATCAATTGTAAGTGTGTACATCTAGCTGATTAGTATCCCTTCCCTATCCTATACGACTAGGTCGTTATCACAATTTTCGTTAAATATAATGCCTTATTAAACGCGATAGAGTAATACACTGATGCACCAATGTACCATTTGATATCGGTTTTAATGTAATTTGAAGTCAACCAACAGACTCTTACTATGGCCCATAAGATGTGAAAGACGTTAAAGCACTAAGAACAGAATAACTTTAACTTGAATCTCCTATGCAGTTCAGCAAAAAGTTGTGGTAGTCAAAGGGAAATAAAATAAAGTATAAAAAGCTGTTCTACCTACTTCTTTACATTACTACATTCACATGCACTATGCACGTTACCTAAGCGAGAGTATTATATTTAATTTTTTTCTTTTTGTTTATTAAGTTTTTACTTTTGCTTTAGCCTCCAATTAACAAGAAAAAACTATTACCCGTGTATGTAAACTGCTTTTCTATTTGAATTGTTGCTTTCCGAAGACAGGAATTTCTTACTGAAATGCAAAGGAGATTCAGTAGCAAGTTTTATCACTATTAATAACTTTTAAAACGCCTCGAAAACAGTGCTATAACAAATATAGCTGTATATCTTCGCGCACGATATCCAATCTGCTTGCAGCTCGAGTCTGTCTGCCAGTCGAGAGACTGAAAATTTCATCTCTCATTCCTTGATACTCTGGTATTATGACATGACCAGGTGTTGCGCGTACTATTAATGCATCCATGCATGGCAACTACATGAGAACGTGATGAAGCCAAATGCAGCTGAAGCCATACACGATGTTCATGAACAGTTTAACTTTATAATTGCACATCTGTGACACCTCTAACCGATCAAACACTACTACACTGAAAATTTCAAGGGTTTCAGTATTTGTTGATAAACTATTTTTCAAACTAGTTTGCAGCAATGACTGCAACTCTGAATAGCGTCGCAAAAGTAGAACTTTTTACACCTGCGCGGTATAACATTGCAACTTTTAGAATTTAAACAATCACTAAAGGTTGTTTTCCGTCGGTCCGCAACAGCTCGATTTCAACACTCATCAAAAAGCATACAAAATTTTTATACGTCACGCGTTAGCAAATTTATCCAAAACCTGTAGGTCATTACAGGTGTAACCCGAAAATACGTCAAACGCTTTTCGAAACACCTGTATCACAATTTTAGAACCCGTAGCCATAAAATAAATTGCTGTGCCATTTGAGTCTACGTGGGATTGATAATTTTCTATCATTCTCAATGTCTAGTTATAATATGCAATACTGTCTTGAATGTTTCAACTGCACGGATAAGAAGCCACTACTTTTTGCACTTGCATCCAGTGCTAACAAATGTAAAAGACTGTACCGCAGACTTAAAAATATGCACATCGTACACTTGACATCAATTCAGTATGCAAAATCGTGCGGAATAAAGGATAGAGTTAATCTCTGTGAAGCTGAAACGGCTTTAGGCTCGCCTGCATAAGCATTGCTAATTGACTTGCATATCAATTTACCGTCCGGAACTTAGTAAGCTTCGGAAATGACCAACCAAGAAGGATGTAGTGTCCTTATAATTATGCAGAGCAACTCTGTTTTAGGAACACTGCATATATTGTTAAAATTACATGAATAATTGAAAAATATCGAATAACTAAAAAAACTAAAAAACAAATAACTGTTTCTGAAGCGTGATTTCATAAGTTTTGTCGTGTAAAGGATTATCATGCAGTCTACATTTCAATTAGAAATTCAACTTTAGAAAGCCTTGAACATCACACGAAGAACTTTTGCTTTGATATCGCAAATATGATTTTCCAATCAATCTGGAAAATTATTGGTTTGGCCCCAATTGACCACATATACTGCCACAAAATTGCCGCTTTTCTAACGCACGTACTTTAACATCGCGCTTTATGTATTAACCGTGAACAAACCCGACATACTTGAAGTCTCGCGGTCAAAAGACATCCCTGAAAAATCGCAGCCAAAATAGAACTTGTGGGTTTAGGTAAAGTAACTTTGCTCTAACTAGAAGCCTTTATACAGTTCGGCGCGCTGAAACCTGAGATCCAGTTCTCAACGGCAGGGCCTACTTAATGTACATAATTGTGACCTTATCGGCAAAACAATCAAGGGTATGCTTTTGGGTAGAGATACTGGACAAGCAGATGGATATACATCCTTCCTCAACAGGCGCAGGGGAACCACCCAGGGAAAGCTCCTATTAATCCCGGCTCTAATCAGGCTCAGCTTTGCCTAACTTTAGTCGCTCAGTGCACACGGTAACCAGTTACTCGGCTAGTCACCTTCCCCTTCATAAAAGTCGTGTAATAGTACAAGTCTACCATTTCTGATTCACTGTCTGTCTGTCGTTCTATGTACATCACACTTCTACTTATGATTGTTATTTTGTGTAATACCGTGTCATTCTGTTTACTTTACCTTCATTAAACTGTATTAATCTCACTCCGAACTATATCATGCAATTTAATAAGTTTCTGTGAAGCTGAGTGGCATGTCACTTTTTATCATTCTACTGTTGCTCTGCATAGATGTCATATTGAACTTTTCTAGGCTCTACAAAGTTAGGAAATGTAGGCTTAAAGGAAAACAGGGTTTTCATATCCTACATCATTTCGAAGTACGGTATAATTATATATTTTAAGACCTATAATAATGCCAAAGCGGTTCTGGTAATTAAGTAATAGGTTAAAAGCTTACTTAACGACAGGCGAACCCAAGTAATGACAGCACCACAATTGAACATAATTTTCAACGGCACAAACTTACCTCGGGCGTGTTTCAAGTGTTTGCGAATGCGAAATTTGAATTACAATGCTACCGTCCAACATTCAGTGTGATATGCAAAAACTTCATATTTCTAGTTTACCGCTATGCTGACGCGTGAGCTGTCGAACGTGAGCACTACGTCACAGCTGAACATCTTTGAACACCTGTTTTTGTGCACCCCTTTTCCTTGATGCAGACGCTAGTGTCCATCAAACTAGAATGGCGAAGTGCATGTCATAGTAAAAAACTAGCCGCGCGAACGCCATTCAGTGATAATAATTCTTTCTCGTAAATCATCTCACAATATTTTGTAGGGTAGATCGTTTTAGACTATAGTTTAAAGTGAGGTCCGGCTTTCCTTTAAACAGAGCACGTGGACAATCATATCAGGTAAGGCACAACTTGTGCGTTTTATCCAAGAGAGCGTTTTCGTTATTTTTTGTTACGTTGGCTTCAACGCCTCACCAAGATCAGCGCCTTGACACAAAGTTTCACTTTCAAATCCAATCCGGATGGGAGGAAGCAGTAAACGTAACACAGTGTTTGAAAACGTGTCAAGGTGAAATGAATACTTTTGAATTGTGTCCCATACAAATGAGCAAGAAAACAGCAGAGTAAGACTGAACCACACCAGGAACAAGAATGAGCCGTCCTAATTTCTGGCCAAACAAGGATTGGCTGTCCCAACTCAAACTCAGCAAAGATATGGGGCTGCGGTCTCTAACAAAACAAGGATGAGCAACTTCAATCTCTACAGGTACAAGCCATTGCGGTCTCTAATCAAGCAAGGATGAGCTCCGTAGTCTCTCTGATTCAGCAAGGATGAGTTGTTACTGTAGTCTTTAACCAAGCATTTTCAGCCCTTGCAGTTTCCAATAAAGTAAGGAGGAGCTACTTTAGACTCCCACCAAGCAAGGATAAGCAACCGCAGGCTCTAACCAAGCCAGGATGAACTACTCCAGTTTTTCCTGCTAACCTTAACAAATCAATGATTAGCTAGCGCAGCCTCTAATCAAGTACCGATTAACTGCTCCAGTCTTTGACAAAGCAAGAATGAGCCGTATAGAGAATGAGACGCCATTAGCTTGTAACCGATAACAATAATAATAATAATAATAATTATAATAATAATAATAATAATAATAATAATAATAATAATAATAATAATAATAATAATAATAATAATAATAATAATAATAATAATAATAATAATAATAATAATAATAATAATAATAATAATAATAATCTTTATTTAGAATCGGCTTTTGGGTGAACAATTAACTTAAGTTCAAAGAACTTTTTTCCGACTTTAGATAACAAATCTACAACTCCATAACAGAAACTACTATTACCCCACTTTTACCCTAAATACCAAGTTCCAGGCAGGGCAACAGCAGGTGCCACTTTGAACCCGGCCGCTGCATCGAACTCACGACCTCCCAGACGGAAAGAGGTCGCGCTACCACTAAACTAAATCATCTGGTCTCTACCAAGCAGGGAGGATACGTCAACTGGTAGACAAAATCAACAATAGCAATGTGACACTGTGCCTTTGCCACACTTTCAACTTTCGATCAAGAGGTGAATTTTGTTATCATCATCATATGCCATTACTGCAAACTCTACAACAGGTATATCATTGTATACTGCTTCGTTGAAAAGCTGTGTTAGTCTCTGAAGCATACAAGGTTGTATAATTCCGCGTGCCCGTCTCTTCAACAAACACGTAATGCGTACCTTTGCACATTGCCGTCTTTCCCGGGGGTAAACAAGCAACCTAGGTAATTTCTTCCGGTATACTGCAGGACTGATTTACTATGTCAGTGTAGCGAGAACATTCATCACGTCAGAAATGTGATATCGTAGGAATGACAGAAATATGGACTCAGATCTGAACGATCTTACCAACGTTTTTGTTCGTAAGATCGTTCAAGAATTGCAGACTTGCGGGTGTTGAAGTATGAATGGCGATTTTTCGTAAACGATTTCGTAGATATTCGCAAAAACGCTTAATTTACAGCACTTGAAAACTTTCTTATGAATTTCGCAAGTTTTGAGAGTAAGATCATTCTTAAAAACCCAACGATAATGGAGCCACTGAACTATTTGACTAGCGAACCTTTCACTCATTGTCTCGATTCAAAGGAGAGTCTACACTGTAGTTTGTTATCAACTTATATAAGTACTGGATCGATTTATTAGAATTACACTAGACTGACGGATTCAGCACTAATAGCTGATTGAACTAATTGATCAACTGCACCAGTCAACAAGCTAGCAGACCGACCCTAGTGATCATCATTCTGACTATATGGTTAGCTTACTTACTAGTGTTAAATTAAATGTTAATTGAATTATTCTTGTTAAATAAAAATGAATAGCCTACTGTTAAAAGTTCTATTACTAACTGATGTGTTTTGAGCGCGATTTTTTCTGCATCAAACAGCCGACAAATAAAAAAGCTGTTCAGAAATGATAATAAAGGTATAGTGAGTGCTTGTTAATACTGGCAAGACAATTATTAATTTCGTTAAAATAGAAAGTGATTCGGTTATTAGTCTTTATTTGTCTTTTCCTAACCAGTTTTCTACGCGCATTAATTTGAACTCAAGAGTTATACATCTACACAGAACACTCTTTTTTCCTTAATTATGACTAATCACTGCTGAGCTAATAAGTCACTGTAGCCTTCTAACTTCATTGTTCATTTGCGTTTGACTGAAAACCTGCTGTTACTTAATGCTCATTTCCTGGTTGTGGTCTGACAGCACTTAGTTTCGTTACTGACATCTGTAGCCGGTGCGGTTATACACGGAAACTATGAAGTGGAGTAAGTATCGTGTACTTACTACTTTCTTGTAGTTTTAACAGTTTCCAAATTTCGTATTAAAATTAAGAGAACAGAGTAACTGACATTACGGTTCTTATTTATACTTACTTGTTTTAATTCAGTAATTTATTTCATACTGCTTTAACAGCCATGGTCTCTTAAAAGTGGTCTAACTAAGGGTACGCGCTTTTCGTTAGCAAGTTTTTGATTAACGAAAGTTAAGTGATGGCTTATTTTCTGGTAATAGTATAAATATTTTAGTATAACTTTATTTTAGTAATAACTATTATTAAATTGTTAATTCATGTCATAAATAATAAACTTGATTTTTTATTTAATTTGTGATTGAGAATTTGCAATTTACATTGCATTAATTGTTAATGAGTACCTAAATAGCGCATAATATCTGATAGTTCAGCATTATGTAATTTTTCGATAAGTATTTGTGCGTAAATAACTTTATTTTATGCGATATGTCCAAACTTGTTTACTTTTTACAGGTTTGTACATCGTTGCAGTGTTGGTAAGGAAAATATATGTTATTCGCATCATACCGACGTGTTCTGGCAGACCGACATGTCTCTATGCCACTGAGAAAATAACACCTAATGATAACACTTTTCGTAAGCAGCACAAATGTTGGATGATGAACACTACATACCGAGTTAATTTTCAATTTTATAAATTTACAGAGTGGACATTTTATTTCTATAACCTTCACATGCGGTCTTTACAACACTCGCTTCAGTGCGAGCCCTTTACAGTCACCTGCTGCCATCTACACAAGAAAAAGTAAATTACTTAACAACCACTCGCGAATAAAATTTAAAAAACTGGTCGAGAGAAAGAGTAAAGATAAATTAAATTTTGCCCAGAATGACCAGAATTAACCAGAATGAGTTTTAGGCATTTTAGTATTTCTATGCAACAATTGTGCCTGACTATACAGGTTGACTTAAAACTTATTATACCAATTTCCAATTCTCTTTTTAAAATTGGAGCGTACTTCTTGTCAGATTTGCATCTATTTTGATTAAAAGAATTGTGGAAGGTTTTGGTTCGTCTCGACCTATTTTCAGGTGTTTTGCTTCATTTGTTAAAAACATAGTAGTGTAGTAGCTTCTGGAACATCCCGTAAATCATCGTTAATGCGCATGCCAGTATGTTACAAATTACAAAAGTATTGCGACAAACGATGGAAGTTTTATATTTGCACACAAGTCAATCGTGTTATACTTGGGTAAGGATAGCTCGTAGTAACGTTGTACACCTAGAACAAATTACAACAAAACTTCTCTTCAGATTCTGTTAGAAAATGGTTTCAAGTCCAAGGTACAAGTGTTTGTCCATGACATGTGAGTGGCATGCTTAAGCCTATACGTCTTGTTTACACGAAGCTATACGAAATACTTAAATTTCGCAGGTATTGCAGTCATCAACTAATGCAAAGCCCAGTAGACCAAGGAACATTAAAGAAAGATTCCAAACAATCGTCTTTGCGAACAAACCTAGGAGGGATCTCTGTAAAGGACTGCCAGTAACTTGTGAAGCGTGGAGCACAGGCGCCTGTACTGCTGCTACCTGTGCAGATGGACCTGGAATTACGGTAAGAAAAATCTAAAACTACTACAAAGCTACCACGAAAGGTCGCCTGTAAAATGACCAATTCCAAAAGGCTTGAATTCAAATGACAAAAGCGCGTGCAACAGAACATGCATCACTAGGCAATGCAAATGCAGAAGAACAGACCAGCATGCACAGTCCTGCGAGAATGTGATGAGTTCAAGGAAAAGGCACCATGTATTAATAACGTATGATAATCAAATGCAAATACACCTGTATCCCAAATTCTGTGTTTGAACATATAAACATGCATCAGACGGTACGTTATGACCAGGAATTATTTTGAAACATTTTCTCAGCAACTTAATTTTATTTTATATCAGATAGTTATAAAATCGTTTTATTATATACTTAACGTCTGTTTGTACGCAACAGGTAACGACAAGGCAATGCAGTTGTGCATCTGATGATATCAAGTTGATACTTCCATTGCGTCTCTGCACAAGTGATGATGATAATGCAGTTTCTGAGTTGGAGTATTGTAATTTACATTTGCATTCTTGCAATGATCCTGCTGATCCTGACAACGAGTGTGATGGTAGCGCTGGAGCTAGTGACATCAAACAAGTAGGTGCAGAGCATTTCAAGAGAAATGGCCGAGGTGTCCTACTTGTGGATGCAAGCCAAAGAAGACGAAATCGACCCCTTGGTGAAGCTGCCCATTCTGAAAATGCTAAACTTCATAACCGAAATCAGCTTAACAATCGACGAGCAACTCGCCAGTTGCACCACAATACGCGTAACCAGTACACAAAACGATTACAGCAAAGAAAACTTAATGCGCATGCGCTCAACGAGAGGAATGCTCCTTCTCGTAGACATGAACAATTTACCTCCTTGCCAAAGCAACTGAATGAAGAGTTTGTGTCACCTGATGCTGCTGTCCTAGACCACGCGCCTGTTCCTCTGGAAACACAGCAACTCCTGACGAATTTGCGGAGACAGTATGACGAGACAAGGGCACGAGCGATTCGACAAAATCAGCATGAAAGGGTTGCTTTCACCGATGCACAAGCACCCAGAAACGGCCTCAGAGAAAGTGAGCCACAAAACGCACGTCTACAAAAACTTCAACGGCCACGTTCTAATCCATTGCAACGAGATCCAAAGCGCTATTTACCGCAAGTTACATTCTCAGAAACAAATCCTCGGCATTTGGAAATAAGCATAAATGGATTCCAAAGTATACCTGGCTTGCCTAATCAGGGACCAACGACTGTTACTCTCAAGAAGTCGTCGTTGCGTGACAAAATGAAGCGACTTCGCGAAATTAGATCAAGAGAAAGGAGGCAAAAGGCTGAGTAGAAATTAAATGTCAGAACTGCGCAGGAAGTCAACCGCTAATGGCGTTGCATCATCGAAGTGCAGCAACTATAAGATGTAATAAATACGTTCGTAAAGTCATCTAATTGTGCTATTTCGCCCACTTTTAGAAGAAATGCCCTAGAACTTTATAGAAGCACTTTTTCAGGATTTGGGGCTAGACTTTTATATAACTATAGATGTACAGTATCAGTTGCATGTGCGCTAAACATTCATGTTTTTACTGAATAGCATTTGCTAACTAGCGCCGTATGTGGTTTCTTTGTTAACAGTATAAGCTAACACTGATTTATGTGTGGCAACTGGTGACTAACAGGTTAACTGATTATTTGATTAAACATATATATATGTGTGTGTGTGTGTGTGTGTGTGTGCGTGCGTGCGTGCGTGCGTGCGTGTGTGCCTCAGTGTGCCGCAAGGCACTGTCCTTGGACTATTCTTGTTGTTGTACTTTATAAACAATTACTTACATGATGTCACAGTGACATTGTAAAAGTATGTAAAATCGTTCATACTTAATAAGTATATCTATTTAGGCCTGTTATGTAACATTAGCCATCAATATATCTTTTATTATTGAATCATATTGAAAATGTCATTTATCAGAAGTTGCTAGACTGGCAAAATGTAGAAATCAGCAAACGTCAATCAACCACAACCACTTCGCTACTGCCAATCAGGTGCTCCTTTTGTCTTCTCAGCTAACCTTGTCACAAAACTACTCACAAACATTCCTGGAGACATACTGCGAGTGAAAGTCAAGTGTACATTATTAGTATTATTTTTTCCAGCCATACAAGATTTTTGACACTAAACTTTGTTTAGTGTTGAAACAGAGACATTATAATGGCGAAACACTGTGCTTTGGTAATAACAATGGAGACATACATATGTAGCGCTTGAAAAGGTTAGTAAGAATCAGAGTTATAAAACATAATTTCAAACTAGTTTGTGGGAATTGACATTTTTAATCAACGCCCAGCATTTTGATTATAGGATAACAAGAACCTTTAACCTTTTGCACAAAATCTTGATATAATGCATATATCTTTGAGTGAAAGAATTTTTTACACCATTTTGCTTGACAATTTCTTGTAGTACTGTAAATACATTACAATGATACATTTATTAGAATAAATGACAAATCGCCACTAAACGAGCACGCATTTTTCATGGTTTGCTGGTTTCTCTGTAGGTTTTATATTACAGACGCTGTTAGTGAGCAAGAGTTTGTGAGAGTGGGCGCGTACGCTGGACTGTACATCTGTGTATTTTACGTTACAGGGTAGTACAGGTAGTATAAGTTCATATAGTGCTTAATAACGTATGTCCAATGAGGATATGGTGTAACTGAAAGCACCAGTTTAGACAAGATAAATCCAGGGGATAAATAAAATAAATGAATATTTTTGAGTACTAGGTAGGATAATTTTTTACATGGTTGAAGTTAGCAATGAGGGTCCGCTTGGGATAAATTACCGATCCTAGCAGGCTGAATTAATAGCTAATCCATGCACTATTATGGAAATATTGTGTATACAATTTAATGTGGTCCATGTAAAAAATAAATTCTATTCTATGCTATCGATCATTACGCATGCACTTTTTCATAACCTTGTTGCAGTTATCTATTCAGATTGTAAAGGCTTTAAAAGGTTTTGCAAAATTAGGCTTACGTAAAAAATGTGGAGATTGTTGTGTCTTCCTTTTTAGTAGTCATAAAGATAGGTAACCTATATACCAAACCTGGAGAATGAAAAAACGTGACAATATAATAAATATATACCCAATAGAGAAGTAGCTGAATTACACAATGCTTTGCTTATTTTAGTCAATTGAGCATTGTGTTTTTTGAATAAAATTGTTTTTGTGACGTGAAAAGACAAGACGCCACTTCTTTTTACGTTTAAAAGCGTGACATACGCACATGTTGCATGTGGCCAAACACTTGCATTCCTTGACACCGTCAAACTGTAATGAGAGAGAACGACGGATGGCGTTGCGAGCGCGCAAGAGTCAGGATCCATTATCCTCCTGGCCAAAATTGTGATTTTTTTCCTGTGACTTTTTCTTAGCTAAAACTATGACTTTTTTCTGTAACTGTTTTACTGTGACTCAGTGACGAAAGTGACAAGTCAATCACAATTTATTTCAGTACCATAAGCAATTAAAGTAATAACATGGAAAATATTTTACATCAGTCACTAACTGGCAATACATGACTTGCACATAATGACAACACTATTTGTATACGATCTCATTACATGTATGTGGAAAGATCATGTTTTGTCAATATCTTCGGATTAGGGTTAGGGTTAGAGTTAAGGTCACGGTTAGGTTTAGAGTTAGGGTTATTTCTATTTTTCTTCTGACTTGTTGTGATTTTCTTTCTGTGACCTTGTAAGACGCCATGTTAGAGATTTTAAAACTACAAATCATTCACAAGTTAATCGTTATTAAGTCTTATAACCTCAGTTTGACCAGTAATAACTATAGATCTACTTACATTAACTTGTGCTCAATAATATAACACCGGAGACAGCAATATCCGACATTTCTAACATGAAACTATTAAGAACTTTTTGACATCTAAGAAGGAAGACAGTCAAGACACCCCTACTCGAACCATGTCTCAAGTCGCCCAGACAAATGACCGCTGTAAAAATGTGTTCCGGAGTCACACATGTATATGCATGGCTTCCGGTTCATCCATTTTTGAACAACAGTCAGTTAGCCAGTCAGTCAGTACTCAGTCAGTTAGTTAGTTAATCATACATTCGATTAACTTTGGTTTTCAGTCAGCATGTGTAATGCTTGTGTAAGTAAGGAAAGCAGTTAGTCAATTTGTGGGTGACTTGAATCGAGCAGGCTGAGAAGTTGAGTTAACACAATTAAAATGAGCTAAGCAGAGTTGAGTGTTCTTGTGGTTGCTGATTACTGGTTTAAATTCTACTTGTTGATGGTACTGCCACTCTTCTTTACATGATGCGTTTTAATTACATTGCCTTTTTAGTAATAAATAAAACGCTGAATGGCTTTTATAGTCTCACGCGAGATTATTTATTTTTTCAACAGCATTTTGCCCTAGCCGGCCTCACCAGCTGAAAACTAAAATGTTGAGGCAGCATGTACAAGTGTGCAAAGAAAGATTAAAAGCAAAAAACACTAGCTAAACATCATTGGTTATAAAAAATAATTAGTTGAATACAGTTACTAGCCCTATACAACCGATGTTGCCACAATAAACGATTAACTGAAGAAAGTAAAGTGAATTAATTGACATACCTGACTAGACTTGTATTGCCAACCTAACATTAATGTTTACAAAACTTAGAGGTTTCTAAACAATGAGCAAGTATAAGTGCGTGCAGTGTATTAATGTGAACGTGAGAAGTATATAAAATTGAATTGTTTGTGGTGGGTTACACGAAGTAAATTACAGTTAAATTTAAAAGTCAATGGAAAATCAACTAAAATTGCAAAAGTAGAGGAAGTAAAGATTATAACACTAAATTCGAGTATTGGTATTGAGTTAAGATGCTAAATGAACCCAGAAACCAAAGGAGGAACACAGAAGGATGAAAAACAAAAAATATTGATAAAAACCAAACACATAATGAGCAAAATCAATTTAACAGCCGCCATGTTTCGTGCAGGTTAACTTTTGATTTCAGTTCTGATAACAGATCGTTTGGTTTGACCCACATGTACTTCGTGGTAAATATTACAATTAATATATTACAATATTACGTTGTCGATGTGGTTTACAAACTAGATTGTAAGATAACAAAGTGAGGCTGTAAAACATCGATGTGAGATTGTAAGAGTATTTGAACTTACATAGCTAAAATGAAACGTGCCATAAATACAATAATTATTCTTACCTACAATTAGACAATAATCAATTTGTAAAACTACAATAGTCACATAGGACTATAAAAAATACTAAAATACGGAAACAGACTTCACATTATCAAAATGTACAGTTTCACGCAAGATTGTTAGTTTTCATTAGTTAAACACGCAGTGATAATATTGTTATTGGTAGAAGAACTCGACCCCAATTCGCTATTCATCTGGTTGTTGTTGTTATTGTTACTAACAAAATTAAGAGAAATGGATCTCATACTAAATAAAGATAAAACAGAAGAATATCACATAAAAAGGAATGGAGATGATGCGTGGAGGAAATGCTAACACTTAGGCAGTCTTCTAGCAACAGATGAAGATATATAAAGAAGAAAGATCGTAGCACTAGCTGTATATTCTAAATTAAAAAAAATTGAAAGTAAGAGGATATGTTTAGAATACAAAATTAAGAATCTTTGCTGCACTTGTGGAAATTGTGTTTCTCTATAACTCAGAATTATGGACAATTAAAGCACAACACGAATCAGAAATTGATGCATTTCAAAGAAGAAACTACAGGAATATTCTAGGAATAAAATGGCTTTAGAAAATATCAAACCAGGATCTGTATAATAAGGAGGACAGCTGCTGACTTACATCAATTTCGTCCAAAAAAGATCTTATCAACACGTCATAGATATCAAAAATACAGAGACATGGAAGGTTGCGGGTGACAGGGCAGCATGGAGTAAAGTGATCAGGAGGGTCATGTCAAACGACGTGTGACTCCAGAGATGATGATGATAAGGGATGATCTTGAAAAAAAAATTGCGTGAATTCGCAACGGATCATCATGAAACTTTATAGGAATATACTAGAATGAATTCCGCGTCAAATGACAGTGTCAGATTTTTGACCTGCCATTTTGAATTAAAGAAGGCAGCAATAACATCATTTTCGAAAAAAGCCTAAGGTTCCACCAATTGGCAATGGGTCATATCGTTTATCTTGTTTGAGCCAAACTGTATTATTGTGATATGCGAGTTTCATTAGTTGAATCATGTGATATGAGCAAGAACATGATGTTTGTACGAAATTTGTTCATTTTTCATAACTTTTCTATGACCTATGTAATATTGCCTAATTGTAGATAAGAGAGAATAAAGCATACAGCTCGTTTTATGTGTTTTGGTTATAATCAATTGACGTACTTTATATGTGATGCAATCTCGTATTGGTGTATTTTTTATATTAATATCAGCTAATAATTTCATTCGTAATAGTAGTAAATCATTTTGCATGTTTCAATGTTTATTTTCTTCACGTGATCAATGTTTACAATTAAACCGCAACGTTGTCAATAAAGCTAGCAATGTTCTTCATTACTTTGTTCCCCGTTGTAATTTTCGTAGTCTGACAGACCGTCGTTAAAAATAAGAACAGTGTATTTTTTCTGCTTTAATAAAGTGATCACTAAATTTAAACAGATTTATTTATGTTGGTCTAAGACAGTAAGACTCTAATTTAAGTAGGTATTGTTTCGTAGTAACTGTTATGTAGTATAAAGTTTTCAAGTCATGTTACTTTTAGGTTTGCATCACAATCCTTCTAGATTACTTTTAATTGCCAGGAAAAGTAAATTCCGTTATTAATGACCATGAGACGAACCAGGTATTTGGATTATGAAGACAATAATGAATTAACGTTTGCAGCTAGCTGATTTTCTCTGATTATTTCCCACAAAGCAGCAGCAGGAATCAAGATTACGGAGTCTTATTAGCGGGCGTTGCTACGGCAGGATGTCACGTGACTGGCGCAGGAAGCCAGCGTTAACCAAAGCACGTATAGCACGCGTAAAGCATTATTATTGTAGAATAGAATGCAACGTTAGAACCGGGAAGACGCTATGGTTACGTCAAGAAGAAGGTGCACATTTCACTGTAAGTATTGATGGCTTATACATCTTTGCGTACAAAGAAGAAAATGGCTTAGATCGGCTGGCAGCATAATATTACCGAGAAAGTTACGCTTTCCAGCAAAATACATTAGTGGCTTTCTGACAAATTGTCTTGTCGAAAAGGTTTTGATGAGATTTCCCAAAACGACCAATTTTAATCTTTAATAGAAAAACTGCGTTTTTTATTAGTTTGACCATGGACCGTCAAAAGAGAGAGGACAGAAAACAGTCCAGACCTGTGATGTCACGCCAAGATGCTGTTTCCAGTTTGCTGAGAAGGTTCCCGTCTAGTGGAAGCAGAACGGAGAAATGTCGAACTTTAAGAGTCCTCCTTACTGGCCAGCCAGGCGTCGGCAAAACTGGTAAGTGAAATAATTACTGGACCCGATTTTTGCTAACCTTCTTTCCAGGCTTTTCAAAGTTTTTCCTTGCGCCACCTTTTTGTTAACTTGGCGCGTGTGGCACAGTGGATATAGCAGTAAGCATTAATACTTCATTTCATAGGTTGCTCATTGATGTCTGTGTTTGACTGATTTTGAGAATTCTTGTGAACACAACACGTTGCAAGAGTAGAATCCTGTTCCTCTAACAGGGTACTGTGAGTGCTGGTGCTGGACAAACTAAAAATTGCTCTATAGTTAGGTACAAAAGTCAAAGGCTAAAGAATTTCGACTTACGTAATCATTGAATAAAAAAAGTTCCACCATCTTGGGACTGAGATTTCTTGGGTACATTTTCCCAAGTTGAAAATAAAATTAAAATATGCACTTGTTGCCATCTGTGGCGTTTTGACAGGAAATGAACCTTGAATCGACTCTGGTGAAATTCTTTACAGCCGACCGAAAACAAAATCATGTAAAACAAAGTTGCTCATAACTTACCTTACCTTCGTATAATCATCTTCTTGATTTTATAGTGACGCTAACTTGGTATATCTAGGATATCAAATCAATTGTTTATTAAACAAATTTTTGTGGCATATACTTATCTACAGCGCTATATATTCTCTCTTTTGCTTCCTGTTTCTTTCTCTACCTCTGTCTTTATTCCTCTTTCTCTACGTTTTCGATTTTTTTCTTTCTCTATGATTGTTTTCTTTACCTTTCTACTTTTTCTCGATTGAATATCGTTCTTCTTTTATCGTATCTCTCTCGTACTGATTTTTCTCTTTTCGCAAAACTTCTCTTACAATTTCCATTACTCAAACACATTTTGGATGAAAACTTGCAATATCTTTTCTTCCTTGGTTTGTGCGTTTATTAACCATGATAACCGGGAAGTTTTTATTTATCTAAATTGTAGTTACGCCAGTTAAGCGAATACAGCTTAACTTCTTATTGTTAGGCAACTGTGCCTCATATTCAAGTGACGTATACCACACTCATTTGCAAGTTTATTGAGGAGCAGTTAGTTATAAGATTAACGAGCATTCTGCTGTTCTGCAGTGTAAGAAATGAGACAGTGAGAATGCAGACTTAATTAAGTTTTCCATTAACTGGGTAATTGTAATGCTGATGTTGTAGAACACTGCGTGGCATGTTTGCGCTTGCTCGACATCCCGTGCACCGCCTCACCTTGTACCGCCCAGCCGTGTACGGCCTAGCGGTTTATCGCAGTGCCATGTGGCACCTCATTGTGTACTGCATTGCCATGTACGTGGCGCCGCAGTACACTGAAATGTCGAGCAAGCGCGAACGTATCACGTAGTACACATTTATCATTCACGTTTTTGTGTCTCCGAAAATGGTGATATTCGCGAGATTTTGATTCGTATTCGATATTATCCAGTAGTTACAAAAATTTGATATTCGCAAATATTCGCTGCCCGGTTTTCGTAATGTGCAATTGAAAACGGGTTTCGAATAATTTAACAGCTGAAAATAACTAATTTAAATATTACCAAAAAACTTAGAGATTGTTTAACCTATGTCTGTGTTTTCAAGACGAAAATTTTACACATATCTTTCTTCGTTTGTATGTGGCAATACGGTGCATCTTCGGGCTACGTCCTTTAAGAGGATTGATTAAAAGAAAACGCTAAAGTTTGCAAACATTTACTTTGTTTTTACCAATTTTTCATTATACGAACTGATCCGCATACTCCATCCGAATTTAGCTAACCCATCCGGTTATAATCCGAAAGTCAATTTGAGGAAATATTCGCTGATATCCGATATTCGCTATCCGGCAAAAAGTGCATCCGGGGCAATACTAATTTGCACTATATTGTCTGCGTGTATTGAGATAAACTTATATATACATACTGCATCATGCAAGCGTTTTTGGATAATATTGTTAACTCAGACCTTGGTGTTAAACCAATTAAATTTTACTTATTTCGAAGTCAGATTTGGGTACTGAAATATATCCAATTTTAGTCATTTCTAAGTGGGCTTGGGTACTGAAACCTATTTCCAAGCCAGACTCGAATGTTAGAACTTATTTAGTATTACAGTGTTTAACCCCTTATACGTCCACATCAATTTAAAGAACTTATTATTTAGTTCCCTTTTCACCATGCAAATTTAGTTGAATGCAGGTATGCGTAAGGCATACGTGGCATTTCAGTACTTCTGCAGGCAGTTATAACTGGCCAGCTTACAGCTAACCGTTGACCGCTGTAGCACTGGCACCTTAGTTGCAGTCAATGCCACCACGAATTTTTTTCTAGCCCATTTTAATGCATTTTGTCTGTTCTTGTTAAGCTCCCACGGATAAATCAATTTCTTCTGTATACGTGAAATTTAACTTTTTTAACGATCAATAAACTTAATTGAATAAATACACGAGTACGAGTCCTGTACAAAGCACATAGTTCTGCTTCTAAAAAAATCAATATTTTCCTGAAACAACGCAATCCACTTAACCGTCGCACATTTTCAAGCAATTCTACAACCTGCAAAGTACAATAATTAAATCGCCCTGCTTGTAGCAAAACTAATTTACTCTTTACCGAGATTTACTCGTGAAAAAATGAGAAAGCTCGTGACAAAAGTTTAACATGCAGACAGTATGATGAAGTAAAAAAAGCTGTGTTAATACTGTTGGATGGGCTATGTTGGAACGGTTTGTTTACTAAATAATCGTAACATAATGTGTATGTATGTATACATTGAACTGGCAGAGGTGTCCTAGCCGCATTTGGATGTGTGTTTATTTTCTCGAAGTAAACAGCCAGGGGCAGGATGGCAAATGAAACCTTTTTCTTGGCACCATCCATTTACTGACCATGTCTGACGTTGCCAATTTCTGTCTACGCCATTCTTTTTGCCTCGTTTTCTTTGTAGATCTAGTTAACCATATAAAAAGATGTTTTAAACTTTGCTTTATTTTTTAAGCATAGTAGTTACTGGCTGCCGAAGCTGTCTGTGGTTTTGCCACAAACCAATATCATTCAAGACGTTAGGGGCATAGATGAATATTTTCCTTCTCCTGAAAATTGGGATAATATACAAGCTGTAAAACAGTAATTATTAAAAATGTGCGGCTTCCCAACTACCAATGGCAATGTTGAAACTACCTCCAAGGCAGTAACTGTTCATTCCCTTTTCTTTCAAATTTTTCTGCAGTTTTTCCCGATTTTCTCCGTAGGCCGCTGTGCAAATTATGCAGTATCTAACTGTGCATGAGTGAGTTAGATACTCATGCTGCTTAATCATGGCTGCTTAATGAACCGGTGTACATAGAACTTTGCAAGAATTTCTGATACATTCGTGAGAATAGACAACGTCTGTAGGTATAAAATGTGTTTATTTTACAAAAAATGCACGTGCAATGTTACCTTATAAGAATCAAAAGTTGACATTGCTGCCAAGAATTCAAAATTGAGTATAAGACATATATATAAAATGTTTTACATTTCGCAAGATATTAGGCATACATAATCATATTTAGTTCTGCGTTGAAAAGTAGTTTGACAAACTTTCCTTGACCTTCGAGAAAAATATTAGACATTTATTTTTATTTAGGCTGTTTATTGAGTCTATTATATTTATAATGTTGCAATTTATTAGCGTACATTAACAAACTCCACGTATAACTTAAAGTATTACTGGCTTTGCTCTGAAGAACTTGCGTATCAATCCAGAAATCAACTTTTGAGAAGAGAATCCGTTCAGACACGCATAATTTCAGAATAACTGAGCTAACACTGATAGAGGCTGCCTTAATTAACATTGCCTGGCTTAATGCACAGGTCAAATATGTAGAAAGCAGTGGCAAGCAAATAAGAAACTAAATGAAATCTATGGAAAGCGGTAATAGTAAGAGCGAGAAATATGCGGATTGCAAGGTGTTGTAGTGAATGGTTCTGATTGGGGTTTCCGACGGAAAAGGAATTTAAAGGGAAATAATTTTTAATAGTTTCCTTTCTTGATTCTCCAGTAAAATAAAAAAATAAAAATTGCGCGAATGATACACCTTTTGTGCATAGGTTTCATCAAGACCAAAGCGCTACATAACAGAGTAACAGGCTGTCCATGGGTGGCCTGCTATGAGCCGTGGCCTCTTACTGCATTATTTTTATTTAATAACAGTGATCATTTTCACATAATTGTTTTTATTCTACTGATTATACAATGTATTTCAAACAATACATTATTCAATGCCACTCAATGTGATTATGATACGTGTTAAATGAATAAATTATTTTGAAATTTGCAATTTTTTAAATACATAATTACATAAGAGAGTGACAGTCAAGACCAGGCTACCCTTAACTGCATAGAGAGTGACAGTTAGCACCAGGCCATCATAAGAGAGTGATATAGTACAAATACTATACCCGCTGGCGAAGGAATATTATAATTTTTTTCGACTTCCTACAAGTGCTAATTGTACGTCATTAAAATTTATCTTTGATTTTGAGCTTTTTGCTTCGTAGCAAGCCAATTGAACCGTACTGACTGAGGTCATATTGACGAAATTTGGTGCTACAGTGAGTATTCTTCTGCAGCGTACTGGACTTGTACGCCTATGCTTGTGGTGAAGTAAAACTCATTATATCCCAATATATAGCCCCTGTATTTTCCCGAAAATACGCCATTTTGATTATGATCCGTTTTCCACGCATAAAAAGTTCAATTTCTTTCACAAAAAGGCAAAGGAATTATGAAATCTGACATTCTCTTTTTCTTTGTTTTACAATATTTTCGCGGTTAGAATTCTTTCACCTTAACAATAGTTGTCAGTTTTTTTGCAATGGCTGCCACATTTAGGTGCATGAGAAACGGCTCGTGTGTTTCATACAATATTAAGAAGAATATTATCTTGGCTAATTTTAGAATGAGAGTTCATTTGTGGGAGGAATTTGAAAGAATCGAAATACTGCGGGTGGGCTAACATGCAATGTCATTTTAGAAAAGGGCTTTAAAATATTAAAGTTATAAGGCCTGTTGATTATTGAATATTATATTTGTAGTATCTGTTTTTCTATTGCCGCAACTGTGCAGTGAAATTAATGATTAATCATTGAATTTTTATGGCTATTAATAAGATTATATTTTTTTAAATTCCTGAACACTGATACCTTTTTAAACACATACGTCCGTTGAAAGAATTTTACCCTTTTTGTAGTTCACTTCAATTTTAATGTATATGAGGAAATAATTTTCAGTGGCGGGAATTGAAACAATTCATGAAATCGCGCGATAAAGAATAAAAAGTACAATTTCATTATTTACAAAATACTTTTTTTCAAATAATTTTCTTACTAATACACGCATATGTTGCCAATATGGTACGACGTGTTGGCACCACGTAACCTGAATATAGGTAAAAATGGCACGGAAAAATTGGCACAAATGGAAAAGCAAGAAAAAATAGCTCATATGAAATTTAATAATTTCTATAATAAACTAGAATGCGCTCAGGAGGAATCAGGTGATCGATGATCAGACTATTGTTCGTCTGATTCTTTTGATTGAAAAACATAAAACAAGGATAAACAAACAAACATGCAAAAATATACCTGTATAAGTTGTACGGACTAGCAAAAGACTCACAAAACATTTTTTTAATTAGAATTATAATCAATGATGCACGGACATTCCATACTTGTCTAAATTTCTTCAACCGTTTTGCAAATATATATATACACTAACTCAGTTTATAAGGTTATATACATTTATAAGCAAAGGTTATAGACAGCGTTACACAGTTTTCCCAGCGAGAGTTTCTGGAAATGGAACCTGGAACTCGTATTGTTTGTCATGGTAGAGATAATAAAAAGGAAGTACCCTATCTTGTAGCCAATTCCTCCTCTTTCCAAGGAGCTATAACATTGCTTCTGAGACCTCCACGAAGCGTGGCACGAATGTTTTTTGTATGCGGTGTTTGATCAAGTTTTATGAAAAAAATGGATGAAAAACCGCCATTTTGTCAGTTTTTATCCCCTCCCCCTGTTCAAGAATCTATGTCAAAATGCGTCTTTTTTGCCTCCTACCCATCTTCGCCATAGTTTCATTAAAAGTAGTTTTGCGTAATACGCGTGGTGCTATATAACAGACAAAAACAACCAAACAAACTAACAACGTTGAAGCGTAACTTCCTTGGCAGAGGTAAAACTAGCTAAAATAATTATCCCCAAGAGTAACACTAAGGCTAAACTCGCATTTTATAAGTGTGCCATTTTTTCTTATTTGTGTTCTTTTTTCCAGTGCTATTTTACCGTGCACCGTTAGCACCATCTAACATAATAAAATAACCACAGCAACTCAGACAACAACAACACGAGATTACAGCTAAATAATAAACACTCTAATCTATTAATTAAAAATACAAATACATGTGAAAAGAACAGGCTTTTGTCTAAATTACTATGCAGACTAGTTGATACGTATTCAAGCAGCGGCTTTCCCCTGCGTGTTGTGCCCGATGTCACTTCACCCCAGCAGCTTCCTACACTAGATATGAACCATCCAACTACTAGAAATAATGTTCCACCAACAGCAACACTCTTGTGCTGCAGTAGCTTCAGTAACAATCACCCATCTGGAATGTATCAGTGCTTCATAAGCCACCCTTTCACACCATCAAATTCAGAACACCAGTTACAATAACAAGTGAGTTGCTTCAGAAGGGAAATAGTTGTCAGCACGGAGTTATAGCTACAAGCAGATTTAAGAAAATTACAAATATGTAACACCCAGAGCATGCGCAGAAAGTTTCTTAAGATGTATTTAGCAAAACTGGTAAACATCTTTTGTTTGAATTCTATTGTTCTCTAATTAATAACTCATGACATGACGCAGAGCAGAAGGTAAACAACTTGGTTATACAGTAATGATAATGAAAGTGCCATTTCATTAATAATAACTACATCAATACAGTACGAAACATTAATACAGAACATTAATCTTTAATTCGCATTCACAACAGAAGGGTGTCACTACTGTCACACCATTGGACAGGGTAGGGAAAACTGAGTTATTCAGCAATAAAATTCTAATTGATCAATAATAAACAAACAAAAGTCAAAGAAAACATCGCAAAATTTCAAGTGCTACTCGTATACGGAGTTGCATCGTAAGAGCCTAACCATCTAATTTATGTAAGAGTTAACAAACAATATTATAGTGTTAAGAAAATATTTCTATAGAAATGATAAGATTTGAAACTGCTTTTCATCAGATAGTCATTTTTTTATTTCACTGTTGGCATTGTGAATAAACCTTTGTTAATTGGATTTTTAACTTAATATCACCTAATATTGTTATTTTAAATAATTAATTTGATTTGACAAATAATTACAATTAGCTGATATTTATAATTGTAAGTAATCCGCGCGTGACACTGTTATGCCACCTGAATGACACTTATAAACTTGTACAAAATGTAAGGCCAATTGATCCAAGGTACTATTGTCAGAAAGCTCCGTAACCGGCAGAACATGCTGCTACTTGGTGAATACACCTAAGAACGCTCCCAATACATTGCATTTTATACCACAGCTTGCAAAAGGGTTGTCTACATGATTAAAGTGTTCCGCCTGATTGCCGGCGAATCCACTCAGACTGAAAGGAAGCTGCATCAAATAAAAAAGCCACTTTAATCACTTTTAAGTGCAAAGGCATAGCATGCGGTTTTACAAATAAAAGCACCTTGCCTGTAGTCTCATTCCACAAAATCCCAGGCAATTTTATAAATTGCGCTACAAAACCGCGACGATTTGCTTTCTGATTTCAAAAATTGTGCCTTCTCGGTTTCCGCCAGTTTTTATACACTGTTCCATATTGTCATTTTATTGCATGTCTACGTGGTCAGCCAGTAAAGGCAGTACTTTAATAACATGGTTTCATGGTTTAATTCTTTAACTTGATTCATGACAGACTTATACATTATAAAAAAGCTGCATTGTTGAACACTGGGTAAACTGTGCGGACTTCTAGGATAAACTGGTAGTGACTTATTTATATAGCTGTCATATTTTAGCACAAAACGCCACCGTTTTCAAATTCAAACTTCTATCACTATTAATGCATTTGACGTTAATTGTGGTTTTTAAACTTGAAATTCTTATAAACACTTCAATTATTATTACAGTATTTGATATTCCTGCCAACTGCAAGTAACCTCCTATAAGAAATTAGTTTATTAGTTTCTCGATGCTAATCACATTTACTTCTCCTTTATATATAAAAAAGAAAAACTTAAAAGACAAAAAGTGTGTACCCATCTATAATCAGTACTATGGCACTAATCTAGAATTCTGAGCATTCTTTTCTGCATTCCAGTCCATTCCAGTAACTGCGCGTGCAGACTAGTGAGTTTTTTGTCGGCAGTGTGAACTGCTTTACGAGTTACTGTCAGCAAGAAATTGCAAACTCTCCGACAGTTGTTGAGAGTTGATTAACTGTCTAGTGTCATAACCGCCTTGGCGAGTTACTCGCGAGATTTCTCACAGTGAATATATATATAATAGAAGTGAGTGTCAGCACGCGCTTGCTGTCGGAGAGAGTAACTCGCAGCAAATTTTGCTCTCTAGTATGAACACGCTTGCGAGTTACTTGACGGGTTTATTTCAACCTCGCTGGTCTGAGTTCACCGTAATAATACTTAGTATGGCATAATTCTGATTTCCTAAAATGTAAGTTATGAGAAATAAGAACCGTATCTCAAGTGACTATGCTGAATCCATAAAAACAGAAGGATTCTTTCTTATTTTCCCAATCGAATTTAGGCAAATTTATATACTACACGTAACTTCGTTTTCTATTTTATATGACACTTTTTGACAAGCTTTTAAGCTAAACCTATAATACATTACGTGAAGCTATTGGGATGCACTGTTTAAGCTTCTCCAACTTCCACAAAATGCACTTC
Organism: Tubiluchus corallicola; assembly: GCA_030141605.1. Classification (NCBI taxonomy): domain Eukaryota; kingdom Metazoa; phylum Priapulida; class Priapulimorpha; order Priapulimorphida; family Tubiluchidae; genus Tubiluchus; species Tubiluchus corallicola. The sequence continues at coordinate 260,879 of JAQGDQ010000002.1, forward strand.
TAACTTTTTGTTATCGCCGATAACAAATTTTTTAAGTTATAGACTTCTGCACGAGATATTTCTGGTACAGAATGAACTAAACAAGTGGTACTGATGTTGCAGATTAATTAACAACCTGAACAACTAAAGTTTTTTCCTTTATAGAATTGTAGAGATTCTATCTGAAACCCTGTTTTCGTCATCTGGTTGTATTCAGTCTAGGCATTAATTACTATTCTGCGACGACGAATTACTTATTTATTTGTTTGTTAAAGAAGTGATGCAGGCGATTTCACACTGGTGAATTTTCTGTTTGAATGGTGTGGACTCCACTTACACCTTTAAAAGTATCACCTATAAAATTACTAGCGATCGCATGATTGCTTTCAACATTTTTTAAACAAGTATATAAGGCAAAGCATTAGAAAAAGTAATAGTTGCTAGATGTGATAAGTTCTTTTGCACAACCGATGCACAATTTGGTTTCAAAAAAGTCCCACGGAACTCGACTGGCAGTATTTACCTTTAAAGAAATTGTGGACACTTACATGGACACGCCAGATTATGCGTGTCTTTTAGATGCTAGCAAGACCTTTGATATTGATTATTAGTTGCTGTTTAAAAATTACAAAAACGTGGTTTTTACAGCAACACAATAAACTTCTTAGCCACTTCAATGTTTTTATACTACATTCTTAGTATACTACTACGGTTTTTATATCGAAAGGTGTTGTTCTTTCGTCTTTATTGTTCAGTGTTTACTTTCATGAGTTATCTGTAAAATTGAATGTGTAAAAGTGTACCATATTGTCATCTTGCAGAGAATATATTATTAGTCACATAATATTTGCTAATCACATTGTTTTATTCGTAACATCTGTTGTTGTGCGACAGGATCTTCTGAATACTTGCAGTAGTTTTACCAACTTCCCCCCCCCCCTTGATAACGCTGCACTGCCCGTGAGAATTTAGGAGAAATATCTTGACCATATAATTTGCACTAAACTAAGCGATAACTGCAACACTTATATATGGATAAACTCTTTAATTTTAAACTTAAAATTTGCCGAATTTTTGTATATCAAACTGAATGTTGTACAATGCCAATGAACGTCAATTTTCTCTTTGGCAAACACGTGCAACACACTTGTGAAATGTCTGTACTGATGAAATTTATGTTCATTTGTGATGTCATCACTAGTTGGGCTCGGTCGCATTTAATTAAGTTTTTAACCTATTATTTAATTATTGGAAAAGGCTTTATCATTATCATAGGTGTTAAAATGTAAACTTTTCATAGTAATTCAAATTGGGGTCGGATATGAAAAATCATCCTGTTTTCCTTTAAAGTATGATTGCAGTACTTCATTCTACCCAATTTTAGTCACATTCGCAGAAGATATATATATATGTATGTATGTATATATAAGAGATATAATACATATATATATACATATAAAATACAAACACTAAAATGAAATAAAATACAATACAAAAAATACAAGATTATATATATATATAGTTACATACATATTACATATATTATATATGTAATATAATATTACATATATTGTAGTTGTTGACGTAGTAGTTGTATTATATATGTAATATGTATGTAACTATATATATAATCTTGTATTTTGTGCATTGTATTTTATTACATACTAGTGTTTGTGTTTTATAGGGTCTTAGCTACCGAAATATAAAATTGAATTAAATTTGAATTGAGTTGAGTAATGTCGTACACTGGTTACTGTCGGACAATGAGCTTCAGGCTTTGCTAAAGTTACAAACAATTATGTAAAATGTTTTCCTCTCTTTAATTAATAAAAAAACGAAAAAAGCAGTGTCTATACACTAATTTGTTATTTTTATAAAGGCTGAAGCTCATTGTCCGACATTGCGTATATTAGCCCATTTTGACATTTGCAGTATGATCAATCATTAGTTATTGAGTCTAAAGCGATTAACAGCTGTTAACAATGCTTTTTACCATCTAAAAATTCGCAAAGAAATTGCAGAGCTAGTATAAGAGATACTGGTAAAAATAGTGGCTGAGTGCTTTTTGTACCCTACTGCCCAGGCCAGGATCTATCCTGGAAAGCCGTACAGGTACAGTAACTTCAAGTTTCGGGCATTGCTACTTTTGCTATTGCAAATGTATTGGTGACATTTGCAGGTGGCAGTTCTTTTAAATAGTTTAGAAAACATGATATTTTTTCAAATTAAGGCTAGTTTTCAGTTATAGATAAAAAACAATTGGGATCGTTAATAGACTAAAATTTTATTACCTCAAATTTTCGCGTCTTTGTCGACTGTTGTTGGTCCTATGTAAAAGTATGCCTTCCTTTCCGGCAGATAGATTCATTGTTGACGGCAACGACTACTAGGTGCGCCACTGACCGCTGTCAGCAACTCACGGAAACATCTGGAGCTTTCCTTTTCCATTAAGTAAAGCACTCGAAATTTTATCACATTTTCTGATCCAGGCTCTTGGCAAAAGTTAATCCCTTTTCTGTAGAGTTCCCTTACAATTTCTGCTGATCTATGTTCGCATCGCTACGATGTTTATTGGGTTTCAGACAGCTGAATCGTGCTTTAGATTACCAATTAAATGAAATCATGAAAACATATGTCTTCCAGTAGCACTATTAACATTACTCATCCATTTACCTCATTTACTAGTAGTACATACATACTGAAAAAGTGCTTAAGAAGAACTTGAGTACGTGTAACAATCTTATTAATATTATTCTTAGTATACTTGGTAAAACTAATTCATGTCGCCCCCTCCCTTTCTTATAATTACTTCCCAGTAGCTAGTAGCAAAAGCCATAGACTGAGGATTGATTTGTTAAGCGTACAATTTTGTAATACAAGTTATCTGTTAGTTTTGCTTTATTTTTATTAGCTTTGGCAACATAAGTTTTCAAAGACAAATTGTTAGTGTAGATTTTTACACAATTTACAGTGTTTTTAAATTTTAATTTTTTTATTTTTCTATAACTAAGAAAAATTCATTCATGATCCTGGTATGGTTTTAATGCGCTGTAGTTACATGAATGTATTCCGTTAATTAGTTTTATTTAGGCCTGTGTCTAAACCAAGCTAAGCGTAAGATTGCAGTAAAACTCCAATCGAGTATCCAATCAGAAATACTGAAGCATTCTTTTAGAAGCGCCTAAATAGCTTTTAGAGTTTAATCGAAATACTTATCAAATAAAAACTAAAAAACTTAATGGTGGTACGTCAACAAACAATTACTTGAGTACTAAAGTCAGTTTTAACTAACAGTTTCTAAATATAATAGATATTATGCTGTTATTTAAAACAGCCCATCCTTGTACATTTGCTGGAACGAAAAAATGATCAAAATAAATCACTTTACCTAGGCTTATTACAATATTTAGCAGTACTTTTAATTGCAGTCAAACTTCATTTTCCTCGTTTGCTAAGCTGTGCTTGAGAGCGTGAAACTGAGTGACCTCCTGTGCGTACTCGGTTGTGTAGTTAAGCAACGCTGGCCTGGTTAGTAAGTAGGTTGGCGACCACCAGGAAACCATGTTCTAGATGTTTTCTTCTGTCATGTTGCTTGTCTATTTAAGATATGTATCCGAATGCGGTTACATTATATCAGCCGTTTTAACCTTTATATGTGCTCATTCTTGATATATGTCTAATTCCCGTCCTGCCAAAGCTATCAGCATTACAAGTCCCTCGTCTTGAAGTGCGAAAAGCTGCTTGAAAATTTCACGAAAAGCTTGATAACGTTGAAAGCAACCTGCGTTAGCTAAAAAGAATAGTGAAATATACATCTGTCCTTAATTTTGTACAAAGTCACCATCAACTGAAATGCATTATTTATAAATGCCACCTTTCCGATGAAACAATTTTGCCCATTTCCCACTGCATCGCAACAATGATCCCACGAATTGAGAAGATTGAGGAAAATGGTGAACAATCTCTTTCAATTGTCGGTTTTCCTTGTGTGCAGTGAAATTAAAGCTGATATTATTGAATCATCGGCTATACTGTAAGCGGACTTATCGACGTAATTCAACAGAATGGAATTGACGCAGACGTGTCAGCAAACACTAATCCTCGAAGATTCGCTCCATTTAAATCTTTACTTAGCAGCTTGAAGCATGCCAACGCAGTTTACCAAAGCGCCTTCTTGTCAAAAATAAGCGTTTAGAATGTCATAAATCATTGTTTAAAAATCATCGTGGCATAAATAATTCGTATTATATGACCTCGCAAGATTTAGAGAATTTAACATTTATTTGGTACTGTTCTTGACATTTTTATGACTAAGTCATTAAATTATAATGAGGTATGAAAAATGGAGTAACACCTTATTCAAATTTCAGCGATTAATTAAGCTGCAGAAGTGATTTTTACACGTAGTTTTCTTCCTAATAATGTGTATGTCTTTGCTGCTCGATGTTATTGTTTGAAACGATCTATATTATATAATGCATATCTTTATTTGAATTCTTCATGACGGCAGATTCTCGATAGAAATATCCTTGTTACGAGAGATCTTGTGTTTTGTCGTTTCCGAGCCTTTCTTGTTTTATGTATCTCATTCTATAACCTCAGCAAAAACCTAAGTGTTTAGAGTAAAAAGTCTGTATAACTAAACTAGCAGAAACACTTCTGAGTCCAATGAAGTCAAGAAATTGAATTTTCGATGCTAGGTTTTAGAAACGAAGCAAGTTTTGTTACATTTACATTCTGTAAAAATAGCAGTTCGCAAATCACTAGCTTATAAATATTAATTTACGGAGATTATTTTAGGCTACTGATGCTTGCGGGGGTTGTGAAATTCCGAAGTAATTGTGTGGCTTTCTTTTATATTAAGCTGAGCCCTTCGATCAAGAGGTGTGCTGCTAACTGATGTAACTTTATGTCGTGATTCAAAACATATTTCAAAATTCACTGATTTCCCTCTTTATATTTTGCCTCAAAAGTTTGCAATAAAGGAAAGCGTCTGCATTCAGCAGTTAGTAAAGAAAGAGTTGTGACACATTTCTCATCGGAAATTCGATCAAGCTTCAGTGCAATCCAATTGTCAAAGAGACATGGGTCTTGCGCAACTGATTTTGTAAAAGCAATACATTCGTTCGTTTTTAGTGAAATTGGCCAAGCTATCTGAAATTCTAGAATGTAGAAACGGAAACGGAAAGAGAATTGGAAGCTGCATGTATGAGTAACTTATTAACGTGTTTCTTCTGATCGTTATCTATAAACTGCTACACTAATACACAGTTTATGACAAATATCAGCAATGCAAAAGACTTTGATGTTAACTGGTTAGGATTTTCACGTAACACGTTAAAACTCATTTATTTTTAAACGATGAAGTCTTCTTTTTTTATACATTAGATGAGCCTGTTGATATCATATTTTATAAACGAGATTATCTTAAGCAAAATCCACATAACTCGACACATATTCTTTTCTGTTAGGTGAATTATAGAAGTTGTTGTTTTTCCATGAATTCGATTCACGTGTGACACGCATTCACCCATGAGGTAAATGACCTAAAGCTAATTAGCTGAATGATACGAAGAAAATTAGCGAGTACACATACACACAGGCACACGTTAGTTGTGGTTGACATAGACGTGCTTCTACTACTTGACAAATGGCAACAGCTAAAATACTGCAGCTAAAATACATCAATCTTCAGCTTAGTAGATCGAACACGGAACTTGTCGTGTAACGAACGAATCAAAATTTGTCTCGCCATTGCGTGATACGGAATTTGTTCAGCTTTATCTTGCTTAGTGTCCAAATTTGTTTCCCTGTATCTCGGAAACTGTCTTTTTGTTAATTTGTTAGTTTTATTAACTTGAAATAATAAAAACCATATCTCGTCTGTACCAAGGGCAGTACTGCTAGGTATCACTATGTCTGCGTAGGTACTTCATAAACTAGTGTGAATTGAATATAATCCCATTGTTGGTTAGATTTGCTAGAATACGCTTAATGTTTTAAGCGTAGAAAACCTTAGCTTGAATAAAGAAACAGTGAAAGTAGATGTTTGTGTCCTGGAATATAAGCATTACTTTGAAAAGTGGTTTATTCGACGTAAACACATTAATCTCAAGAGATTATTAATGTCACATACACGGTAACTTAATGACGCCGAACTGACGTTTTTCCACGTTTTGCTGAATAATATCGGTCCATTATTATTTCTACGTATTTGGTGCACACGCTTCGGTCAATCAATAGGCGCTATCACGTTATTACTACTAGCCTAAGTCGAAACGTGCGAAAATTTTTTGAATGAAAACCTTTTTGTCAAACGCAAACAAGAACTGTGCACGTCATTTCAATAAATCAGAGAGAAGACGATTTCAATGCGTGAAAGCCTTTTATAAAAATATAACTTGGATTTAGCTTTATTAATACTTATGAGTAGTACGCGTGAAACTACGCGTATAATGTTTGACTCTGTTTGTCAGCAGTAAGAAGGCTGATGGATGAACAACTCGGTATAGTAAAGTACCAACAAGTTAGACTCGAACTATTGGTCAACTGAATTCGACATGGTGAACGAAAAATCTGACTGTTAATAGATGCGAAATTTGTTCAAGCATATACGTTCACGAAATTCATGACGATCTGTTAAAAAAATCCAATCCCGTCAGTCGATGCAGAATTCGTGACACGATGTTCCTCTAACGTTTCATGACGATCCGTTGCGAACTCGTAGAGCCCTTTCACCAATAAGTCGTCCCCTAACAACAAGAACAACACCATGCAGATGATTAGCTCTCGACCAAAAATTTATTTGCAAACGTCAGAAACTTGCAATTTTCACTTACTATCATATAATTCTGCCGTCTTTCCTTTAATCCTTGTCCGCTTCAAACTTACAGAAAATCGTTTCTGTAGAGCTTGCTCAAAACTTAGGAAAGTAGGCCTACCGTGAAAATATAAACATTAACCCTATGCGCGCAAGGCAGACGTTCTGGCTTGTTTCAGATCTGATTAGTGAAAATGTTCACACAGTAAGAAAAGTCAGGGCCTGTCATTGCTTTTCCATAACTACATGTGAAGTGATCTAAGAAACCCACGCAGCAGCAGCAGCAGCAGGAACGCCTCGCGGACCTAATCAAGCATTTTTATTACAAACTGGTAGAGGCCGTAGAGCATTTTTATAGCACAGTGGATGCAAATTGAGTGCGTACCCAAATGTAAGTCGTTTTAGGGTTGAAACGGACTGAAAATGCCAGGACGTATCTTCGACTCCCTTTTCAGTACTTACAGCCAATTTAAAATTCGGAAAACTTAAGGAAATTTTCAATAGATGAATTAGTTTCATTTTTATAACACTTTACTAAATTTAATTTTGTAACTATAATTATTAATAACATAAACAAGATTTAAGATTGTAGTATAAAGACTGCAAGGAGGACTCATCTACACTATACTAACATTGAAGTAGCATTGAGAGTGTGAAATTAGTTTGTTAATACTTGTTCGTTATTCGGAATTTGAAAGACTAATTAAACAATCTAATTTTTGTTTGTTAGAGCAAAATCATTGACCAGTTACGTTCCATAGATTATAAATTTGGATGCTCTTGGTATCAAGCTTAATGCGTTTGACAAACATCTAGATAATATTGGGCCATAAATTAGAACTAGCCAATTTTGATTTTATGAGAGAACAATAAACTTGGCCTGTTACTATAAACTGTCAAGAAAGTTGAGCGCATGACAAGCGCGGTGACATTTTTCTTTGCGCAATTTCTAGTTACTTTATTATTAAGTTTCGGTTTTCCCTTATTAACTCTCGATATTAAGGGAAACGACCAATGGTGTAATCAATCCACAGTTATCCAAAAAAATCGTTTCTATGCTTTGAGAAATTTAAGATTAATTTTTGTTCATTGACGACTACAGGTTTAAACGTGAATAATATTGAATGAACTGGCAAACTGATGCTGTCCAGAGTTAAATCCATAGTTAATTTAGTTCCATTCTTATCAAGGACTTTCTGAGGAAACAGAAAATGCAAATTTGTTCGAGACACGCTTTATCCTCATAGGGCTGATACTGCTCCCGCTCTTGACGTTGCTCATCACGTATGTATTGCTTGTTTCCACTTCCCGCTCTACTTCCGGCAAGCATGATCAGCTGATGATTTACTCTGAACTATCATCACGCAAATGATATGTTTTTTAATCATTGAAGCTATAAAGGGTAAAATTATATTCAAAACAATATTAGTAGTAGAAGGGCATCCATTTCTTCTTAAGCAAAATCGGACCCAAGCATAAACTATAGGTCAAAACAATCTACTCTTTAAAATGTTGAAAGGAAACATACGTTTTTTTTAAAATTAACTTACGTGAAAGAATTATTACCGCATAAACACAATTTCACATTCGCGCCACTAGTTCTTCGCTATTACATGCATTTCGCCTTGACTAGTTAGACGGACACTACCCTCTGCATTTCGGAAACGCATTGCACAAAAACAGGTGCTGTACCGCTCAGTTCAGGTGTGTTAGTTTGTGACAAACTACACACGTTCGACAGCTCATGCGTGAGCACAGCGGTAAATTTGAAATTTGAATAGTTTTAGTACAGCACACTGAATATCTTACAGTAACACTGTACTTCAATTTGCGCTTTCGCAGACACGCTCGTGGAATATAACTGCTGTTGAAAATTATATTAATTTGTGATATCATCAATAGTTGGACTCACCTGCCGTTAATTAAATTTTTAATCTATTATTTAATTATCAAAAACGCTTTTGCAGTGTTAATTATGTTAAAAATATATAGTTTTTATCAGACTTGAAAATAGGGTAGTATATGAGAAATCATCCTGTCTTCCTTTAATAGTTTCTCTTTCTTGTCCAAAAGAATGGTTTCACGTACTTATTCCTACATATCAACATACAGCACCTATTTATTATTTGCTAAAGTTATAAAGTAGAAACTAGCGTGAATTAAAGTTGAAATAAAAAATATGTGTCGTCGTCTCGCTATTCGAGGTTTTCTGGCTCTCATAACAGTTTATCCTAGCACATGTTGCATACAATTACGGCTTTACGTTGACATCAGTGTCGTCGCTGTCGACATCATAGTCATCATTGTGGTTGTCACTTGTCGTAGGCGTCATCTTCTCATTTCTTACTTTAAGGGGGCGTACAGCATTTTTAAGATGATTACCGATGTAAAATATTATCTTGTTGAGCATTTTCCATAGCACTGTAACGACGCATTATTTGTTGTCAAAGCGAAAGAGTTCTTGGTATAAAAGATAAAATGCATTACTTATGGAACAAGCCTACACCACTGGCTCATTTGTGATTTTTCCCCATCAATTGAATAGTAGGTGTTACATTCATAACATTCGTCTTTCGATCGTTTGTAAATCACTAAACTGATGAATCATTACAAAGCCATGCAGTTTAATGTGTAGTGACAAAATGCTTCATAATTTATTAAAAGTCTAATGTAAATTGAATTTAATCTGTGAAAATCAGTAGACAATATTGTAAACGGAAAAAAAACAATTGAATCGACATTTAATGAACTTCTATTGAATTGCAGTTTGACTACACCTACAAATAGAGGGGAAACGCGCGTGATTGTGCACAAGCTAATTAACGAAGAGCATCAAAGCACAAAGATAATAACAGCTGTACGTGAACCAAGTAATTAGTAGAGAAGAAAATCTTTTCAACCTTAATTGCACCGCCTCGGTATAGTATATCTAGATATCAACATAAATAAAGAGAATTTTGTGGATAAGAAAATTCAGGTTAGTTCATACATTTTCGGCGACAGAATCGGCTGTGTCATGTGACAGTTCTAGAAAAGGATAGCAATGTAGCAGTTTAAACATTATGATATAATGTGGCAATGCATAAACGTTAGCGAATAACTGCTGGATACTCGTTAAGAATACTAGCTGCTTAATACTAACTCCAACAGCAGCTGCATAAATTAACGGTCGTAAAATTAAAAATTTATCAAGTTATATTTTCCTACAAATTTCTGTTGAAGATGATGAAAAGTTTACTTGTTTATTTTTAGCGATAAAGCACATATACACGTAGCGCAGGTTGTCGAAACCTAGCAGTTCTTATTTATTAAAAAAATTGAAAGAAGATTTTCTTTGAGTGCTTAATTTATTTGAAAATGCTTTGTGGTTGTATTTTCTAAAATTGCTCCTCGGGTAGCTTCTGAGCTACTTAGTTCAAAAAAATGTTAGATTCTTGGAAATGATTAAATCAACAAAAAAGCTGTATAGCAGCTTTGTAAATCAAGAGATTCAGTATGACCTTTTCCACACAGCCATGTTGACAAAGTAAATCTCCAATGAGCATGGCTTCCTAAACCATTATTTACATAGGTAAGGTTATAATAATAGAATGCCATAACTTGTATGTAAACATGCCTGATGAATATTTATACAGCTTAAACGTCCTTGCAATAAAGGTTGTGTGCTTGGTACTTGAAGAATAATAAACGTAATCCTGTGACAAAAGGTCCATGTTGCAATAAGTTTTGATAACATAGTTTTGCAGTTTTGTGTCTATATGTAGTCGGATTCTGAAAGCCACTTTATTTAAGCTCAGGACTCGCAGTGCCATTCATTTCACTTTTTTTATACAGTCTAGTTCTACCTTCTCCCTTATATTTTCAAGTTTTTGGTTACAACAATAAAAAGTTTAGTCATGGGATATTATAGTCCAACATATAAGCCAGAAATGCAAATAGATAATAAAAAAAAACAGTGAAACATTACGCAAATTTAAACATACTTGTGGTCTCGTTTTTATCTATCCTTTCTCCTCTTTTATAATCTCTTATCTTTCCTTTATTCTCTATTCACCATTGTGCTATATTGTCCCTGTACATAAACTAAATATATAAACCTACACTTCACCGCGTACTGTGCAGTTATAACAGTGATTTTACATTTTATATTTAATTATTCACGCTTTTGCAATATACATAAAAACTGTATTATTGTTAAAATTGTTCATGCTGCTACAGAACGTGCATGTCTACTGTAAGGTTTCCAGTTCGAATCCGATTTGGAGACTCTTAATGTCACTTTCTGTTTTTTAGCAACCAAATATTTTAAGGTGCACTGGTAGCTAAGATAATTGACTTTTAAATTATTTTAACGACTCGAAAAAAAGTTTTTAAGTTTGTAACGGTCATACTGGTAACGGTAATACAGCTTTTAGATTGGTTTTGATTTGCTGACATGTCTCTATTTATTGGACCGTCTGTGACGTGTTTAGACCAAGAAATTGCGCTCTGAATCACTTATAAAGCTTCGCATGAAGCTTATCGTCTATCTTATAGCCTCGTCAACGTATAACGGACGAATACAAATTGGTTTATACTGTAAGGAACTTTAAAACCTTTAACTGGCTTCACTTCTTAGACATAACATGGAGATAGGAAGGGAGGTATGAAAGTGCAATCGAAAATGTCTATGGTTTTACTTCCTACATCATCAATAAAGTACATATGTTCAGAAGAAACAAATTCGTAGTCGACGGTCTGAATGTTGAGTAATTATAACAATGTTTATCACCATTCTCCATAGGTTAGCTAATAATGGTTCCTGGAGAATACCATGAGCTGTTGCAAACTCTGTAGAGTTAGAAAATAGAACAACTCCAGCTTAAATTTAGCTCTTGTTGTGAAATGTTCTTTGGGGTACAGCCTAATAGCCTTATAGAGCAGAGTAAGGTCTAGAACTGGAAATAGGTTTGTTGCATGGGAGGGAGGAGGGGAGGTGAGAGTGCCGCGTTTACAGAACCCTATCTCTACATAGAAACGTGAGAAATCGGAAGAATTTGTTGATTAAAATTAATAAGTTACTATAGTTTAAAGTCCACACTTCACCCGAGAACACACGTAGCATGCAAAAAAAATTATATTCTTAGAGAAAACGTTTAAAACGTCTTTAAAAGTTACAGTATTACAGAAAAATAATTAGGTCAGTTAAAGTCGCAAAAAGTTTCTCATATTTTTGTGCTAATTTAAAAGTAGGAATTTTATTAACGCATTAACAATAAAAATAAGAAAATTATTGTACACTTATTAAAACAAATTAAACATTCCACACAAATGATTAATTTACAATGAATCAGAAAAATAAGACCGCGCGTGAGTGTCGTGAGCGGTCAAGGCTAAGTATCAATACAAAATTATTACCTTTTCTTACGTATAGTATGATGAAGTAACTTTACCAAAAATTACCTTAAAAAGCCTTAAAAAAAGTCACTGAAGCGCACCCACTTTTCCAACATTAATACGTCGGACAACTATATACTTGCACTACTCACTGTAAACCATTACATACACAGTTTAGTATAAAGACAAATTCAGTGAACTTAAAGCCAAGTACAACATCAACAAATCACAGCAGTAGACATGCCTAAAACTAAATACAAGTAAAATACTAAATACTAACTAAACTAAATACAGTTAAAAAGTCTTGCTATAACAATTTGATATAAGAGCCCTCTTATATTGTTTAGGCACAGACATACGTAAATAACTTAAATGATAATACTGCAGTTGTGACTCTCTTTATATTCAATTGTTTTACTGTAGTTGGATATTCTTTACCCGGAGGTATTTCCTGAGAAATCAAACGTTTGTTTTCATTGGTATAGTATTGCATAAAAATAAGTCTAGCAAAACATTTCTTATATAATTTTTTTTAAAAAATACAGCGTGTCGTAGAAAATTATCAGTATCATAGTTTTACATTGTATAAGCTACACATTTATTTAACATTGCATCATTAATGTATTGCTGTATGTATTAAGTTAAAACTTTGACTACAACTCGAGGCCGAATGATGAAAAGGCGTATTTTAAAACAAAAGATTAAAATCATCACAACAGCGTTACATGCGCTGTTATGTGTATTTGGTTGCCCATTAATTATGTAAAGGTATGGCTTATTATTGCCCATTTTTGTAACCGTTATTGAAGTACAAAGTAGGTCTGCCTTGCACGGCTTGCAGCACGAACCTTTGCGCGTTTGTTGAATAAAATAAAATAAACAAGCATTGAAAATTTGTGCCTTGCAGGCAGATTGAAGGATAAATTTGCAAGTTCCACAATGCTGGTGCCACATCTCCTGTCTACGTGCACGCATATATCTGACTTCAAACAAATTTTGTAGCCATGCAAGCAGCATCCAAGATAATGAAGGGGAAACTCAGGAGGAAAGGCGTGCGGTTCACAGTGAAGCAAATTATTTACACGGTGTAATTTTTCTCCGCGTGAAATTCAAGATTTTAAAAGCAAGGAAGACAGACGACCGTTCCACAAATTATTTCAGAATTTCAGCAGGAATGTGAGACGTGTCTCTGGTAGAACTGTATTTATCAGCATAGCTTTCTGAGCCATGTAAAGGAATTCATAAAAATGAAAAACGCCTTTTAAACGTTTTGTCTTGGAGATAGGAGAGGTCATTTAGCAGTAATATCAAGATAAAACTAAAGGTATTCATTACTAACCAAGCATAATCTGAAGTTAAAGTTAAATTTTTCGCAGACAACTAAGAATAAAATATAATATATGAGAATCGAAACATAATGCCTAATAATTTAGCTATTAATTGTATTATGGTGACTACATATATATAAACGACCCTGGGGTTATTGTGCAGTTGTAATAAGAAACAAACAACCTAGCTGCATTATTGTGTAGAAAAAAAGAGTATGCATAACAAGTTCCATTCGAAATGCTGGTCGAGATACTCGCTGAACTGAAAATCGGAACGTCAATGCCGGTATCTTGAATTTAAAGTCGCATATCAAAAAATCCCATTCTGTCTGCTCGCATTAAATAAAGTTATGATTTTATTAGTGTGCGCGCAAGAGACCCACGGACTAATCTTTCACAGTTGCAACAGCTGATCTGCGCTATCTAGAACGGCAATGTCATTATTTGCATGCCATACGCATACTCCCACTGCAATTAAAGTAATGATCACACGTCCGGGAAGCCTTGTAGACTGGTACTATTGCACGTAATAGCTTGGTCATTTAGACCTAAATAAATTGAAATAACTTATAACATATACAATTTAATTTAATTTAGTTTATTCTTTTATTTCAGCTCGTAGACATACATACGTACGTCCGTCCGTCCGTCCTTCCGTCCGTCCGTCCGTACGTACGTACGTACATACATACATACATACATACATACATACATACATACATACATACATACATACATACATACATACATACATACATACATACATACATACATACATACATACATACATACATACATACATACATACATACATACATACAAAAATAGTCTTAAGCCATATAATACAATACACAGAAAATATAAAAAACTTAGTTACATAGATAAAAAACACAATTTACGAGTTAAGAAAGATTAAAGAGAAAGTTGATTAAAAAGGTCATTTACGTAAATGATACATTTATAAAAAATACATTAAAATTTCATTCCAGTGGGCAAAAATGTCTAAATTAATAAAAGCATCAGAGTGGAGAACAACATGGATTAAAATATTATTGACAGAATTAAAAAATTTGAGTTCTAGGCTTACAGACACTTTTATGCGTGATAACTTTAAAATGGTAGATATTGTTCTGTACACAGATTGCGGAGGCTCGAGTGCCGCCTCTAAATTTAAAAAAATTACCAAGGCAGTATAGTGTGCAGCTTTCAACTTATTAAAATTGTGTACATTATATTTAATCCATAGATTAGAACAATAACACGACGAGCAGTAGAAACTGAGTAGAATACGTTTAACGTCAGATGTACAGAGTGATAAATGCCTTATAAGACTATTAGCTTTAAGGTAAAATAAACGAAATTGATTGAAAATATCATCATCATCTCTACCATTATCTGAAAAGATATGTACTGAATATTTAGCGTTATTACAGATTCTGATTTTCTTACCACAAAGCATGACAATACCAGGAGTTACATCAGGTAAACTGTTTGGTATTCTGTTTTAATGCATTGAATATAGTGCCATTATCATTAGCAAACTCTTGACAACTCATGAGTAAATCCTGCAAAGCAGGTACTGGAGGGGCAATTAAACAAAGGTCATCTGCGTATAGCAAGTGGTAAATAACAAGACGGCAAGTTGCATTAGTTTTGAGAGGCTAATTATTTGACAAATCGTTTATGTATAAAGAAAATAGCAAAGGTGACAGGACACCACCTTGTCGAACACCATTACTAATGTTAAAAGAATCAGAAATAGTCCTTCCCTAGCGCACGCTAACATGCTGAGTAGAGTACCAGAATTTCAGTAAATTAATGATTGGGGTTGGGAAGCCAGTAAATTTCAGTTTTTAAAAAAAATACGATGATTGACCCTATCAAATGCTTTACTTGCATCCACAAAGCATACAAAAGTACGGCTATCATGATTTCTGCATTGTTGAATAATCTCTTTAATGAAAATAAAAATATATAGATCCTTGCTAAATCCTTTCTTAAAGGGTTGTATTATATAAACGACGTGGGTTGTACAGTCGCACACTTTGAAATAATCTAACCATGCACGTAAAGTTAAGAGTACAAAAGTAATAACTACGTTGAAACCTATATTACAGTATATCACAGAGCGAACAGGGTACCCTGTCGTGTGTGTATGGCGACAATGACACGAGCTTGGGACACTAGGCTATCTCAGTTCGCTATATGATATTATTAAAAAACATCTATGTTTGGCGGTTTTGCTGATGATTATCAACTTTATTTGGCCTTTAAGCATTTCAATCAGGCATCAACATTTCAAGCTCAAAATGATGCTATTCAAGCTATGGAACAGTGCACCATCATGCACATCCAAAGATATTTGTGCTGTTAGTATTAGACATCAATTTTACACCCTCTATATCAGATGCTGTTATTGTGCCACTTGTAATAAAAAGAGTCTTGAGATTACTAATAAGGATAATTGCAGACCAGTCTGTCTTGGTACCATTTTCAGTAAAAATTGTAGAACACATTATCGCTATGAAATGTGATCACCCATTAGATGTTTCTCATAAACAATTCGGTTTTATAAAATAACATGTGACTGATGTGTATTTATATACACTTACTGAAATTTTGCATATGCTTTCCAGTTTCCAAGAACGTTTTTCTATATTCTTGTCCATACGCTAAAATTCTGTTCCAATCAGCGTATGAAAATACGTTGGGCTGAAACTTACTCTAATAGTTTTTGTGTTAGCTATGGTATACGTCGAGAAGGTGTTTTGTCACCCCTACTTTTTCTGTTTATGTGGATGACTTTTCCAAACATTTACAGCGTATCCAGCTACTTGTTCTATTAGCAAAATTTTGATAAATACGTACTTTACGCTGATGACCTTTGTTTTTTGTAGAGCACCCATGATGAATTCCTTGCAAAAGCTTATTGATCATTGTGTTAAGTACGCCAGAGAGTATGATATTGTCTTTAATCCTAAAAACACATTTACTTTATGCCAATTAACATTTCTAATATCACTTCTTGGGATGTATATATACATGTTTGGCAACAAAATTTCTGTCAGCAAACGAGAAAAACATTTAGGATACATATATATTTAGGATACAGCTAAGGTTATGTTTGCAAGAGCAGGTTATTTAATGAATTTTTTTTCTATTTGCTCAAACATTCCAAAGCAAGCTTTGTTTCGCTCTTACTGTACAACTTTTTATGGGTTCCGTTTTTGGATCAGTTATTATCAGCATACCTTTCGCAAACTACAGTAGGCTTTTTTTACTTTGGAGAATTTTTTAGTTGTCAGTATGGTACTTCTGACTCATCTATATGTTGTAGTAATTTTGTACCTTATTTTTTAAATGATTTTAAGAAAGTGTGTATATAGTCTTCGACAGCGTGTTCTTTCTAGTTAAAATGCGATGCTACGGTATTTGATGAACAAAACAGATCTAGACATGGGTGTTGTCTGAGTTTGTGATGTATTGGGACAGGGTACATAGGTTTCACCCGATATGAACAATCTAAATTAACATTTTAATGTATCATATTTGTAATATTTTTAAAATTATTTTGTAGCCCACTTTCAATTACTTAATGTCAGATTGTAAATTTAAATGGCTTGTTGACTGAATAAATAAAAACAAATTGATATGTTGTCTTTAAAACACATCTTTGAATTTTTATAAAAAAGTACAGTAATTGCCACCATTAATTGGAACTCGTTGTTGTTTCAAGATTTTATGTGTATTTTGTCATTTTCAAATGCGCCATCTTTTTTGTCACATTCGGCACATTCCAAGCTGCCATTCAGTTTTCCGTAAGACGTATTCCCTATTGCGATAGAAACAAGAAGCTAGCTGTTAATCATTTTGGATAAGATACATAGTCAGCAAATGTGTCTCTACCATGTTCAGGTGCAGATACGTCGTCCCTGTATGGGACTGTTAATCAGAGGCTTTCCAGATAGAGTCACTCAGAAAGGACACGCTGGTCACTCAAGCATTTGCTAGCCAGTTCCAGTGTTGCTTAACTTCGGTTGCTAAGCACTCACACTCAATGGCATTCAGTTCGTTCCTATTATATTTTATACTGTTCTCCATCAGTCGTCTTACATTAATTTGACGTTAAAGCGTAAGATAACACTTATAAACGATATCTCTTTATTCTAAACGAGGTAATCTGAGAAATTTATGAAGTCTTAATTCCCCAGCCAGCAACAGTTAATAATGTGTAATTAAATCACGTTGCTGCATTTTTAATCTTTTCATCTTTTCAGCGCTGGCTGTAAGATTTGTGACAAAAAGGTTCATCGGAGATTACGACCCAACGTTAGAGCGAATTTATACACTTAGAAATGAAATCGACGGTGAATTAATTGTGTTTGAAGTACTGGACACAGCTGGGCAGGTATGGATAAAATGGACTTTTACACAAATAAGCGTGAAAATAGTGCAACAGAAAAATTATAGGCTTATAGCATTTGACGAGCACTAAGCCTAAGTAATAAGTGCTAATAACTGCATAACTTTTGAGGAAGCTTATTCCATTTTACTTCTTTTTTGGTGTTTGATATAGCTAAATTCGTCAAATTGGTTGCGAGAGGGCATACTGTGGCACACAAATGTACACAATTTTTGTACACAAATGCCTCTACTAATCTAGACAATGAACCCTTTCAGGGCAGCTGGCATAATTACCGGCTGAGGCCTCAACGATGCCACTAAAATGACTTTTGAGATCAGATAAGGTGCATTAGTCTACTCTCTTCCCTGTATATACCAAGACTGCCATGATCATCATCATTTAGATGTTGAACAGTTATAGTTAACGTCACTGCGTCTGGCTAACTCATCCAAATTCTGATCCGTTTTCCCTACTCCTGCTTCCCGAGTGATTAGCACCACTCCATGCATGTCGCTGCACTTTCAAGGTGAAGCCACGAGAGTGCAATAACACTGCAGGGGCAATTAATACATTTTCAATATAACCGAACAAGATTGCAATAAGTAATTGTCTTCAGCTAGTCACTGTGATCCAACTGATAATATTTTTGACGCGATTCCAGATGTGGGCCCAAAGAAAGCTTGTCACTAATTAGTTTAATAAGTGTTACAATAATTTTGGATTCTAATGAGATTTAATTTCTTAAATTAGAGAACTAAGTTAAAGCTTATTTGTTAAAGACTGGCATTTGTTAAAGCTCGTCTATGAGCCTTTCGATAGATAAAACACTAATCGCCAAATAACTACGAATTAAATTTCACGGTTTCTGTTTATAAACAGTTAACTGTAAACAATTTTCAACAGTTAAAACGCGTTTGATGTTATTGGAAAAAGACGTATCTTTTCCTTTTTGCAAGTCCAGCGTTAATTGCTTAGACACGGCATTAACTGGTTAATAACCCTTAACTTTCTATTTTATAAAATGATAAATTGTTGAGACTATTCATGCTGGTAAGTTTCATTTCTCCCCTCCCTTTTACAATTCATTATATTTTTTCCTTTTACAATTCATTATATTTTTATGTGCATTCTCGTAGTTACTAAATGACGGTTTCGTGAATGGCAAGCATTTCTACGCTATTCCTGTTAAATTTTCATTAATAGCACGATCAGTACTTTTGCGACCTGAGCGGCTGCCCAAATAATTTTCTGCCGTCTGACAAAATTTATTGGGAAATTACATTATGGCGCGACAGAGATTCTGCTTTATTAAACTCAGTAAACGGACAAACTCAGTCATTTTGCTGGTAAGATTTCCTTTGTTGAAAATTGACACAGTTTAAATCCATCTAGTTTTGCAGCTGCAGTTGCATGAACTAGAGCTGCAAGTGATGATTTTTGCCCAGTAACTGGTATAGACCCTACTGTCATATCTTCTTTGCTAATTGCACACACGTACGCACGCACGCACATGCACACGTGCGCGCACACACACACACACGCACACACACACATGCACACGCCCACACACAGTGGTATAATTATATGGAACAATTTTTTTACAGAGATACATATATGGCACGTCAATGTTCATACTACCTCTTAAAGTGAATCCTTTACCTTGCAGGCTACTGAAGAATGGACCACTAGAATGGAACAGCACATCAGATGGGCTGATGCATACATTATTATATACTCTGTGACGGACAAGTGCAGCTTTGATGAATGCATGCGATTAAAGTTCCTCATCAACCATATACGCAAAAGAGGACCTCGTAAGCTAAATCAATGTCATCCAACAGAATATCCAGTTATATTAGTTGGAAACAAGACTGACCAGATCGGTGACCGAATGGTATCATATGAACAAGGCCGCCGACGTTCATTAGAACTCGGCTGCACGAGCTTCCATGAAATTTCTGTAAGAGAGTCTTATGAGGAGGTAAAGTTCGTTTTCGACGACCTCTATCGTGAGTGGCGACTGGAGAAGCACAATCCCAAGGTGCTCCGTTCCAACACAGATGAGGGCCGGTCGCCAACGAAGAATCGTAGTCCAACACTCAGTCCAACACAATCTCCAGAAGAAAAAGAAAGAAACCGAAGAGAATCTGGAGAGTTAATTCGTTGGATATCAGCAGATTCTACGCGTAGTAACAATGTTCGAAGTAAAGACACGGAACTACTAAAAGTCTCCAGTGAAGATCTATGTCAAAGACGTAATAGTGTTAGCATGCAGGGGAGTTTGTCACAGGTGTATGCTATTAGATGACCGGATGAGACAAACTAATTTCCATAATCAATGACCACAAATGAGTCACCATTCCTAGTAAGGGCACTTATTATTCAGACAATTTGCTCTGTAGGATAATGGAGCATTGCGAATTTGTTATTCTACCAACAGATTCCTATTTAGCGTGACATGCACTTGGTGCTAGTAAACTTTAAATAGTGCTATGACAAACTTCTAAAATCCCTAAACAGAAATGTTAATATGCTTCAAGTTGTCAGTGGGGTTTGTAAGTCGCAAACGAAAAAACGTTACTAACGGTAAAAACATTCATGTTAGCACAAATTTAATTCGCTAAGTAATAATAAGAATTATTGATAATTAATAATCCCTCAGTTAAAACAAGCAAAAAGGAGGACGTTTTAAACCACTGCATTAGTTGATAAACCATCCATTCACACAATGGTTTATCAACGAATGCGGTGGTTTAAAGTGTCCTACTTTTTCCTTCTTTTAACTGTGAGATTTTTTTAATTAAGCGTTCGTGCTATGTAAGACCACAGACAGACATACTGACATAGCTAAGCTACTGTAATTGACAAGTGGTTACGTATGGTATCAAAATGTAAGTCTAGCCTGGCAAACGTTTCAGGAAGCAGATGCTACTTTTTAAAGCTGAAGTGTAGCTTTAAACAAAGCGAAGAAAAACATACCGGCATTTTAAGAATGTTTTTATATGCAATATATAGGATACCTTCTTTACAGTTGAGTGTGCAAGCATGTGGACTCCGTTGTAACAACAAGACTCCACACGAGGATTTGTGTTATAGCTGTTCGTGCATTTATGATTTTCAAAACTGTCTATTTTGTCTAATGATCCATCATTCTGCATGAAATGATGAATGGGTTATTTCATTCATTAAAAAGAAACAAATGCAAGTCAATTGGCTTCGTTACAGGAAGGTTTAAAAATTAATGCATAACAGACTGATGTAAACAAGGCCACTTACAGTTTTAAACGAAGCCCACCTACAGCCACACTTGATTTCAAGTACATTTGAATGAATCCATATAAGGTTTTTACATTTCCTAAAACAAATAAATGTCACATAATGTAATAGTAAGAACTAATTAAGTGATTACGTGGTGATTTTTATTGCTCTACATGAAATGCAATCTTATTAAATTTTAACGAATAATATTTAACCTAATGACTGGTTTTCAAATTAATGTATAGTAATACTTGCTTCCTTTATCAAATTAGCCACTAGGTTAATTATTATTCATTAATTAAGCTGTACTAACTTCTGATGCACAACACTCACCAAGTAGTCTTGCGTTATGCAGCTTAATTCATTAATTAGTAGCCAGTACCCCATACGGTTGGAGTCTAGGTGGCATTCATATGTGCTGTCGGTATGAAAATTCAGACGTGCCCTGACAAATGAGCCAAAATATACTGTAGCTCATGTGGCATTGGGAAGGCAGCATATGCCCCTAATGTCTTCAAATTCCAGCTTACTGTTTTTCAATAAAACTCCTCTTCGCATTACTTAAATAAACTGCTTAGTAACCTTAGTTCAGATATTTTGCAAATTTGTATACAAATGTAACAACAAAATTTTATTGACTTCTAATGCAATTTGAATTATTTTATTAAATCTTGTTTGTTCAAACATGAATAAGAAAAATATTACAGCTTCTATACACATTTCTAGGATCTCAGATACTTAGTGCTTAACTTGAGAAATTTAATCAAAAGAAGGTATCTATTTGACGAAATGCCTTCCCTGCTGCCAGCAATGTATTCATTTAGCTAAAAGACACATTTCTAGAAACATGATCAGAAGTTAAAAATTAAAAATTTTTATTTCTAACCAATCTAAATTACAGATATTCATACTTAACACCATGATTTGTTTTCATAGGCATTTTATATTTAAGAATGAACAAGTTGATATGTAATGAATGGATGGAAAGTAGAATTTAAATAAAATACATTTAAATGTAAATAACTATTAAATAATTTTGAACCACTTTACTGACCATGATTAACAACAATAACTGGATATATTTATTGCCAACATTTAATATAAATCTAAACTATAAAAGCACAAGAATTTTGTAGACATAATTGCAAAAATATAGAATATTGCATATTTAATTGGATTAAATTAAATTTAAAACACAAATCCATTTTTAATGGATACACTTACATTAAAAATGTAAAGACGATTACCAATAACAAGTATGCATGTAAACATAAAATGCTGGCATGCACACTGTGAAACACACTGTCACATTAAACAAATGAAACCCCATATAACAGTGACATATATGGCAGTGAAAAACTACATAGTAATGTAAAAAGTGACATTTCATCCATTAACAGATTTTGTCACACAAAAACAGAAAATTGATTGCATGCATGTGGATTTAAAACATCAATAGCAAGGCACAAAAATAGTTATGAGTGTGAAATTTGCTAGAGAAACAAATGTGATTAAAGATTACCAAGTTAATTAATCAATAAAGACAAAAATGTGACGCAAGTGGAAAGAAAGGAAAAACATAGTTAAAATTATAACAGGCAAGTTTAAAAATTAGAAGATCATTAATAAATCATTCGAAATTAAAATTAAAAACATAATTATCCTTGTTTAATGAAGAAACGTTTGATAAGGTTTTGGTATGGCATCCAATAGTCCCTTTCCTTGAAGCCAGGCTTTATTGAAGAGTCTTGCATAATATCTCTGAAAAATAGACCACACTGTCATCAACTACTAGATATACCAAAATGTTCCCAGTGCATATTAAGAAACTTCATATGCATGTATGAATAACATATGTATAATATTATACACACACACACACACACACACACACACACACACACACACACACACACACACACACACACACACACACACACACACACACACACACACACACACACACACACACACACACACACACACACACACACACACACATATATGTATAAATTATTATTATTATTATAATTCTTTATTTTGAGCATATAAATACATACATATATACATGTGCCCTCTGTTTGCAGGCTATAACAGTTAACAGTATTTACATTTCATATGTAACAACTTACAGTAGCTATGCTAGCAATGTATTATTATTATTATTATTATTATTATTATTATTATTATTACCTTCCTAACTGACACTGATAACAATTTTCTAAAATTAATTAATCCCGTTTGGTTAGTGACAAAATAAAGTTATCTAACAAAGTGTTAGCAAAGTTAATTAAAATCAGATTATCATGACAAGTTAGCACATATTGACATCTTGGTGCTGCAAAATGCTTACAAAGTTTTCACATTTAATGCGACTATAACATAAAGTAATATGAGCAAAAGAGTATTCAGAAGAGCAAAAATTAATTCATTTCTTTACTGAAATTAGCAGACATTAAGATGCACAAATTTAATTCAAAGTTTGTTTAGTGATCAAATACTTTACATTTGCATTCTACTAAGTAAATGCACATAAGCACCAATGTTTGCGCGATGGATGTCTAATTACCCAGTTGATGAAAAAATAAAAAAATATGTTGTATGCACTTAAGTACATATAAGCATTAAATTATGCTCTGAACTTGCTTCACAAGTGCTTTTAAAACAACTAAAGTATGCGTCCAGGCATGTTGCAAAATGAAAAACTAAGCAAGTATTCTTTGTCGTCATACCTGTCCAGTATCGCAGAGTGCAGTAGTGATCACATGATTTGGACCAAGCTTTTTTGCCACTTCTACAGCAGCGGCAACATTCAGACCCGACGACGCGCCAACAAAGAAACCCTCTTCATGTAGCAAACGAAAAGTCTGTACAAACAACGAAAGTAAGTTTAATCTTCAATTCAAAACAATTCTTGGACAAAAATTTAGACTTTATTAATTCAGTAGTTTTTTATACCATTTAAGCAGTTATTATAAAAGTTAATATAATTTTAACAGACGGCTAATTTTAACATTACATATTGATCAGTTCAGAAAACCCAAGTTAATGTACAATGCTAAATATTAATCAAATTTGTAAAAAGGAATAAAGTAATAAACATTTGCGCCCACAGTTTAGAGAACAATATTGCGGTATGAAATATCTGTGGATTTATTAAAAAAGAGCAATTCCTAAATTTTGCACCTGTAGTCAAGTGCCTTTAGGAAGAGTTTGCTAAACTAACATAGGCTACTACACAGAGAACTGATTTTCAGAGGCAGTTCAGGAAACTGCAGCCAGTCAAAATTAATTGAACAAGAGTTTCATATATTCAAAGATAAGAATTCTTAATGTGAAAAAAGTGGTACAGGACCTCCTCAACCACCTGAAAAGATTCATTACTCAGTCAAAAAAATTTGTAAATAATACCATTTCTACAGCAGCTCTGTCAAGAACACAAAATGCACCATCAATTGGGGCATCTTGAAGATTTTCCGTCACTCGACCTTGTCCTATTCCTTCTGTAATGCTGGACCCTTCTGAACGCTCAAGCTTTCCATGAGTAAACCAATTGTACAACACACTTCCCTGTGGATCAGCAACAAATGCTTGAACGTGTGGGTTTTTTTCTTTTAGGTAGGTGGCAGTACCTGCTAGTGTTCCGCCAGTTCCCGTGGAAAATACTACTGCATCAACCTTGCCACCTATTCACAAAAAATAGACAGAAAGAATGCAGAAAAATCCAAGAAAAATTACTTTTACATTTATTTAGATGGACTAATGATGACATCCCTTTGAACTTTAAAAATTCCATATGTAACACAGATAGGAAAATCTATTAAACTATAATGCGACATGTGAAGAACTGTAACTAGTATTTAACCTAAAAAGTACCATATAATTCTAAGCCCTTAATCAGCTATCTTTTGTTGCATTACTTGTTGATGAGCAGTGTATTCAGGTTAGGGTTCAAGTTCAAACAATGTTAAGAATATATGGCCACTTCCAATTCTCATAATACACAGGTAAAATATACCTTTCTATATCAAACTGTTTGTACACAAAAGCTTTAATGTTTTCACAAGAAGCAAAATAATAACATAAAAAACAAAGATATGATAAAAAAGTCCAACCAGTTTGCTGCCATATTTCAGGTCCTGTAGTCTCAATATGTGCTCTCTTATTAGCCGTGTTGTCAAACTGATTCGTCCATACAGCATTATCAATACTTTCAGCGAATCTCCTTGCCTGTAAAACGATACAACCAAATGTACAGCTTATGAATATAAGACGTATGCACATGACTGTCCAGTAAATACTCAGATTCTCAGGTACAAGAAAAATTTTTAATACTACAAATACTTTATCTTAGTTTCTAAAAACGAAAATTTGAGTTTAAATCAAAACAGCAAGATCATGCGAGAACGAGTTAACCACTAAACATACCAGGTAAGTTTAAACTACCTTTCAAAAGTATGGTTTTTATCAAACAGAAATGCATACCAGGGCTTTAACCTTCACCTGCCAGTGATGGTGTGCAGAAAATTGATTTACATCATCTTGCTTTGTACCAGCTATAGTTGGAGTGTATTTGTGTTCATAAAAAAGGTTTATCTGTTGATTTTTTGCCTCATAAATTAAGTGCGTTTTAGACAGCAAATTTTTGTTCTTTCTGAAACACAAATGATGTTTCATTTGACCTGCTATTTCCTTGTGTTCAGAAGCTCTTAAGCCAAATTGTTGGTGTGGGGTGGGGGTGTTTACAAAACAGGTTTCTTGTGTTGGTTTCTTGCTTAAAGAAAAATGTCCCATCTAAAAATGCACTTCATTTGTTAAGCAAAAAACCAACAAACATAACCTTTATATAAACACAAGTGCACTTCAACTACAACTGGCATTGCAGCACCAATATCTGTCTCCTTCTGCCTTTAAATGTTTATATGTTTATTACATACAGGTCTCTTATCTCTTGTGCGATAACAGCATTGATGACAATATAATTTAAAGCACACTGAGGTGAATTAGTAAAATAAATAAAAATAAAAAGATAAACAAAAATCCAGTGCAAGTAGAGTCATAATTAAGCATATCAGGTACCAAAAATGTTGGCTTTAGGCATTTTTTTGCTTATAATTTTTTAATGTGCACACTTGCTGGCCTACAGTAAATACCAATGCAACAAAGTAGACAAAGGAATTACAAAAGCTAAAACCACGTACAGTAAAATGGTGTTGACTGTTTAGTTTTATCTTCTATTATAGATCTACAGTTTCACTCAAGTGTAATGCTGACAAAACAGGCATACCTGATGATTGTAGTTGTTTTCATCAGTCCATGGAACAACAGGAACAGGTCGAACATCAGCACCCAAAGTTCTAAGCATATCTATTTTTTCCTGAAAAATGTTCAGCAAATTACTTGAAAATAAAAAAAGATGTCAACTCTGGTGAAATAAACAAAGCAGTGCAAAAAAGGAAAAAGTCAAAACTGATAACAAGTAGAAAGAATTGCAATTACAGTGAGAAAAGTCAATTCTGAAAGAATTTGTTGTGTTAAAACTCTATATTTAATTCTGAATGACAAGAATAATGACAGATAATGAAAAAATTTCCCACAATTCATGAAGAAAAATATTTTTCAACCATTGTTGTAATTTACCTTGGGGTGAAAGAATAAAAAGGAAAGAAAGGAATTAATTACGTAAAATTACTATACTGATTTTTTTGGGAGATTGAAATGGTGTGTTTTTCCTTTCTTAATTGTGGAATTTTTTCATTAATCATTGTTAAAAGTCCACGTAAAGCACATTCTACCTGTGATTGGTTATTTGGCATATAAATCACACATTTAAAACCCATGGCTAAACACATATGAGCTAAACCAATACCAGTGTTGCCAGCTGTTCCCTCGACTACTGTTCCTCCTGCTCGAAGCTGCCCTAAAATGTACAAGGCAAATAAAATTACTTCTTAAAATCAAATAACATTTTATTTGACAATTAATCAATACATTAACCAGTTACATAGGTTAAGATACTAAAACAAAAAGTTTTTGCTTGTAATCTTAAGATTAAAACAGAAAGGTAATTAATCAACCAATGTCAGACATGTTCACATGTTCACTTGTCAATACAGATTTGTTAAACAAACCAACTCTACAATTACATCTTTCTATGACAGCACCTGCAATTTCTAAAAGCCCACCTTTTTTTATGGCATCTCGAATCAGGAACAAAGCTGCCCTGTCTTTTACAGATCCACCAGGATTTGCAAATTCACATTTTGCTGTTATGTCACAACCAGTTTCATTGCTTAGTCGAGCCAGCCTGACAAGTGGAGTTCTGCAAAAAAAGTATTTAACTTCACTTAATACCGTTTTAAAAGTTATATACTTACACTCTATCTGTCTCTATGACATTGTCTTCAATAACCTGGGACTGTGTACTTACACGGAGTAACAAATGTAAAAGAATAAAACCAGTTTCTTTTCTGAAAAAATTATACTACAAAGTTTATTTGTTGGGATACAGAAACAATTATTAGTCAAAGTATGCATAAAGTGTTAAATAATGCAACAGTCAAATAATTCATAAAGTAAGAATTCATGTGATCAACAATTAACACAAAGTGATCTCCCATCAATATACCATTTAATATAATAGAGAGTGCTGACACCACAACATTCTTGTTTTAGTTGAATTTTGTTACAGAAATAATTAAGGTTTGCCATACAGTAAATATTCTTGAATCATCTCTAGATTTCGTCTTTTCTTTTTTTATTCTTGTGCCTTTTTCCTTCTGTAATATTCACACGCTAAGCTCAGGGCCACACTCCCTAGGTAGGGGGATTTGTTTACATGTAAAGTAAGACATAAGCAAGACTTCAAAAAAGTAAATATAGTAGTAGGTATTCTGCCAAAGCTGTTAAATTTTTTTCCGAATTTGCGATACTTCATTCTATCATTTTCAAGCTTTCAAATGATTAGAACATAACAAACACATTTTTGCTTCTGGGTCAAAGCTCATAGAATGGTTGGATCGCTGTCTTTTGTTACCTTGTAACTCCTGATTCTCCTCATACAGTTTTCCAGCTAGGACCACAATTTTTGCTATGTGACTATGTGGGATCTTGGACGGGTAAAATTTGTCACTAGGATCTAAAATCGAAAATGGCTTGAGTTGGGAATGCACATTTTTCCAGTGTTGAGCAATAGTACCTTGCAGCAGGTCAAGCAAAAGGTCTAAGATAAAAAGTGACAATTTAGGATATCATTGAAACGAAATACAAAATTCTTAGTTATATGTAAGCACAATTGCAAAAGACAGCATATTAAATGAAATGTCTCGATCCCCACAGTACTGGGTTTATTATTCTAGTTGGGATGTCCAGGAGAAGTAGCGGATGAAATCTGAAAAAATGAATATTCTTCACACGTTTTTTCTCAAGATGGGGAGCTACTATCATTGGAAACAGTGATCAGCATAGGATATAACAAACATAATTTGGTTTCTTCGTGTCCTACACTTTCCAGAAATCAGCATCTTCTTCGACACAGCCACTCGATTTTTTCACTCATTGATCATGAATGTTTGGTCTAATTTTGTTTATCATTTCAGACATAAGTTTGCGAGTCCTTGCTAGTGCATTTAATACTATAAAAGTTGTTACATACAGCATTTAGTGTGACCGAAGCAAACTCTTACCACTGTTTTTGACACAGTCAAAAACTTCAATTAGGTGACTTTGTTCCTTAAAAAAAATTCTGTAAAGGAAATTAGAGCAAAATGTGAGTTCAGAAAAGCTTTAGGCTCCTTACCTCCCTACCATGCCCACAAATCCTGTATTCATACCACTGCCAGCTGTACCCTGCATAATGAAATATAACTCATTTTGCATCATTTGTATATTTTGTATAGGTGAACTTTTAGACATCTTATTCATTACAGATTTGTACACTTGACAAGACAAGCAGGCTTATAATATGCTAACAGTAATTTAAATAATTAAATAAGCAGTCTGGCCTCTCTATCTAGCATTTAGACTTCACTGATATCAACACAGTACACGTCACCATCATCTAGGTACTGCTAAGTTCTAAAAACATAGCACCTCCCACCTGTTGATGTCATGCACTTCTGTCCACCACCACTGCCCACGATGTATCATCCCTCAAATCTGTATCATCCCATGTTTTATAACAATACATGGTATAACCCAAAACATTCCAGCTGGTGAACAAAATAATTCAGAAAGTCATCACTAGGGATGTGCAGAATAACAAAAATACTACCGAAACAAATTCTAATTTTTCAATTTTCTTGAATTAAACAGATCCCAAGCTGAAACAACCGTTACCCAACCGAAACTTAGCCAAAAATGCAGAATGTAGGATGCGTAACTCAAACTGCAGTAGGCACAATTTTACAGTCTCTGAAACCGAATGGAATCCAAATCTTGGGTCTGCTTTTAATTTTCAATATAAGATTCAATCCGAATCTTGTAAATTAAAGACAAGTTAGTTTTTTCATCTTAGGATCACTGCAGTGTTAGGATTAGTTGCAATGTATGCTTTGTTTGAAAATAATGGTCTTGCCAAACAGAGTTAAAAGTTTCTTAATTCAGATTTAGTTTTTGCCTTAGTTCATGTGGAAATAAAAATATACTATTTTCAAGTTAATTATCTATTCAACTTAAAATACATTAGCGGTTGTCTGGTTTTCTAATCAACAATAGTCAATTTAATCAACAATATTCGACCGATAGTGAAGTTCAGGTGTGACAGACGCACAATTCACTGAATTAGGACCGCCGATCAACCATCACATCGTAGGAGCAGTGGATCTACATAGTGCGCCAAGCAGTCATATCAAACAGACGATCACTCGGCGAAAATCGATAGGGACTTGATTTGTAACAGAGTGCCGAATAGTCTTCATTAATTTACTTTATTTTATTCGCACTTTGTAAAAACACAATTCATGTACAATAAAACTACATGGTTCACATAGCGTCATAATCATTATGATGTAACGAAAACAGCTGCTGTTACACGAATTACTAAAGGAGCTTAAGTAGGCTACCTGCGAAAACATCCTTAACATAGAGCTAACCCAAGCAAACTGGGCATTTTTACGATTTTTGAATAAACGAAAAACTTTACAATGCATGCTTTGAAATGATAACTACACAAGCATAAAAGCGTTCTTCATCACATATCAGTCAATATGTGAAATAAAATTTGTCAATTCTCAAAAATTGATTAATTAATTGACATTTTTACGAAACATAATCACATGCGAATATGAGGCCAGTCAACTTCATGACATGGTGCACCATCTACTGGGTGCCACTTAAATATTTTTTGCATAAGATTTTTCTGTATTAAATGCACTTGGAAATTAAATCTCACACAAATGGTGTTATTCGTAATTTTTCAGTGTATTTTTATAACTTAACTTAATAGTTGTTATTTCGTAGTTTAAAGGTATCTAGCTAGCAGAAAGGTTCCTCCATCTATCGGCTAAATCATGTACAGCATCTAAAAGTACAGTAGTCGCCGCTTAATAGACTCACTTTGGGACCGACGTGTTTTGACCCAATTAACAGATTGAACCTATTAACCGATGAGTGCAGTATTACGGTTATAGAAATATGAGTCATCAACTTACTATGCACTGCAAAGGCTTTTAATTTTCAACTGACTGCTGCATACCTCATCTTTGGAAGTTTATCGTACTGCTCTAAAATTTTCAGTTTCTCCTCAACTGTTAGATCTTTACGCTTATGCTTCATTTTTCAAACTTCCTAACTCTATGCCCTTATTTGCTGTATGATATTTACTCTTGTAAGTCACAAGGAATACTGGCTGATTACTGTACCTGCATCTTTGACTATTAACTCATTAAGCTTGAAAACGTGATTTGCAACTAGAGCATCAAAAGGAAATCGCCAGGCAAGTAATTAAATGTTTAGCTTCCAGAAATTCTTTGGGTAACGAGGTTAATTGCAGTGGGCGAGCGGGGTAACCGATTCAAAGCAACCGCTAGGCTAACGTATTAGCGCATGATAAACGTACCTGTTTACAAACAGAACGGTACTTAACATGATTGTTTCTACATATACAATGCGCAAAAAGGAAGTTAAGATGACATAAAAGTAGGAAAGGCTATTTGGGCACATACAAATGTCTTATTTTAAGTACGTGAAGGAAAAATAATGAGTCAATTAAGCGAAGTTATTTGAGTCAATTACGGACAGTTTTTATGTATATTTGAATAGAAGCGGCGTTCCCGGCGTTTTTGAGTCAATTAAGCGATTGCGTCTATTAACCGTGAATCTATTAAGCGGAGACTACGGTAGTTAATAGCATATGGTTGATACATGCGTGATGCGTCGGTTGCTAGAAAATTCTAGTAATCTCTGTAATTGTTGGGCACCGCGTACCGCACTAGAACCAGCAAAGCTTATGAATTAGTTTACTACTACGAGCACAGAATGGGCAGCCCAAGTAACGCTCGTTCACTCTTTTAACTTTACTATTGTCCACATTTCTTTTAACCCTTCGAAATTTGATATCAATTTTTCTAATATAAGTTTTTTCAGGGCAATGTGACAAAAACTTATTTTTTAAAACTAACGTATTATTCCTGCTGTGACTATAGGCCTGATACAATATCTGTTTTAACTGTCTAATATTACTGTAGTTTAGCGTGCTATTTACTTTGTTTTTATTTATTATTTCTTTGCAATAATTCATATTTTCTTTTATTTTGTAATACATTTTGTGAAAGTGATATTGCTAATTTAGTCAAATATTTTGCGCTAGAACTGGTTCAGAATTAATGCTAATTATTTATTTTTTTCGCATGTATAATTTACATTAGTTAATTATTTAAAATATGTTGATATTTTAAATTATTATTATTAAATAAACAAGGAGAACGGACGCTGGCACTAATGTAAACTAAACTCGGCTTAATTTTTTCTCGGATTATTTCCTCAATTTTTCAACGGATTTTCCCCGTTGGCCCCATACACAGCGAGCGCATGCGTCCGTTGATTTCTCTCTAAATGAGCTAAGGCGATAAAAGGCGCCCAACAGCTTCTGATTAAATTTAGTGTCTTAATGTAGCATTGATTCAAAGGGGTCGGATTTTTTGTCAAGTTACGTTAACGAAACTTGTACAAAAACATGGCTAAGTGGGGCGAAGGGGACCCTCGATGGATCGTTGAAGATCGTCCTGACGCTAAAAATGTGAATAATTGGCACTGGTACGTGTTTCTTTTGACGTATTTTATTTTTTAATGCTAATGTCAGTAATGAGGTTACGGCTCAGTGTGCAAGTTTCTGCTAGCCTTTTTTGTAGAATCTCATTCGTAGTTAAATCGTTCTTCTCTTGTTTTTTTATCAACAGCTTTCGTTTGCCAAGTTTTTATTAATTTTTTTCACCATGGTTATTTGATGTTTTATCCTTTCAAGACGGCAATAAAGACATTAATTCATTCAACGTAACATTCCTCCACTGCGGCTGATATTACTAAGCCTGGCACGGCTCCACTTCAAAGTCTCATGTCTTCAAAGTCTCAAATTTTCATGTTGATGCTTCAATCAGTACAAAGTTAAGCAGTGAGTTAGGGGAATAAGTGTGGTCATGGTGTGTGCTTAGCACCGAAGTTAAGCAGCTGCAGGTTTGATTAATTATCATTCGGTCATAAATGGGCAGTACATCTGTAACGTCCATTTCATCTTCCCACATAAATGGACTTGTGCAGTGGCTTGCGTCATGTGAGTGTGGTGTTTGTTCAGTCGGTCTGTCAGTTGGTTGGTCGTCCCAATTGCAGAGTTTGGGAAGAAAACACAAACTCTACTCATTTTTGGCCCTTCTATGCTGTGCATATCATTATGTATTCTACCTTTTGTTCAAATGTGGAAGTAAAATACCATTAGCATTAAAAAGATCGTTTCTATAGCCTATAGCCATTAGCCAAGGTTAGTAAGTACTGCGGGAGGGCCAGTTTAATCGCTTGTAATGATAGCTGTAGGAAGCCAGCGTATACCTATGCCTACGACTACTCTCGCAGGTATCAAAAAGAGGTCAGCAACTTTACTCCAGGTACGGCACACAGTCAGTTATGTCGTATGGTGACTTTGTCCATGAGGTCTGAAACTATTGGACAATGGAGTGGGCAGATGTTTTTGGTGGTAGAGATTTCCACAAAGTTTGCTGACAATTAAGACTTTGTCTCATTGCTGTGTTCGTATCGTTGGGAAGTGCTATTGTCGTACCGACAAACCGTTTAGAGGCAGATCCAGGTTTGAGGTGATGAGGCACCCCCAGTACGGTAACAACCCAGAGACTGTAAGTTGCACAATTTAGTGTTTGCTTATCTGATGTTAGCAGTTGCGTGGAAGCTGGACTTAACCTCCCTACTGTTCAAGAAATTGGGCTAGTGATAGTAATAGACACTGAGTTGCAACCTCATCATAGAGGCACCCTACGTTAAACTTAGTAGTACTATGCAACCTCCATGGTGTATTTTCTAAGTGTGATAATGCCGGTTGATCATCATAGCGCTAGCGAGGACTACATCATTTGGGGTGGCATGTAGTTAGGCAAATAGGTACCCCTTTTAGTTAGGTTTAGCTGTTGTGCATTATTTGCCAATTTATTTGTTTGTTTATTGACTTGATAGTGTAAGTCTACTGTAAGTAGATACTGTAATATTTAACACATTCAAACGTAGTTAAATTAGTGTTTGATTAATGATAGTGTTTTCTTTTACGTACATTTTTTGTTTGTTTGCTTAATAATTATTTCTACAAAATTTATGCAATTGATTGTTTGTGCATTAGTTGCCTACACATCGTCGTTTGCATTATCATAGTGAGTACAACAGATTACTCCAAGCAAAGTAAACTGCACATCCCACACCCGAACCACTCTGCTCAATAGACAGGCCCCCGTAGACTGCCTATAAGCTCGCCACTGTCTGGAGCTAACGGGTAGATGATTGGTCACCCCTTTAGCTCAGTCAGGCCAGTCAAATTGTTACCCAGCGACCACCTTCGATCAAAGAAACTACCCCCAGATCGTTACAACATCGATGTTTTTGCTTTGTTGGCAGAAAATGCAAAGTATACATAGATTTGAACATAATTACCTTTGCTGGTTTAGCCTGTCTTACTGTAGAGATTTATCCTTAAAGAGAAAGATTCCAGTTTTGCTACACAGTGACACCCATCAACATTTAATGCAGGCTTTGAGTTTGTGCGTTTCCTCCAGCTTGCAGTGTGCCAAATTGCAAAAAAAATTTAAAATAGAGCATTCAAGGCCTCAATGATTTCTTGCAAAAAGAAACGTTTCTGGGGTGAAAAACTTGTAATTTGTCTTGAATAACTTCATACAATTGCCCTTTACTTATACAAAGGGATGCCAGTAAAGTAGAGGGTGCACTATTTTTTTTTTAATTCTTGACGTATGACACAAATTCACGTTTGGTCTGATTTCATATACATATATATATATATATATCCAACATAACTGTCAGTTTTTGCCTGTCAGCAAGAAGTTATAACTTACATTTCTATAAACATAATAAATCCTGCACTTTTTCAGGGCATAAATTATAGTTTTTTTATTCATCTATGTAAACCACGTTATTTATGAATTTATTCAACTTCTTTTCAGGACCGAGAAAAATGCTTCAGGCTGGTCGAAAGAAACTTTTAAACATCTTTTTGAGGGATTTGTCATTCAAGACAACACATGTATGTATGCATGTATCTTATTCAGTTGGACACATGATCAACTGTTATAGGCATAAGCATGGGCATCCGCTTGGGGGGGGCACACTGGTCGCTTGCTCTCCTCCTGAATCAGGCCTTCTAACCTTCGGTTCGACAGGCTATTCTTATTGCTCTAATTACCGATAACAGCTTGCACAGTGGAAAGATCCTTCAGCACTATGAGAAGGGTAAAAACCTGGTTATTGTCAACAATGGCAGATACACATTTACCTGGACTGTGCGTAATGAATGTTCATCGAGGAAAGAATTTTGAGAACGAACATGAACTCATTCAAAAAAAGTGGTGGATAGATTTGGACAAAACCCAAGACATTTTATTCCATAGTGGCTCTTTTAAAGTGCTTGAAGCAGAAAACTGAAGAATTAAAGCAAGTTTTTTTCTTTTTCTTTTGTAAACCCTATTTTTATTTCGTAATTTTTATGATTTTTGCTCACAAGAACTTGAGAGAACTCCAGTCTTAACCTAGGAAAAACGATAACTCTGCTCATGAATTTTGCCTTTACCATTAATTATATGGTAGAGTTCTTGTCATTTAAACCTCAGAATGTCATTTTCAATTGAATTTTTCATGTTCCAACCCTTTTTTTCATATATCAATATATATATATATTATTGTGATTAATAATCATCATAATGTTTAATTACTGTCCTCCGAACCATCTAGCTGCAATGGCACACTGCACTCTATCTGCACAGGAGATATCCCTTTGCCCCAATGGAAAAGTTGCAGCGGACGTCCTTGGGCATAAGCTGTACAGGCCACACTTGCACTGCATCATCTGGATGTTATGGCTTCTCTAATTACGAGTATTACTTAGCTTATTCATTTTATTTTATAGCTTACAGCTATGAGGCAACGATAACTTTTTCTTTCAAGATTTAATTTTTTGCACTATAGAGGGACAACCATTCCTTAGGTGCACTGATCATTTGCCCATAGTTCTGCTTCAGGTTTGCAATGGGTTTACTTGTGTAACTCTTGTGTATTCATTTCAGATAAAGTTACTTTAAAAGAACTGGAATCAGTGAAAGGAGAAGCTTATGCAAACAATAGGAAAGGAAAACTCATTTTCTTTTTTGAGTGGGAACTAAAAATCTCTTGGGAAGGTAGACCTGTGTACTATGTCCAGCTTTTCGAGATGTCTCAATTTTTTTATAAAGCTTTTAGAATCTAAATGCTAAAAATAAAGTTATTACATACTAATTAATAAATATAAAAATATGACATATTGATTATATAGGGTATCTCATAAGTCACTATAAACTTTAATTTCTAATTACTTCTTAAATTCTTGCCCAATTTCTGTAAGCTCTTACATGAATCAAAAGGATCTTGGGCAATTTTTTATCTATTTTTTGACAAGAACCTATAGTGTTTGTCAACGACAGGTTGCTACGGCAACAACGGTAATATTAGGAATAAGGTGCAAAATTTGGCTAGCAGCAAGCCCTTCTATCACCAATTGAAGTTCAATGGAAATTCAACACCATGTGAACCAAGCTATTAAAAATGTAGTGTTTCGGCAAGATGAAGCCCTTCCTCATCACTCTTTGGGTTGTGAAACATTTTCTTAATACAAAATCCTCAACTTGCCATTGCACTGGCCTCTGAAGCTCTTAAAGTCCCTGAATAAGGTAGCGGAAATAGTAAAGCCTACTAGGCAGTCGTTTGCTTCAGATTTTTGTCTAATTTTGCTAAAAGAATTGTTGAAGATTTTAGTTCATCTTTACCTGTTTTCAAACGTACTTTGTTAAAAAAAATATCGAAAATGTAAAGTGAGAAGCTCCGAATTCATTTGTTATGTTCAAATGTGTACATTGGCATTTTTCTTTACAGCAGAGAGCAAAAACTTTATACCATGTGTCTTTTTCATGTCCCAGTTTGGCATATGCCCTTGTGTTTTTAAATCACCCTGAAACTTGCCATATGTGTAATTTGCATGTGTTTCATGGTTTCAGTTTCAACTTTACTTACAACTCATATCGAAAGATGGGGCAATACATGTAAGAAAGAAGACATTACGGTGATGAAATGTGTATTTTAAACTAAACAGATTGCTTAAGCCAAAGTCTTGATGACCAGCAAAACTGCCTGCATACCTGATTTTGTAGATATACAAGCCCTGTGTTAGACTTTCCAAACACCCCACTAAACACAAAAAATAGTTCAACTCTGGAGTGGCATACTGCACAAAGAACTTTTAGGCAAAGAATACTGATAAAAAGCATGTTGTATGTGCATATAAATGTTATTACAGTTTTTTGTTACTATTTACAGGTTGTTTGCGAGAAACGCAAAACAAAATAAAAGGCAGTCTTACGATACCGAATTTGAGTGAAGAAAACTCAGCAGATGAAGTTGATGTTGACATTGACATGGTAACAGGAGGAGAGGAAGCATTTATGGTGAAAGATTTTGTTCGCGTTTTTGGAACTGGAGAAATTCGAAAGCAACTTGGGCGCTATATAATGGAATTAAAGCAGAGTAAGTTTTCTAAGACTTATTCTTTACATAAAATCTATATATTAAATTGCTTTCTTTTCTACTTTTGCGAAAGATACCAGTTTTGGTTATTTTAGACAGTGGCATTTGTGGTTAAAGTTAATAAGTGGTTTCATGTATATATAGTTTTTCATTATTAGAGTTTATTAGTGTGCGATTTTTGACCTCCCCATTTTGTCTGGGAGACCATATGTTTTATAATATAATTCTAGTTATAATTTTATGTGTTTTAACTTATTTTATTATGATATATTTACAAACTCTTATTAGATCCATTTGAAACAATAAGAGTTTACATGTAATGTTTACTGATTACTACATAATGTTTCTGTGTAGACTACTAAATATTTTATGTTTATGAGTTAGTACGTCAAACAAAGAAAGCTAATTTTTCTCAAAAGGTACCAAATTTACTTACCCTTGTGCACAGATTTAATTGCCACACGTTTACAGAAAGAGAATGCTAGCCCGCATAGTGCATATATATATATAAGTACTTAAAAGGTGTGTAGTGAATAATAATCAAATGCAGTTTCCAACATGGCTGTGAATGACTTTAGTTGGGAGAGCTGGATAAGGTTGCCAAAAATTCCCCCATAAACTAAGGTCACTGAAATCGAAATAGACTATATTTTAAACAAAAATAAAAACTTATTATGAGCGTGTTGTAGTGCCCTGTGGATGTTGAAAGCTGCAAATAAAAAATGAAGAATTACTTTAGGTCTAAATTTATATTTACGTGACTAGACAATAACATTTATCAAATTATTACATCCCAAAAACAATACAAACATACAGTGAGCAATGAATGATAATTAAACTGTATAAAACAGGATTAGTAACACTGGCGAATTTCTGACAAACTGCAAGCAATTAAACATAAAGCTAAAAGTAATTAGTAATCTAATGTATCAGTGAAACTAACGATTGACGTCTAAGATAATGTCAATCATTTT
Organism: Tubiluchus corallicola; assembly: GCA_030141605.1. Taxonomy (NCBI): domain Eukaryota; kingdom Metazoa; phylum Priapulida; class Priapulimorpha; order Priapulimorphida; family Tubiluchidae; genus Tubiluchus; species Tubiluchus corallicola. The sequence goes on from JAQGDQ010000002.1 coordinate 299,294, forward strand.
CTTAGACTGCCCAATCAGCGTGCAAGTTATTTGACGCACCTGCAGAGCTTAATTAATGCAGGTACGTTCGGGACATTTAGCTACAGCTCCGTCTAACACTGTTATGAAAAATACTCAACTTTTCATTAGTCAGTGGGTGAAATATTGGCCTGGTTCTAGATTTTATTATTGTCAATTGAAATTACATCTATGAGTTGCTGACTAAATCATGTTGCAGTCAAGAGAATATGCAGTTTAGTTTAGTTGATGGCTTTGCAAGTTAGATAAAAACAACTATTTGATTAACTTTAAATTAGGACAAAACAAAATGTTTTCTCTTCTGGCTAGTTTTTCTAAACCTCAATGAGATCTTCACAGTCAAAATTAATTCAAATGTAGTCAAAACCTATATTATACATCAATATAATAGTTGTTAATTTTACGCTATTTTTTCTGCTTATAATCATGGTTAAAAGCTGCCATTGGGAGTTATGTAACTCGTGCAGTCGATATAAAGGTCATCTGTGGAATGGAACAATCAAATTCATTCCATTTCCTTAACCTAACAAACTGAAAAATACAAAAACTGAATGAATCTTGCAGGCGAGCACATGATCTGTTAATATAGAAAAAATACATCACATGCTTGATGTTCTGATGTTCGTATGTTGAAAGGCAAGAGAGACTTAATATTTTTGTTGCTCATTTATTGTAAAGCAAGGCTAACTGGCTTAGTTTCTTCATTATACTTATGTCTCTGTATTTTGTAGTGCTTTGAAACTTCATCTCTACATTCTGTTTAAATTGATAAGTCGTTTTCTGGCTACTTGAAGTATTAATTTGGTGTAAAAATAGCTGCTGCTCTACAAATTTGTGTTTATGAAAAAGTGAGATCAGTTTACCTGCTGATTAGACATTAGTTGTGACTGTCATGTTGTTTAGTTTAGTTTAGTTGAGTCAGTTGTTGTCCAGCGTGAGCTGCTGTCCCGAATGCCGCTGAGCGTGCTTACGTTACAGCGGAGGCGGAGCGATAGACCAATATGTTTGACGTCAATTATTCTGACTCAAAAACCTATAAACATATACCAAATTAAAGAAACAATGGACAGGCATAATGGACGGACAGCTATACCAAGACTAGAATGACTGACAAAATACAAGGTTTACGAACAGGTATTTATAAGCCAAATCATTCATTACATACATTGCAAACTGTATATGAAGCAATGTAATGGTATAGGTGATTAAGATAAACTAGTTTTAGAGAATTTAGATCATTACAGTAGTACTGTTACTGTAACAGCTAGGTTGTGCTCACTAAAGCAAGTTAAAACGGGGGAAATTTAGGCCTAACCACAGTTAATCGTGAAATGACAGAGTCTGCAATTAATGCAGCTTCTGACATTCATGACAGTTTGCCTCATTTTTTGTGCGAGCAAATCTCTCCATGCATGTGGCATTTAAATCTATGCTTGTGTGTCATTAGCTGTTCTTAATCTGAATAGGCAGTGAGGTAGCTATAAGTAATTATTTTTACATGTAAATTTATGCATTTCATATACATACACACTAATAAGAATCTTGCTTATGCTTTTTCAGGAGTCACTTTATACTTTTTAACAATTCTGATTCTGTTAACAGAATTTGCAGAAGATATGATATTACCGACTAAAGATGGCACAAGATCCAGCTGCACTACTATAAATGAAAACACTGCTAAAAGCAACTTCAACAAGGTATGTGTAGCAGCATGTGCTGATTTATGAAAAACTGGTAATTATTATTGACTTAAATAATGTTTAGTTATAAATGTCACTGATCTGAAAAATTCAGAGGCTTGAATTTGGGATGTGAATCCAGGCCACTGCAGCTGTCACTCATTTTGTGTGGTAAAGGTTGTGTTTACCATTTTTGTAAATCAATTGGTTAAATGTTTATTACATATCAGTGCTAGAGACAGCCCCAAATATGTAGAAAATGAAGAGTATACATAAAGTGTGAAGTGCTTTTATTCTGTAGCATAATCAGCTCTGCAGGCGCTTGAAGCCAATTTCTAGTAAATTAGAAATTTTCCAACAACATCGTAGTTATTAATTATCTTTTTATTATTATCCATTGCCCATAATAACATATGCTACATTTATTAAATTGCTATTAAGTTGAAATAAATAGCCTTGTCTTTGTTTAACTGGACTCAGGCATCTTAATATTTGATTTACTTTGATTTGCAGACGGTCATACAGCACCAACCTGAGGTAAAACCTAAACCTGTTAAAATTAGAAATGATCGATTAGAATTGACAGAAGAATTTAAATGCACGGCAGATGAGATGTATGCTGCACTAGTCATACCTGAGGTAGGAAAGTATTGTATATCATTAATTACAAAAAGTCTGCTTAACAACAAACAAAAGTTTAGTTCACACTTAAAATCATTTAAAGTTTGGAAACGAATTAAAACCTTCGTCTTCGACCATTACCTAAGTTTGAGTCAAAATATTTGTCGAACATTTTGTTTTATTTCTTTACAAAAATTAATGGTAATTAACAGGTAAGCCAATCATGATTAATTTAATGTAAATACTTTTTGTATATGCGTTAATCTGTGAGACACTTGTCTTCTTAATACAAATTACTGCAATTGTCCAGTAATTCATTTTTTGTGGAGCAAATGAACTTCTCAAACTATACAGAGTGCACAACCCAAGGCTTTTGCTTAACTACTTTATAACTTATTGGGGGTAACAAGATGTAAAAGAAAAGGGCATAAAAGATGGTGTCGAAATATAGTCTACAAAGGTGATTTTTGTATTAGTGAACTGCACACAAATTGTTTAGGCCTTGTGCTGGATTTGTTAAAACAAGTGGATTCACTTTGGCAAACTTTGCTTGTTCTCAGGTTAACAATTCACAATTTTTTTTTCTTTTCAGCAAGTTGCGGCTTGGACTCAAGCACCCGTAGACTTAAAGGCTGAGAAAAATGGTCAGTTTAAGTTGTTTGGTGGCAATATAGAAGGCACTTTCATTGAATTGGTAAGTTTCACAAAATTGCTTGAACTTAATAGGATATGTGTCACTAAAATGATATTTATTGAAAAGCATGTTATTACAGGATACCAAAATGTTGCAGCTATAATAGTAATTCTTATAAGAACTGCATCTGCCAAATACTGAAAATCACGATAACATACTTGGATTGTAAATGACATGATGCTATGTAGTAATAGTAATGACATTTAATCTTTCGAATAAATGTAATGGGATTTTATTGCTGAATTTTAAATGTTGATCGCGTGACTTGTTTATAAGAAATTGTAAGAAAACAATTATTCCATTGAGTAATTGATGCTTTTTTTATTTGTTTAAAAGAAAAACTCAAATATATTTAGTTCAAAAATGTAGTAGTTTTTTCAAACCATTGTAGCGACCAGGGAGCAGGATTGTTCAACGATGGAGGCAGAAAGATTGGCCGCAAGGACATTACTCGATTGTTACCATAGAGGTGGAAGAAGCGGAAGATAACACAAAATTGACTATTAAGCAGACACAAATCCCTGAAGAGCATCTAGAACGAACGCGGGAGGGATGGAAAACGTAAGTGTGAGAGAATTTTTCAAAAACATTTTCTTCAAGATAATTGACCACGATATTAATTATTAATAGTGAAAAGTAATTAATTATTGATTCTGAATAACTTGACAATTAAATAACATATATGCGCATTTTATTACTGGTGTTTAGAAAGTAAAACAAGCTGATGATACTTTTATTTTAATTATCATAAGTCATTAGATCTAGTGAGGTGTTCTATAGCTTGTTAAAGTTACTTGCATCTTTGCTTTGTAGTCCCTGCTTCTTTAATGTGCTTCTGATGCCATAACTTGATAAGCAAGTCAAATTTTATTGATCGAAATGAAGTGGTTCTGCTGCCGCAGTAACATTTGTATCTGTAAACTTGAACTGATGCTATATTGTTAAGCTAAAATTTGGCTTTTCTTTCAGATACTACTTTCAAAGTATCAAGGCAAAACTAGGATTTGGTGCTTTGCTGTGACGTAGGAGCAACTAGTTCAAGTTTAGTTTGAGCTTGAAGCTAGATAATAGACATTTCTGTGCCAGTTATGACAAGACATTTTGGTGTGAAATTCTCATGCTTGTCTTGCTTAACATTAACGAACGGCTCCAACACTTTGCTACAGCCACGTGTCAAAGATACCTGGAAAATACAGAAATATATGAATTTTCTTTTGTGCTTGCATGAACTCGGGATATTTCAGAAATTCCTTCATACATGGATGCAGGAAAACCTTATTCAATTGATGTTCAGCATACAGGCACCAGTAATTTTAGCAGAAATTTCATTCAGTGTTGCCAGAAATTTTTGGCAAGTGCAGCATTATAAATCAGAATGTTATTTAATATTATCATTTATAAAAGTAAGTATTGTATGAGAATCTGTTACTGTCTACTACCTTTATTTCTAATTGCATTACAAATCTTTTCTTGCTACATTTGAAAACCAGGAATATTTTAACGAATTTACATCCTGAACTTTTTTGGCACAACAGGGGACACCACTGTCCTCACTTTCCCAACAATCGGTTATTTTTAGTAGTCAGAATTTAAAGCTATGATGTGTACTTTTTTAAACTGTATGTTAAACTTTTTCTAAACTAAAAATCCTCGAGTCATTGGTCCTACACTTATAATGATATGCTGCTTAACATTAATATTTCAAATTTTAATGCTAAGTTAGGGATTTTTGTGATTTCTGTTTCTGGACGAGCCTGATATGCGAAAGGCAACTGCAGCATCTGGTGTCAGGATTTTTTGAAATGAATTATGTTTGTAAGACACCGGTACTATAATTTTGTTGGAAGTGCAAGTATGCTACTAAAATAAAGTCCATTTTTCAACTAATACATATTAGGTAGCATGCACGAGTGCTATTTTCCATTGCCTTGTCAATTTTTTTACATTGTGACTGTTTCATGATTACAATAAAATACAAAACATGTCAATTTGAGAAATTTATTTAAAACTTTTAAACTGTAGATTCATGTTTACAAACACGCTTGATCTACTAAATATGGCATGTTTTTAAACACATTCACATATCTATTACTTGTGAACAATAATAGGGTACAAAAACAAATGCAACTAAATGTCAAACAAAAACATTACACAGGACTGACCCAAACTCAATTTCCATCATTTTTTACTTTTGCCACTTATTTTTGTATTTTCTCGTAATATTCATAATTCCTTTTATTTCGCATTAAATAAATCATTTTTATAACTAATTCATATCTAATACGGATTAGGTAGCAGACACGGTCCATGCTCAACACACAAACAACATTCGCATTTAATTGAAGCGTATATGTTTGCGTTTACTGCGTTTAGCATTTTCATGTTGGTCCCTGCCAGATTTGGATGTTCTTCTGTTAGCACCCACACTCGCTCTGTTGCTATGTGATTTCTTATGTTTGATCGGTAGTTTTACACGCTCACGTCCTTTTCTTAATAAAACGGTCGATATGGGACGTTTATGTTTTAAACATTTTTTCACAGTACGAAAACCTTTTGATTTTTCGTCACTTTTTGGTTTTGAATTTTTCACCAAGTGAGTATGTAACATTTCCTTGTTAGTCCGAGATGGCTTGTTGGGTTTCGTTTTTGTCATTTGCCTGCTGTTTTTTGTGACAGCCTCAGTGCTGTGCAAACAAGATTAAGGAAAATACCATGGAAATTGATGTGTTTCACTCGTATATGACTTTTACTTTACAAATTAGATTAGCATGCAATTAACGATGGTTTACTGGCATAACTTATTAAGGAGCATAATGAATGGCCACCTTGTAAAACACTATAAATATAACAAAAAACAACAGCCAATAAAATTAAGCCAAAAAATCAAAAGCTATCCTCTTCGGAAAATAAATTAGTATTTCACATGTACAAGTATAGTAGGCATTAAGCCTGTTTACTCAGGCTAGAATATGGTTTTCGTGTGATTAAGACCTGTCTACTCTGACTTCCGCAGTCTGTTTAAAGGAAATCAGCACTCAGTTTTAGAACCTATTGGGAAATGATTTATGGTATAAAATACTCGAAGGGAAATGTTTTTTAAGAATGCACGAATGAACTGTAAACAATGCCTGCAGCTTTAAAACGTATTTTGCAAAAAAATAAGCTCTCCACCTGATCAGCAGAACACTTCTATCTTATGATGTAAGGGCAGCCTTGCAAAACACATTAGCAAGCAGTAATTGCAAAACTAGAAACTGAGAACTGAAACTTTGCCAAGAGTTTTTGTTTTTCACAGTCAATGTTACACAGCAGTGCTGTAATTCAATTTTCGTTTTTGCATCCTAGTAGAATGAGAGTGGTCATAGAGAACAGTGAAGGTACTTGATGAGCAAATTCTATGACAGTAAGGCAACGAAACTTAATAAAAAAGTTATTTGACTACAGTGCAACTTATGTAAGCTACACCTTAATTTTTGTATTAATTCAGCATAAACTTCTCCCACAAGCCTATTAGAAAGCAGATTTTAGGATGTAATTTATAGTCAAAAAATGAAGTATAGGAATAAAAACTGTTCAAACATCTGTGGAGCAAAAGAACATAATACAGTTTGCAGCCATTTCATTACCATTTTCTTCAAGCACGAGAAAGAGAAAATTGCCTATATCGAAAAAAATTGGTTAGTCAACCAGTGCCTGAGATTTGAACTCTGCACCTACTGCTTACATACTAATTCCTCAACTACAGCACTAAGAAATCATTGGACAACAAGTGTTTTCACCACTTTCTTTCTATGCCATTTACAGAATTATGTTTTATATTTGTAAAAAGTGATGTTAATGAGGCATTAGTAACTTAGTTAAATTATTTTCACAAACAAGCATACAATCCATGACAGTTAACACGATTAGTGCAAAACTTGTAGCATGGAAGTCCTGTTCACTTGTTGTGTTTTCTTGCTCAGAGTTTGCAGAGTGCTTGCCTTGACATCAAATTAGTCTTTGTTGATGGGGCATGGTGATATAATGTGCCTGTTTTATACTGAATTAAAGCTTGTCTATTGTGTGACTTGCAACAAAAATTTGTATCTTCTGAATAAGTCTGAGCTTAGGAAGATAAAGATTTTAAAGTGCATAAAAAAGGATATTTTTTTCTTTTTTACTGCTCTGCTGACTCTAATCTCGCGACCATGTAGAATTGAGTTGTTTAGCTTTAGTGCAAGCGTTACACAGTCTTCTGAAGCAAACAAAACGTAGCCGAAACCTCGTCCAATGCCACTTTTTCTGTCTCTGATAAGTCGAACATTCTGCACACTACCACAGTCGGAAAAATGATTTCGCACTGTTTCTTCTTCAATATCTAGGAAAAGCAGAGGCAATGTTTAAGTACACTGACACTTTAATCAATTTTAATTTTGTACATGGGTGTAAACAGGCTTGACTTGTACATGCAAAAACTGGGTTAAGTCTCAAACCACATAAAACCGTAACTATGCAGAATACTGGAAAAAGGCCAATGAGTTATTTTTTCTTAATCTGTTTACTGTACAAGATGAACGAAAATCAAAAGCATCTATGGTAAATTCTATGTACTCTGCAAATAGATAGAAACCTGATTAATTATAATCTTAATTTTTAGATTATTATTAAGACAAAACAAACTCACAATTGTAATTGAAATTTCTGAAACGAACCACACAGGAAATGCAAAAAAGTCAGTACAGCTTGATACTAATCTCTCTCATTTTACATTAAATGAACTTCCCCAGGGAATGCTGAACTAGTTAGCCAGCCTTAAGGATTAGTTATGGCTTATCGTAATCACTGGGGACACGGTAGTCTAGCAGCTATGGCTTCTGCCAAGTAAGTGGAAAGGCTCTGGTTCAAATCCAGCTGATATCTTATCTCTTTCAAGTAAGTTTGGTGTCAAAAATTTCAATTAATTATAGGTTCATTCCATTAGAAATCTGGTTAACTTAATTTGTACAAAAAGTATTTCTTGTAGAAATTTTTATTCATAGTAACAGCTTACCAAATGAGAGATTACCAACAAATACAGAACGTTTGTTATTATGCTGCTTTGATTTTGCCGCCAAATCGCAACGGATATGGTTTCCCTCAAACTTCATGCCATTTGCAGACAAAGCATCTCGAGCTTCCTCTTCATTGGAAAACACAACATATGCGTTAAAACTGTTCCTGGATTCATGTAGAGCCTTCCTACAAAAGCAGCATTAAACATATACAGTAAGTATACATGTACTTAATTATCACACTGAGCTTAGCAGCCCTCTCCTAATTTTATAGATTTAAATTAGTTTATAAAAATTCAAGTTAATTAAACTTTTGAATTGTAAACACAGTAAGGTATACTTGATAAAACTATGCAATTCAGTAATAATGCATTTATGACATAACTACAGTGGAGTATCAAAAATGGTGTAAATTCGCTTCACCTCTTTCAACAAAAATAGCGATAAATGTATACAAACTTACTTTATAGCCACAACCTTCTTCTGCATTCTAAGATCGGTTGGTGCCTGCGAACAAGAAAATGTTTAGGTGGACAAACTGAGGTTTAACTGTCAGGACTATTCAAAGATAAACTTACAGACTGCCGCATCGGATTCTGATGAACAACTTAAAAAACTCTTCCTGAATAATTAACTAATCACAGGACTTCTTGGAAACTGATTCACTCTAGATTTGTAAGCAAATTAGAAGAGTACCAAGCAAGCAATAGACAAATGAGACAAGTGCATTGCTAAATTATAAAACAGTGTTGATATGAAGCCCTGTAATAATCAGGAAAGTAATTAAATCTGATTTATTAACAATTACCATTGATCTAAATCGGATAGTTTCCACTTTTCCATATTCTTTGAATACGTTTTTCACATCCTAAAATGAGAACATTATTGTATAGGACATCTGTGAAAATTGTAGAAATCGAAAATAGAAGCATATCTTTTTGATTAAATTGTGTTGAAGCTTTCCTTACCTTTTTAGTAATATGTTTTGGTAAATTTCCTACAAAAAGAGTTCTTCTATTTTGAATGCGATGCTCTATTAACTGCGCTTTTGTTTTGCATTTCTTATGATTTGTAGGTTGTTCAATTTCATCCTGGTCCTTTTGTTGGAAAGAGCTTGGCTTGGGTATATGCCTGACTTTTCTTGATTGGACAACAAGTTCTTCTTCTTGGCCACTGCTGTTTCTGCATTAGTGTGAGAAATGAATGGAAATTATACATAAAAACATGTTAACTGCAATTAAAAAGTGACGATCAATCAAAATAGAACAACATCAGAAAATAATTTTAGGTCTTGGTAAGTAATGAGGTCTCGGTACACTGCACATAAAAAAGCTTAAGGATCTGTCATTTTAAAATGGATCATAATGGAATTTACAGGATGATATTAAAACAGCTTGTAATAAAATTCTACAAGATAATTTGGCATATACAGGATGACATTAATATACACTAGATGATGTCACACATTTGTAAGACAGCAGTGATGATGTCACATTTTAAATAAACCCTTATTATTTTATACTAAGCCATGCACCATAATATAACATAAAATCTCATTTGCTGTTTATTGATTGATTACACACAGCATTAAATGGCAATACTTATATGCTTTCATACAACATACCTGGGCGTTTTCAAAGGTTTTGTAAATTTGTCAGATTTTGTGGCGTTACGTTTTCCAGTATTACTAGTCATCAATCTCACAGAGTTTCCTTGTCTGAAGACTTCCTACAAAACAACAACAACTACTACTACTACTTATTTAACAACTACTGATGACAAAGATGTGAGGCGAAGATCATCACACGAAGGGAATGCATGTGACTGTTTAAGGATGAACTTAGCATTACAATTAAACCAGCAATACAATAATATTCCTAATAGCAAACCAAAGACTTTACTTTAGCACGCTGTACCTGCCTCCCAACGTAGACAGTCTGTAATTACTGTAACATAAGATATACACACATGTATACATAGTATGCTAAATCGGACTTCTTCAAGCGAGTTCTAAGATTTACCTGACTATGCTTGATTTTCGTTAATAGAACTTCTCGGCAGCTAGACGGTGAGTTGGATCTTCTCTCAAATAAAGACGCCAGTTGATTATTTCCTTCTAGACTTTCCTTTTCAATTTTACTTGCTTGAAATAGCAAAGAAGAAATTTCCCCAACTTCGTATGCTTCCATTTTGTTTGTTTATTTTTTTACCATGTGCTTCTCAAGCTCTCCCTACCGTGAACACGTGCGTCGTGTCCACGGTCGTGCGAGCGTGCAATTTTTAATTTGTAGTTTGCAGTTTATCCGTTTACTGAAAGAACTTTTCATTTATCACAGATGCTCTGTAATACACGAAAGCTAGTTTCGAGTTTATCTCACTTTGGTAAATTTAACAATACTACTATTGTCTGTGTTTTGTGTCTTAACTTTTCACTTATCACAGATGCTCTGTAATACACGAAAGCTAGTTTCGAGTTTATCTCACTTTGGTAAATTTAACAATACTATTGTCTGTGTGATTGTGTCTTAAAACTTAAGTAAAAGTGCTACTATTGTGCTAGTATGCTCTTGTTTACAATCTTTGCAATGAACAATTATCGACACCTGAGCAGTTTAACTTGCGGCGTTCTCGTGCAGTTTTTTAAACTTTCAATTAAAGGCGCACTTACAGCACCAACTGATAAAATGCTTCACGGTTAACCCATCCGAGTAGATAAATTTCCATTTTAGGTCGTATCGGACTGCTGTCAGCATCAGTTGCCCAAATGAAAGCCAAAATGAAGTACTCGTCAGACACTCCTGCTGCATACAAGAATTTTGAAACACTTGAAGTGACTAGACCTCGCAGTTTCGTTGTACAAGTAATGCTAAATCGACCTGAAAAACTCAATACGATGAATCCAGCTTTTTGGAAGTATGAGCAGTATTTGGCATTTAAATTAATTTTAGGATACAATAAATTAGAATTTAGAATAGTGAATTAGACTTTATTTAAAATGCAGACCCTTAATGACTGAGTGACACTCAAAGTTGTCACTCTTTCACATCATGCATCCATGATGAGTGGCTATGCGTTTAGACTTGGTTTTTACCTATGGAAAACAAGGCCAGCCACAGAAAAATTTGTTTCTGTCTTACCTCATGAGCTCAAAAGTTGTCAGTAGGGAGGGAGGTAATAAAACTTTGGGAATGTTTAAAGCTGAATCGCGGTACAATTAAAATCAGTTGAAATCAAAGTTTGTTTAATTTTCACTGGTTACCAGCAATGTTTTAATGCACATTTTTTCACTCTGTTTTTTTTAGTTTCGTATACCAAATTATCGTATAATCTATTATATTATTGTATAGTCTGCTTTCTGTATCATGAATGTATGTTCTGGTATTTATGGTATAAGCGGCAACACTACTCGTCCATTAATACACTGATTTGGCAAAAAAAATGTTATACTTTTTAGTTCGATTACAGTGGGATATACAAAACAGCAACCCTAGCCGAAAGTTAGCCGTAAGAAACATAGCTGCGTCCTGTGTTCCCTAAAGAACGATGTTGTAATCATTGCATTTTGTTTTAAATTACAAAAAATATGCTTTTATGTGAGTGTATGTGAGTATATCAAGTAAGTGTATGAACTTCCAAAAAGAATTATAAAACTCCCAGCCGGGTGTGCGATAAAAAATATTACCTTGGCTATTAGACGGACACAGAAGTATTTTTACTATCTGCTCAGAGTTTGCAACAAAAGACTGTAATTGAGTAAAACCCCATCTCGAAAAGGTTGAGTTGGGGGTTGTCAGTCACGTGTGTCTAGACTATCGGGAAAGTGTTTCACTCACTCTCTTTCATGACAAATCATCGGGTATGCCTGGTCTAGTGGTCATAATTGCATATTGTCGCTGTTTGAAAAGTATATTGTAAAATTGCTCTGGAAAATTCAGCATTTAAAATGTGCAAAATGCGTCAAAAGGGTTGATATGAGAGCTTTTCAGAAGGACAGAAAAGTGCAAACAGTTTGAATCTTATCTATATAGTTGGATAGTCTGAAAAATAAATGTCCTTTCGACTGTGTAAATATTGATCTTTAAATAACTAGTGCATGACCTTTGAATTTTTACTATCTGTGGAAGAGGTATTTATATGTATAAATTATAGTTATAGTTATTTTTACAAATGTAGAAAAATTTAATTAACACTTTTGAATGCTACATTAATTGTGTATGCAACATCTTATGTGATTTAGTCCATTCTGCATTTGCCACTAATATAATGATATCCATATTTGGCGTCAAATATATGACAAACTCACCTAAATTAAATTAAATGTTGCAAACATATTCGCTTCAGTAACTTTTGCAAGACGGATTGCATCATTCATTATTAAAAAAGAGGAAGAATGTCAGATAGTGTCTCTTTGATTGTGTAGATGCTTAATGATGATAAATTGTAAAAACAAATTCTGCCAAAGATCATGATGTTTCTAGTATTTTATGAAACAGCACTTATAGTGATTCTTGCAAAGCCAACTGCTGACTTCTTAAAAATTTGTTCCAGCTTGCATGCAGGACAGGTGAAGCAACTTCATTAGAAAGGTAGAAAGAGTTGTGAAGCCCAATATTAGTCAGCTTTTTAATTTTGATAGTTTTGTGTGTCATATAACGAGCATTGCTAATAACTTTGTGAAAAACTTGCATCAGCTTAAAATTCTAACTAACTAAGATTAATAAGAGAATTAACATTTTGAATTAAGAATGTGGAGTTAATTTACTGTAGTGTTTATTAGGTTTGTCCTTGCTCGCAATATTAAAAATATGCAGATGACATCTAAAAACTTGATTATAAAATAGTGACTGAACGAGTAGTATTTAAGTATAAAATGAAGCATGCCAAGAAATATTAAATTCCAAAATCCAATTAGATATTATCCTCTATTAACGTTAAGGACGTATGAAACCACATATAAATTATAACTTTTGAATATTACTGCTCCTGCATGACTTATTTGAAATTTGCTACAAAATTAGTATTGGTGGGGTCTTGTCAGACTCGGCATACTTGTAAATGATGTTGTTCTGGGTTTCGTGACTGTTGTTGGCAGAGTGGTAACTTGGTAAGGGTTAAAACTTTTTTGTTGCACATGTTTCCAGAAACTGTATGATGAGAAAAGTTTATGAAGTTTTATCAAGTGTTGTAAAGAGGAATTATAATATGCTAAACCTCTGTGGATAAGTTTTTTGGAATTTTTTATCGCTTTTTAGGGAGATGGTGGAATGTTTCAGTCAGGTAGGCCAAGATCCTGATTGCCGTGCCGTTGTCATTTCTGCTGCTGGTAAAATGTTTACAGCAGGTAATTTGCCATCTGCATCTGAGTTCTATTTTTCTTTGCATGATATTTAGTTAATATTCTGGATGATCATGTTGATAGTGATGGTGTTGGTGGTGGAGGCAGCTGAGGCAGCGGCAGGGACGGATGAGATGATCATGGTGATAGTGGTGATAATGACGGTGGAGAGGACACTTGACTCCATAAATCTTGGCAAATGAACAGTCTAATATAATTCATCCTGGGCTGGCAATAACAGTAATCAATAACGCAGTACTGTAAAATTCATAGCATGTGAATCAAAATGCTTTAAAATTATGTAATAATTATGTTAATTTGGAGTTTTATTACTGTTGGTAGTAGCTGCACTGTTTTTCATACAGCTAGCTCTGCAAACAAATTTTTAATTTTTATATTAACTCACTTACAAATATGGTTTTAGGTCTTGATCTGATGGGCTTGCAAGATGTAATGGATACCATGTCTAGTGATGAACTTGATGTAGCCAGAAAGGCTGAATTTTTTCGCCAGTTTGTAATAAATTACCAAGAAACTTTCAATGTCATTGAAAAGGTAGGCTTTCTTCTGGTATCAAATTGTGAGTTTCTAAACATTTTATTGTTTTTCAGTTTTTTTGAAAATTTATAAACTGCAAGTTGATTTGAATAAGTAGCAACTCTAAAAACCATAAACATGTACAAATGTGAAACTTTTAATGATATACATTTGTCAAATTAAAAACTTCAAAGTAGCTAATCTGTAACCACACCAACGTTTATTGGGCTTTTCTTTATGCCAGTGTCATGCCAAATGCCCTCCACAAAGTACCTTGGAAATTGTTTTAAATAGTTTTGCATAAAACTGCTTACTAATAGACAAACAAGTTAATGGCAATGAAAAGAAAGAGAGGTAATGTACCATGCACCTGCCTGTTGTACAGGAATGTTAAAAATGCAATTATAATCGATAAATTTATAACCGTTGCAGTAATGCCCACAATAACACTCAGTTTTGCAGGAATGTTTATTAAAATTAACCCTTTCCCACCAAAAATTGGGTGTTAAAAACCCAAATGTCTTTATTTAGTTATAACATTTTGTAATGTTCTCTATAGGCAAATGTCATTTGACCTTCTGTGTATTGCTTACTTTGGTTATAATGTTAATTACAACTCAGTGGAGTGTATTTTCACACCAGGGCTGATGTAACCATCATAGTTACTTTCTTCAATATATGATCTAGACAAAAAATGAAAAAGTTAGCAAAATGCCAAATATTTTTAAAAATGGCCTATATTAGACCTTGTGGTCCTTATCGAGGGTTTGAAATGTAACTCGCTTAAGAACACAGTTATTTCTGACAATTTTTTCTTGTAATCTTTTAAGAATATATCTAGTGCAGCATATCAATACAGCAATGATGCTGAAACACATGACTACAATACTGGACTGGTAGGCACCAATTACAATGGCTTCACAATATGACTGACACATTTCACGCTACATGTTTTGTATATACTGTGCAACATGCTTTGTGCTAAATAAGTTATTTTTCTTTCTTTATTGGCAAATTTTTACTGTGCATGTGTAAACACAAGCGTTGCCAGAGCAGCATTGATCAAATTTAAATTACCGACTGATAAATTACTGATATAGGTGGCACTTTCAACTTGACTTTCACATTGTTTGAGCTTTTAATTTTGATCATGACAGTTCAGTCAGTCATAATGGTTTAATTATTTTTTAGTGTTCAAAGCCGGTAATAGCAGCTGTTCACAATGCTTGCATTGGGGGTGGTGTTGATTTGATTACTGCATGTGATATACGTTACTGCAGTGCTGATGCCTGGTTTCAAGTTAAGGTAATATCTACGGAAAATTATAAACAAGAAACAAAATGCAAAGAATTAAAAAAAGTGTTTTTGGAATTATTTATCCTGTATATCAGTCAAAAGCTTTTTTTCAACATTGTGTCATGCAATATGGCTTGTTTAAACAGAAAGCTAATTAGTTTTTTGAAAATTTGAAGCTTATTTTAAAGTGCCCTTAAAGAAGAAATTTTTCATATACTATCCCATTTTCAAGTACGTTAAAAGTATACATTTTAACACCAGTAATACTGGAAAAGCGTTTCTGATAGTTAAATAATATACTAAAATCTTAATTAGTGGAGGACGAGTCTAACTATTGATGATGTCACAAACAAACATAATTTTCAACAGCAGAAGTATTCCACGAGTGTGTTTCACACATTTGTGAAAGAGAAAATTGAAGCACAGTGCTACTGTAACAGATTCAGTGTTTTATGATAAAACTTGACAAGTTTTAAGATAAAAATTCAAATTTCAAATTGACCACTTGCTCACGCTTGAGCTGTCCAATGTGTGCAGTACATCAGAAACGAACACATCTGACCTCAGAGGTACAGCACCTGTTTTCTTGTAACACCATTCACGGATTTGTAGTCAAAAATGGTAACTTTCAAAACTAAAACTTAAAGAAGGCAAAAAGTATATAAAGAAAATGGCCAAAATGCTATTATAATTCGTAACTTAATCTATCAAATTTTGTCACATAGTACTAATAGTTTTTGTAAAATGATGACTTCATACAGTGGCTAGCTCATGTATAGGCACTGTGGAACTGCAGCACAACCTATTTCCACTCGATATTATCGCATATATTCCATATAATGACTTTTCTTTAATTCTTTCTTTATACTTGTACATACTTGTAAATCTGTGTATAGAACCAGAGCTCGTAACAAAACCGTGCGCTTCAAAGCTCCAGCAACGTAGTGTTTGGCTGTTGTGCGCATCAATTACAGATGAGTCCTGGTACTTCTTGTGTATATATATAAAATGATGTGTAATTAATAATTGCAGTGAAATGAAATCTGTAACTCTGTGTATGACTTTATGCTTATGATTTTTAGGTTTGTCATGCAATAATATAATTATGCAGTTATAAGCAATCACATTCATGCAGTTGAGAAATGCTCAGTTTAATGATGCACTGAATATTTTAATAAAATAATTTTGTCATTAAATCTTCCTGTGTCTAGGAAGTGGACATTGGTATTGCTGCAGATGTTGGTACTCTGCAGCGGCTTCCTCGTGTTGTGGGAAGTGATAGTTTTGTTCGGGAACTTGTCTACACAGCTAGAAGATGTTATGCGGATGAAGCAGAAAAGTTCGGCCTTGTTAGTCGAATATTTCAAGGTAGACTTTGCTGCATGTGCACACTCATGCTATTGAAATTTGTACCATGTTATTGGTGATTAAGGTGTGACCACGACCAATCAAAATGTTAAGGAATCCTCTAATTTTGACACTGAACCAACAGAAATATTTCAGCCATGTCTGAATATGTACACATCTTTTGCCAGCTATGCAAGTGTTCGCTAGCAGTTTAACAGATAAAATTGAACTTTATGTTCACCCATCCATTTACTGGCCAGGTTGGAGTCACTTAATTTCAGTTATGAAACACCCAGTCCGTATTATCCATATAAATAACAGGCTGTGAGTAAATACCAATACCCTAAAACTTTGTGCATTTTATGGATTTAGATGATTTTTGAGGCCGTTTTGCAAATTAAAAATAATAATTTATGTTATGAAACGTTACATGTTTAGCTACCTAAACTGTTTTTTAGGGAGCACTTAAACACTATTATTGTCTTTGAATCATTTTTTCATTGTGCTTCTTACCTGTCCATGGGCTATCTTAGATATCAGGTCCTACTTTTTTATTAGTAAATTCACAGTTGCACTTTTATAAATGATTTATTAGTGTTGTGATTCTGTTTGGAACGCTATTTTGCAGATAAGGAAAGCTTATTAAAAGGTGCATTGGATTTAGCAGAAGATGTAGCATCAAAAAGTCCAGTGGCAGTCCAAGGCTGTAAAATTAATCTTTTATTTTCACGAGACCATTCTGTTGCTGATGGCCTACAATTTATGGTACATTTATGTTGATAACATTTTACATTCATTAATTTAAGTTATATATATTCTATATATAAATAAATTCTATAAATTCTACATACTGTGAACATGCAATGAAAGTCAGATATAGATAATCTTAAGCTTTCCTGCATAAATTTAAATTATGTGGGTAAAGAGAGTTTACTCCTCTCCCCACCTATCCATCCTAGAATAATTCATAAATATTTAAAGGTTGGGCTTCGCTTCAAGGCTGCCATAAGAAGGTGGAAGGTAGTAGTCATCTCGGAGGATAAGAGATGAATGCCATTTCATATCTTTTGTTATTTGACACAAACTGCTTAAATACCAAAAGATTTTTCTATTCTGCTAAGTACTAACTTGATTTTTTATAGCAGAATTGACAAAAATTAATTAGTAAATTACTAGTACAAGCTTTTAAAACCTAGTTCCTAAGTTCTGAATTTTCCTTTCAATTCAGCGTTGCACTTATTTCTGATTACACTTATGTATAATGCTGAGTGATATTTGAAAAACAGTAATATATTTTCATGAGATTCAGATCATATTTCAAGTGTATAGTGCACCACTGTACAACATTGTAGCATTAGTTTAAGTGCACAAATTCATATAACAACAGATGTAATTTGAATTGCACCTGTTTTTCGCGTGGCTAAATTAAACTTTTTTCTCTGTTTTATATTGTTTTGTTTTTCTACAATTATCAATAAGTAAGGAACCAATAATTATCGTTCTTGTCTGATTTTCTGGCTCACATGACTTGCTAAAAATAACAGGATGACAACAGCCATTTTAGTTCAACTATTGTGTCACTTTTTTTTGCAGGTGCATCAAATAAAAGTGACACAAATTAGTCTAATGTGCAGCTAAGTATGAAATTAAAGAGATTGCCACTTTTGTAAAGATCAACTGGATTCCGATGCATTACTCTTCCTTAAGAGAAAGGCGCAAAAGTGTTGTACTAAACAAAAAGGCTAAAGAATCGCGTCCATTTTAATGTTTTTTTTTTGTTTTACAGCAAGCTTGGAACATGTGTATGGCACAGTCTGAAGATGTCATGAAAGCAGCAATAGCCAACATAGAAAAGAAAACACCTACATTTTCAAAATTGTAATATGAACTCTTTCGAATGAAGAGAAGTTATGTGATATGAGTGTTATGATTTGTTGAACAGATTTACATTGCAATTAGTTAAATAATAAGTGCTGTATTAACGAACAGAATGAAAAATGAGTAATAATGTGTAAATAAATTATGTAAATGCAGTAAAATACGAGTTTGTTTTAACACTTTCTATTTCTCTCACTTGTGAAGAAACTGTCATTCAGAACACGATATTGAGCATTAATCCCACAATATATAGTGCTAATTAATCCCACACATTGTATTAACAAAAATTCGCTTTTTCTTTCATGTAGGAATAAGAAAGTAGTTCAAGAAAATAATTTCACGTTCTTTAAAAGTACTTTGCATACTGAAGTAAAGATGGCTGAACCTTCAAGCTTTTATATTTTATAGACTTACAGATTTTAAAATGTTACTTTATGAAGCTTCAGACGATGAGAAATGTATGCATACTAACCTCTTCTGAGGCTTCAGCCCTCGCATCAACTTGGAGAATTAATGATGGTACCCCAGACCTGTAGATTTTAAGATTCTAAGGCCTAGGTCCTACAAGGTGTGTATGATGAAGGGAATTACTAATCGAATGATTATACTGTGCATTTAGCGACCAAAGTTAAGCAATGCTGAATCTGGTTAGTAACTGGATGAGTTTCCACCAGAAAAACTGGATTCTGGGAGATTCATTTGCCATACTGCCAACTAGATTTAGCAGAGTGAGAATGTAACTGATTTGTCACTTTGGGAATCGCAATCTATACACCACACCTCTGTTTGATTGAAAACCATTCAGCTGAATAAAAGAAATGGCTGAAACGAGGAAGTTAGTAAAATTATTAGCTGAGATTAATATTGATCAAAGAGAATTCGATCTGAGAAAGTAAAAGATAGGTCTAGAAAAAACAGGAGCAGGAATACGTGATAGTGGATGAAACTGTGATGGCAGTCTTGCAGATGTGTCTTTACAGTTGGTAGCTAAAATGACACTGGTTGTAGGTCGCGGCTCACCTTGCCAGTGGACATTTGGGTAGTACACACTTGGACAGTGGCACTTGGGCTGCAGACACTTGGACAGTGAACATTGTGGGCAGTAGGATACTTGAGCAACAGAAATTTAGGCAATGGAACATTTGGGCAGTGAACACTTGGGCAATTGATATTTGGACATTTTGGTGGCATAAGCTACGCTTGGGTAGTGGACGTTTGGGTGATAGACAGTTTGCAGTGTAGGTTAGTGCAATGAATACTTTAAGCAGTACAAGTGCTACAGGAGCAGGAGCACTACCTAGCTACTTACCTACCTGGTTACCTACCTACCTACCTATTTTTCTACACACCTATCTACCTCTCTACCTACCTACCAACCTACTCGCTTGTTTCGCTCAATTACCTACCTAGATGTCTGCTTACTTATCCACCGCCTACCTGTCTGCCTGCCTACTTATTCTTATCTACCTGTTTGCCTAACAATCCATCTACCTAGCTGCCTTCTTACCTACACGACAGAGGTTGGACGCTGTAAGATACTGCATGAAAACAAACACACTCTTTCATTTTGAAAATTTCAGAATTGGGCAAAATAATTATACAACTGTTAATTGCTATAAGTTGTTGGTTAGCTAGCTAGCTGGCTGACTGATTGGGTGGGTAGGTAGGTAGGTATAGCTTAATAACTACGTAGGTAGATGGTGGATAACTAACCAATATAAGTAGGTAGATCAGTAAGTAGATGAGTCGGTAGGTAGGAAGGTAGGTGGATGGTGGGTAACTAATGGGTACAGAAGCAGGCGCGTGGGTGGGTAGATAAGAAGATAGATAGGATTAGGTAGGTTGGCGGAACTGACAATGTCCCCTTGCCAAAATATTTTACACTTGTGCTGCATAGTGTCAATAGTTCAAGAACCATTCCTCAAGAACGCACTGTCTTATTGTTCACTGCCCAAATGTCCTACTGCCGAAATGTCCAGTTGTCCACTGCCCAAATCTCCACCATCCAAGTGCTTACTGCCAACGTGTCTACTGTCCAAGTGTCTACTACCGAAGTATTAACTATAAAAGAGGCCGGATTAATTTGGGTACATATATCTATGACTTCGAAGACCTGCAAAGTGCAAAGACGAACATAAAATGTTGCAGATGACGCCACATTCTCAATTATAGCTTGTGTCGCCACCTGTAAAAGTTATTTCAGCGACGCCATTGTGTAAGTAAGAAATGATATCATAGTATTTATGTCTGATTGTATGCCAAAATAAACAAGTTAAATTCTGTAGTAAGTATTCGTTGAAGAATACGGACAACGACTATTTGTCTAAGGCGTACGGTTTATACGTTTAACTTCGCAAAATGAGTGAAGTAACGCCAAAGAAAATGAAAGTAGCGGAGTTGCGAGCCGAATTGGAAAAACGTGGTTTAGATGTGAAAGGAAACAAAGCAATTCTAGTACAACGGCTTGAAAAAGCAATACTGGAAGGTATTAATTACGTTTATTACACGTAAAATAGTTTTTGCGTAGCCTAGCAGCCAATTGTATTATTGTTTGTCTGAACTACTTTCTTTAAGGAAATATCACGAAGGACTTTGTAGTTGTACATCTGCAGGCTTGCCCAGGATTTGAAAATGGCGGCATTTCAATGCGCTGTGGTGACTGTGCGGTATACGTTGTGTTTTATCAACGAGTTTGACAGTCAGGTTTCATGACTGAAAGTTTTAAATTTTATCAAACTTCTCATCCACCACACTCAATTCTTTGCAAAACTAGGCAATGTTATGTAAGTTTACATTTGTGCACTGTAACTGAAAGAAGTGTTAGATGGGAGAGTCGGATGAAACTTGGGAAATCTGAAATTGCAATAATATTTTAATAATATATTTTTTATCTGCGTCAAACTTTAAATTGCGAGTAGATTCTTGGTCTCTAGTCGTAAATTAGGAAAAGTGGCGACAAAATGAGCTGGGCCTGTTATTTCTAACAAATTCTTGGATTTTTTAAAGGGTGAGTCATGACTGAGTAGGCCTATATTATAAATACAACGCTTGCAACCATTTGGCGAATTTAGTATCCAGATTCAGGAAATCGTATTCATGGTATCCAGCTATAACGTAAACCATAATGTGTTATTGATTGTTGGCTGAATATTTTATATGCTATTGTTTAGTAATTCGTAAATGTGTAGAGCTCCCTTTGCACCACTAATCACTACAACCACTGGATATAGTTGAATTCCAGTCTAAATCGATGTGCAGAGTGCGGACAAGGCTTTCTAGCATTAAGTCCTACTTGCAGTAACCACATTTTTGCAGACTGTGGCACAATGTGCGTGCGACTTTTGTCATTGTTTTGTTAATTGGCATCATAGATATGATTACGTGTACAGTTGTGTAAAAATTAATTTTGCTAGGTTTCATGCAATGCAAAATTAATTTTTACACAATTGTACACGTAATCATATACAATTTTATCCTCTTATACAACTGCAAGGTACTTAATAGTCTATAAATGTGTGCTTTTGTCTTAATGCTTTTACATTACCTTAAATTCAGCCACAGTAGGTCGTTCCTTATAAGAACACCCACATTGTTTTTACATTGCTGAACCCTCGACACCTTTATCTCGCTTAGCGATGTATGTCTCGTTTTACTAACAATTTTTGGCCTTACTTTAAATGGTGAAATTTGTTTCTGAGCTTGCAGTCTCGCACTTTGTTAATACGCCTGCTACAGTACCCCAGATCACCGTAAAGAAGTCCTGTACTAACCCAAATCACATTAATAATTTTTCATGTGTCTAATTCATATTAAGAGAGCCATCTGCGAGATAACAATTTTGACACAATTCTCTCATGTTGCATGGTTGAGGTCAGTTAGCACTGAATGCACTTTGCTTGCATGTGACTTGAGTTGAGCCTTTATGTTTATACAATAATGTGAAAACTAATCAGGGGAGAAGCTGTAGAATTGCAAAGTTGCTACAGTAATATGTAATAAATTGTTATTCCTTACCTTTTAGTAAACAAACAAGTAAACCTCATAAAGAGTGTAATTGTAAGTCAAGTTTTATTGTTTTTTGCTCGTGTTAGACAACTGAACGGTTTTACAATAGTTCCTATGGAAGGAGGAGTTTCATTTAATGATGTTTCGCTTAATGACATGTTTTGCTGGAATGCTTCAGTATTGTTATGCGAGAACTTGATGTACTTGTTAGAGGAAATTTCATGACGTGTGGATTTCACAATGTTATAAATTTTATAAGCTATCTATGTCAAAAAGCAACTGTAAGAGGAAGAAGTTTGCAGTGGTTTTCCTTACTTGTCAATAAATGTCAGTAAATTTATATAAATACTATTAATAATACTATTTACAATGCTTTTTCGCTATGCCTATTCTGTGGAAAATTTATTTGACCTAATGTCAAGGCTAGTGTGCTTGTATAACTGCTAAACCTGCTTTTTGCAGAGTCTGGCGATGGTGATGAACCAGAAACTGAGAATGAGAAAGATCAAATCGAAGTGGAAGGGTCACAATATGCGAAGGTAGAAGAGACGCAAGAGGAAACTACAGATTTGCAGCCTGTAAGTACCGTGTTGTAGTCTGCTCAAAGCCTATATAATGAGTTAATGAGTTAAGCATATCATACAAATTATCACACTTATTGTTCAATTTGTATGTTTCTTGTCTAGGAAGTTAATGGTGAGAAAGTTGGTACTGAAATTTTACCCCCGGAAGAATCGACACAGAAAGAGGAGGTATAGGATACGGCATCATTTTTGTAATTTATATTTTGATACAAAACCAGCGATGCTTTTCGCTGGTAGTGAATATTTTGCTCTTAAATAGTAAATGCACATTCTATTTGAATAAATAATTTGCATTTTCAGAAGCCTATCAGTAATGATGAAGCTCACTCGGAGGAAGTTAAGGATGAAGTGGCTGTGGATGAACAGGTACGACTATTTACTTGCCTGATTTATAACAAAGGGTTGTTATTACTTCAGCATGTGACTATAAAAAACTTTTCTCAGTTATATGTTAAAATTCAACCCGAATTCAATTTCAGGAAGACATGGAGAACATGGAAATAAAGGAAGAGTGGAAAGCAGGTGAAGAAGAAGATGACACCAAGCCTAAAGTGGAGACGGACGGAGATAAAAGTGCGTCTACACGTAAATACAAGATAAAAGAAGCGGATATTGAAATCTCGAGTGTTCGTGTATCTAAATCTGGCAGGGCATACTTTTCTAATGAGCCCAGCTTTGAGTCAGGTACAGCATTAGTCGGTTGCTGTGCTTCTCTGTGACTTCTAAGCTCAAAGATTTGTCTGTGAGAGTTAAATTGTTGAAAATTAATGCAAGGTTGGTAGATAAATGGCTAGAATTCATAAAAGCGTTCACTTAACTTTTGTTTGTGTATGCATGTGTATTTCAGAATCTGATGATGATGGTCGACATGGACGTAAGAGAAGGCATTCCCGCTCTCGTTCTCGAAGCCCCCACCGACATGAGATTAAAAGAGAACATTCTCCTCCTGTAAGGGATGAAGAAATAGATCTGATAGATCCTGCTCGGACTGTTCTTGATAGATGTGAGTGTAGCTTAGAGAGTTTGCGTGTAATGTAATTTACGTATCTCTCTGTAAGTAGGTTTTGAAATGCATCTTGCATCAAATTTATGATTATATTCTTTTTATTTATAAGCGTTTCGTAGCTTACTTTTTGTTGTAGTTCAAGTTGGTAAAAAATCTGTGTTACTGAAATACTATGTTTCGTCTCTATTTTATAATGTAAAAGTAAAAGTTGTGCAATAGTTTCAGGCTTTCTGTAATGATTTGTGGAGTTTGCAATGTCAACTTTATAGTTGAGTGTTTGCTGTCCTGTTGCAACAGTGTTTCAACATTTCCAATAATGCTATGCAGCTAGTATCCTTCGTAAATTGCACAGTAGCAAACTAGAACAATAATTATTGAAAATGCTTAAAGTTTGTCAGTTTTTTCATCTGGACTCTTTTTTACATATGCGTATTTGTGAATGCTGTTTAATACATACTTTGCTCATTTAATAAATTTATAAAAGGCGTGCCTTAAAATGCAGCAAAATATTTCAGACAACTCTGATTTGAGTTTAAGAATAAACAAGGAATCGTTGTCAGCTTCTCCTCTATCAAAGTTTGGCTTTGCTTTTATGTGGTCTGGAGTTCGTGCAACGTATGGAGTGAACAAGGGCATTGTGTGTTTTGAGTGCAAAGTAAGTACCGTTTGGCACGTGTGAGATAAAAAATGTAATAAATTTCACATATAGTTCCGTTTTCTGCCGTAAATGCTGTGGTTTCCATAAGGTATTGCAAGCACCAATAGGCAGTAGTATGTTAAATAGTGTGGCATTGAATAAGAAATTTTTTTCATAGTTGAGGTTTTCTTTGTTTTGGCAGAAATTTAAATTATTTGATAAAAATGCCAGTTCTGTATTTATTATGTAACTAGATTTTTTTTTGTTATTTATATGCCTGTTATATTGTTTCGTAATGAAAAGTTTGTTGTACTTGTGACTGTGTAAGTGGCTTGTCTTGCAAGGATAACGGTGAAAAAATGGGCATGTTGGCTATGTATATACATATTTCTTGCAGGATAGTCGTTGGACTGAGGGGGGGTTTTGTTTTCAGAAAGCATGCTAAAATTTTAGTTCCAAACACACTTTTGTTCTATACCTATGTTATCTCTTATCCTTCTTTTTATGTTGAATTGTTTGAAAATTTACATTGTTTTATCTTCATCTTTCTTGAATTACCCAGTGAAACTAATTAAATCAACCTGCTGCTGCTGATTGAGCAAATTCTTAAATGTCTTTGTTATAATAGGCCAGATAACTTCCATTATTAAGAAAGCCGTGCAATATGTAATCTCAATTAGAAAGTCAATGCTTACATTCCTTTAACAGTAAAGTGTATGTAGTCAAGGCTAATGCAAGCTTAACAACTAAAGACATGACATGCATTGTTGTGATTTTTCATCAAAATACGGAAACAGCAGAGCAAGTTACAAATCAGACATCAACTTTTGCAAGTTTCATTTAATTATTTTTTTCTTTGTTTAAGCTGTTTGTGTTTCTTGATGTTGTGTATATTTACAGTAGCAATTATATTGTGCTGTGATGTTTGATGTAGATTGTAGATGAGATGGAGACGACATTCACAGAAGCCGAACAGGATCCTTTTGTTGTCCGCGTAGGTTGGTCAACAGACTACTCTTCATTGCAGCTTGGTAAGCTAGTCTAGGTTACGTAACATCATTGATTACCCCTGCTTTTGTGTTTTTATTCTGTTGCTTCGTATTCCTATTGCACGTGCACCGAAAATTGCATATTTTCAGTTTCTTCATCATATTTTGCATTTTTATTTTTGACATTAATGTACCCAACAGATGTAAACATATTTATTTATATCTTTAAAAGTATGTAAATTAAGCAACCAATTAAATGTGATATTAGAACGATACAAAATGGTATAATGTCAGAGAAAGTGTCAAGATGGTGGAAGAGAAAGACTAGTAGGTCACTTACCCTCATTTACATTGTTTATGATATAGCTTGTGAAGCAGCACTTTAAATGCATATGTTCTAATTAACATTTCAGTTAATCACATCCTAAGTCAAATTAATACATATTAAATATAGTAAGGTTTAACTGCCTGTAGGTGAAGAACAACTGTCTTATGGTTATGGAGGAACTGGGAAGGCATCTGCTAGTTGCAAGTTTAACGACTTTGGTGACCGCTTTGGAGCTGGTGATGTCATTTGTAGTATGGTGGTATGTAGTTTTTTTATTAGATTACCAAACTTGACAAATTTCATTTCAAGGCATGAAAAATAGTATGATTTTCTTTTTTTATTTGGAAAATAGTAAATATAATCAGGTTTCTATTTATTTTATTTAATGTATACATTAGTATCTAGAATAACCTCAGTTGTGGTAATTACAGGATTTCACTTCTTGGCCCGTGAAGATTTCGTATGTGAAAAACGGTGAAGATCTAGGTGTAGCATTTACCATTCCAGAGAGTGACCTTGGTGATAGGGCGCTCTTTCCTCACATCTTGACTAAAAACATGTCATTTGAAGTGAACTTTGGTCAGAAGGATGAGCCGTATTTTCCTACTCCTGAAAGCGCAACACTGATTGATAAACTGCCATTGGAAGACAGGGTTAGAGGGTCTATTGCTCCTGACAAAAAAAGTGACTGCACAGTAAGTTTTGCTTACAGTAATTAATGTTTCTTGTGAAAATGTTACTACTAATATTTTAATTTTAGTTGTTAAATTGTTTTGTTATGTAACTAGCTGCCAAAATATTGTACATTAAGTTGTGAATTGCTTCTTAATAATTATTTTGAAGAACCTTGGTAGGTATTTTTGAAGAACCTTGATAGGTATTTTAGTTATGGCGGGACTTTTTTTTTGGTTGAGCTAACTACTTAAATTGACGTAATGATAATTAATATTTTGCAGTTTGTCATGATGTGTGGATTGCCAGGGTGTGGCAAGACTACTTGGGCTCAGAAGTTTGCTAGTGAACATCCGGAGGACAAATACTATATTCTTGGAACCAACAATATTTTGGATAAAATGAGAGTGAGTGTAGTTTTGGGCACGATTTTTTCTTATTGCTTTCTTAAAAAAATCTATGAATGTCACTATCTCTTATTTGTCGTAGACATTTATGTATTATATATATATACTGAATTAAGTTATTTTTTTAATAGGTAATGGGTCTACCAAGAAAAAACAACTACCATGGTCGATGGGATGTCCTTATTGACATGGCAACAAAGTGCTTGAATAAAATGTTTGAAATAGCTGTTAGACAAAAACGCAATTATATATTGGATCAGGTAATGGTGTTATGTAAAGAAACCAAAATTTTTTGCAATCATTTAGTTTTAATTCGTTTAATAGAATCAGTCTGCATTGAGTAAATGCTGAATGTCTTGAATTTACTGAATATGATCCAGATGATACTCGATTTATAAAAGTGTAGCGATGACACTGCTTAACACGTTCCAAAAGTAATAGAGAATTTGTATGTTTGATTTTAGTGTGCAGACTTGGTAATATTTGATAGCGGTGATATAGTTGCTCTGAGGCTGACTGGTAGGATTCTTGATGAGCTATGTTTATGAGTAGAACAAGTTTTGCAAGCTTAGGTATGTTTAGGAATAATGGCTGCCAACTGCTGTCGACGCAGTTGACACATGGATATTTACATATGCTAGAGAAGTATTTGACATTTAGCTGCTATCGACGCAGCTTGGATTACATCGCACAGCAATGCACCTAATAGTGATTATGTTCACAGTGACCATTGAGATGCAGATAAACTAATGCTGGTGTACAGCCAAATATAAATTAGATCAAAGTAAGCCTAATACCAGCTATAGTGGTTTTCCTATCAGCTGCTATTGATGCAGCTTTGAAGTGAACCAATGAAGATGACATCACCTAACGTGACTAGAACAGTTTACTAATGTATGCAGAGTGCTAGAGAAACGTGAAATAACTAGGAAATCCACAGTTTGGTGTTAGAGTATAAAACATATCAGTTACGATTGGTATCACTGCAGTCTGACTAAAGTTATATTAAAACTTGACAGTTGTTATAACACCATAATAAAGGGCAGAGGGTGCTACATCTGGTAGTAATGATATGTGAGTGATAAATTGACCTCGTGTTGCCAACATCATGGCAAGTGAAGCACAAAGCATATAATGTCGTGAATGTACCAAGAAATGTTCTACAAAACGAAAGTCATTACAGACTTCCAGTGTGCTTATTTATAGCAAGTCATATTTGTACTCGAGTGAAGCAATGTATCGCCAGGAAAAGCGTATTACCGTCGCGATATAGAAGAAATGTCCTAATCATCACTTCCGTTACAAGTTTGCACACTAGTGAACAAGGATGATTGTTCACAGACATTGATATTATTGAAAAGTATTACAATGTGCAAATTTAAAGCAGGAGTAGAACCACTTAGGAATGGTTAAGGTACTTTTTGTAAAGTTAACCACAGAGCAACTATGGTCTGTTTGCGTGACAAATATATTTGAAAAATGCCTATTTTAATATTTACTTTGGGGTTGGAAATAATGAGAATAACTCTGCATATGTTTGGACAGAAAAATCTATAATTTGTAAGTATTATTCTTAGCTGTAATATGCCAAATTTGATATTAGGAATAGCTGAGTAGTATCAATAGTAAAATTGCTATTGGTGAGTATATACTAACCAGTTTTTCAAGTTACTCAAAGTTATGTTTTCAGAAGGCATTTTTCAAAGATAAAAAGGTAAGCAAGATTTTTTTACTATTACACAGCAGAAGAAAAGCTGGACTCTTATGACGTGAGTATGTCATTTAATTTGTTATCGTAGGACTTATTGTCTCTGTAAGGGATAGGTGCTGTGCAAGAAATATGACAATATAAAACTATTAGTCAATGAATTTAGCAACATAGCTTAGCTAATAAATAAATGTTTTGTGTGCATTTTTTGTACGTGTATTGCACAGTGTATATTTTGATGTTATTCACTTACATTGCTGTGAGAGATTTGTTGGAGTTTATACCTGTGCTTGTTATTGTTATCATCGTTGATTTGCTTCAACCTAACATGATTTTTTGAATGGATTAGTATTGAACATGTCCAGTGTTTAGGAGCAGAGAACATTTAATTGTTAACACATGTTGTATTTAAACTCGACAAATAATTTTTGACATGAGTAAACATACTCTGCATTTTGAAGACACCATTTGAAGTATTTGCTTTTGTTCATGGTTGATTACCTTTCAAAATGGTGTTTTGTCATACACGCGACTTTGCAACCGGAGATGTCTTGTTTTGATGGAAAACTCTACGAACCGCATTTCTTTTATGTGGGAAACATGTTTGCTTGTTGAACACATTGAAGCATTTATAATAAATTGAGAGGTAATGTTGAAAACCTCGATGCTCAGTGCACAGAAGTTATTATTTTGAAAGTGGTTTTTGGTTTGTTGTAAGCAGTAATTTGAAACTGTACTATTGAAGATGGTGCATGTTGCTCAATGCTCAGCTTGCTAGCAGTATTAATGACGTTAGGGGATGTGCTCTTTTGAGATCTATGTTAAGATTACTAAAACAAGTGTTTCTTGCTTTTAATG
Organism: Tubiluchus corallicola; assembly: GCA_030141605.1. Taxonomy (NCBI): domain Eukaryota; kingdom Metazoa; phylum Priapulida; class Priapulimorpha; order Priapulimorphida; family Tubiluchidae; genus Tubiluchus; species Tubiluchus corallicola. The sequence goes on from JAQGDQ010000002.1 coordinate 328,923, forward strand.
TAAAGTTTTTTAAGCAAAATTGTAATCTGAATTGTTGAAATAAGAAAGTAGATAGAATTGATTAATACAGTAAATATGTGAACCGAGTTGTAAGCAATTGGCATCCATCACACTTTATTGATGAATTTTTTGACTCACTACATGAACATTCAGAAATATTATTATATATCAATGTAATTTTCATCTTTTTCAAAAGATAATGTATCTGATGTTTGTACTTTTTCAGTTGACTATAGTTAGCTCCAGCTGAACTGAGATTTTTACTAGAAATTTTACTGAAAAACTGTGTATTAAACAGTGATTAGATGTGTCATACTAGTTATTAAAGATGTTTCTCAGTTTGGGGTTAATGTTTTATCTCTGCTAATTTAAGTTGGAGTTTTCTATGTCAAGGTTTTTATGTAATAATACAAGCATATTTATAAAAAATCAAATGTCATTTAAAAATCTTTCTAATAGTATTGGTAAGCTTGCTTAGGGTGTTGTAGCATTAAAGTATAATACTCCACGAAGGACTTAAGCTTTTGCCACTTTTAGCTATTTTTATGTTTATGGAAATGTCATTGTGCAAGTACACAGACCCATAGCTATCAGCTGGTTGCCAGTGGCCAATAAGCTAGCCTGTGCTTGAATATGTTGGCAGTCAAACAGTGCTAATATAATTGTTAGTTTGTAGGCCTTCCTTTAAAGACACAATACTTACTTGAGCGCTAAGGACATTTTTTAAATAAAATTCATTTAAAAAATTAAAATTTCCTTAACCTGTTCTGCAAAAGCATGATAGGTAAATGCTGTTGTCAGATTGTTTTTGTACTGATAAGATTTGCAGAAACAGAAGATTCTATGAAATTAAAAAGTACTGATAAGTTAAGCTGAGTTATATATTTGTTTATTTCACTTGTTTTATATGTAATCTGCATATCTTATTGTCTCAGATAGAATGCTAATTATTATTAGTGCATAAGTCACGGCTGATGGATACCAAGGCTTGCTGTGTGTGTTTAAATGTCATTCATTTTTCACAAAGAGATAGGCATCTTTGCAACTTGTCATCACAATGTTTTCTTGTGGTTCGTCATTGTAAATAATCAGGAGTTTGTCATTGATAATAAATTTCTGACTAGTTAAAATATATAAAAAGTATATGTTACAAAATTAATTAAGTTACACATTAACCGTCATTAATTACAGTTTGTTAAGTCTCTGCGCGATCATTACCGAGTAAGTTAAGGTCAGTGTAAGATGTTGAGTGCTTATGAGCTTTTTGACGTATTTTTTGATCATTGTTGTTATATATACATATGTATTTGGAAAAGCGTTATAGCTTTTGATTGGAAGATATGTGATGTTTATTTCTGTTCACCGTTTGATATCACTTGATTCTAGTTGTTTACGTTTAAGAATTTACATTTTTCCTTGACGTTCAGTTGTTTGTATTAAAGATAGCATAGTTAAATGTCTGTGAGGTAATTTATTGTAACATATTATTGAAAGTTGGATGCCAATTGAATTTTACATATTATGATGTACAGTATTGATATACATAAGCAATTGTACATATATAACACATAATGTGTCCAGTAAACTAGTTGTTTGAATGTCATGTAAGTTCGTGGCTGGATCAAGGTAAGTGGGGCGAGTGGGTTATGGGTTGGGATCATCCATTGTACGCGACACCAAATTAAAGCATCCGTGCAAGCTTTTTATTGCAGTTGATATATATTATTACACATCAGGAGGGCATTGGTCTTGCAGACCATGCTTAGCCTCATGTTGCCATGACAATGATCATGTGATTATAACAACCATTATGTGTCCAGACCAATGTATATCCATCAGCACAACGGAGAAAAATGCGTCCGTTTGAAGGATTCAAGCGAAAAGCTATTGTCATTGTACCAGAGGATGAAGAATTTAAGATTCGATGTGAAAAGAGAACAAATGAAGAGGGAAAATTAGTACCTGATAGCGCCGTAAATGAGATGAAAGGTAAGGTAATTGTAAGGTACTGGGTTTGTCATCACGTAATACTTAAATAACTGACTATAGTTAAATGTAGTTATGATTTATTAACAAATCCTTGTCATGGTGTGTCTATTCTGTTTGCTCCTCTAATGTTCCATTGCAGTGTACCAATTATGAAACTGTCCAGCTATCTGCACTGCTTAAACTAGTTACCTATCATAGAGGCATAATTATAGTAGAAACAGACTGCTATTTTAGCCAGTGGTGCACCTCTTGAAGCTTTTGGCTAGTTGTGTGTGTTATTTTTTCTTTTAGTAGCTCAAGTGCTTTCAAAGGATGGATGGTTTCATAAATGGCACATACATTAAAATTCAAGTTTGCAAACGTACAAAAAATTGTTGCATGCTCATTACCTTCCCTACCTACAATATGTCGCTAGAAGTTCTGTGTTATGTGTCGTCTCTGTTATGTAAGAATTTATATCAGCTGCAGAATCAAAATTACTGTGCACTTACAATACAGTTGTTATTTGCAGCAAACTTTGTCTTACCCAATATTGGTGATCTCTTTGATGAAGTGGAGTTTGTAGAACTGCAAAGAGAAGAGGCAGAAAAGCTAGTGACTAAATATAGAGAGGAAGGAAGGGCTGCTCTTCCTCCGGAGGCTAAACGCCGCCGTGAAAGTTTTGATCGTCCTCGCGGTGGTGGTGGTAGCAGTGGTGGCAGCTTCCGTGGCCGTGATGACAGAGGCGGTGAGATTTTTATTTAAACGTGTTGCTCTTAGCAGTGGCTGACTACAATGAAAAGATTGTTTGCAAAGCAGAGTTATGTTTTTTCGTTTTGTGATACTTGAGTTTTTGTGCTTATTTATAGGGTTTAGAGGTGGATTTCGTGGGAGAGGCGCTCCTGACAGATTTGGAGGGGGCAGAGACATGTTCCGAGGAGGACGTGGTGAAGGCTTTGGGGGTTACCGAGGTGGCTATACACCCAGAGGTTCACGGGGAGGTAACATTGGTCGTGACGATCGTAGATTTGGAGGAGGCAGCAGTTTTAATCGAGGTAACATGCGAGGTAATATGAATTATATTGTAATGCATGTGTACGCATGAATCACTCAAAGCGGTGAGCAAAGGTATGACTTGTTCATACAAGAAATAACCACTTAGCTAATGTTTCCTAGAGCTCTGTTTGCTTTGTTAAAGTTAGTGAGAGATAACTATTGTAATTTAGAATGAATTAAACGACACAATTGACCATGTAACAACATTTGTACTCTCTAGTTTGATGATAATGAATGGACTCTTCAAAACAAAACTAACAAACCGTTAAGGGATAACTTTTTTATTAGTCATAGCAGTTACTGTTTGCATAGCAAATCGAATCAGCAATTAAAGTAGGTCCACTGATTTTCATCTATCAAATCTATCTTCTTAGTGTTTGAATATTAACAATTATTAATACTTTAGTCATTTGAAATGCTGTACTTAAATCATAATTTTAGGTGGAAGAGGAAGCTTTGATCGTAGTTCACGTGGCGGATCTTCATATGGCGGTGGCGGATCTTCGTATGGTGGAGGCTCATCTTACAGAGGTGGGAGTGGTGGCTCGTCTTACAGAGGCAGTGGCGGCTCATCTTTTGGAGGAGGTGGCAGTGGCGGCGGCAGAGGAGGCGGCGGCTACAAATCTGGAGGAGGCACATCATGGCAAAGTCGTAATCAGGGCGGCTATGGCAATCGATCATCTGGACAGGTAGAGACAATTTTTTACAACTTTACGGTTATAATTGATATTACAATTTTGAAACAGGGAGATAAATTTACATATCTTTTACAACAAACAACAGAGATGTGTTGCTCTTTTTTCATTAGCAACTTGATTTAAATTCTGACCTTGTTTACTCTATATAGTCAAGCTGGGGTGGCAGCAGTTATAGTCAGCAGGGCTACGGCAGTGGTAGTAGTGGTGGTTATGGTCAGTATGGACAGAGCGGTGGATATGGAAGCCAACCTAGCAGTTATAGTTCTGGTTATGGGCAGGTACCTATTTTAGTTAATATATTTTTAAGCGCTTTACTTCCTTTTATGGTTAAGCTGTTCGTCACATCAAATTAGTGCTTGCCAGAATGTGAGTGCTTCGGCTTAATTTTACAGTGACACTTTAATTTATGTTCTTTTTAAATTACTTATATAACCTTTGCGTATAGGGCTATGGACAGCAGTCCTATGGTGGGCAGCAATCTGGACAGTACTCTAGTGGATACAATTATGGTCAAGGCAATTATTCTCAGCAGTATCCACAGCAGTACGGTCAGCAACAGTACTCCAGCGGAGGATACAATTACGGCTCGTACGGTACTAGTGGAACTGGATACGGCGGTTACAGTGGTGGCTATAGGTAGACTGTTGTTATTGCCTGGTTTAGTAGACACTTGGTGTGCTTTATAGGCACAATATTGTCCCTTGCTGTGTTTGTGGTAATTTTTAATCGCATTTATTACTGATGTTTGCATAAATCCCAAAAATATAATTATCATTGCTACTTTGGCTGAGAAAATTATGGTGTATGCATTTAGCACACGTTTGTCAGTTTGTGAATATTGTTATGTTAAAGTGGTTGCAGGCAAGCATGATGTAATATGTGTAAAGATATTCTTTTAATCGTCTTGTGAAAATTGCCGCAACTTTAATCTTCCAAAAAAATCATCATTAGAAGTGTATTCAATGATATACGTATTGCACAATATTCAAGACCTGTAGATATTTAGTGGTCCTCTTGTGTCTTTTTATCGAACAGATTTTTTTATCATACAAATTTGCATTTGATCTGAATTACTTTGTTGAAATTTGAAGTAGAAAAATGCTTGCTAATTTCTTATGAAGTTATTATTCGTTAGTAACAAGCAGCAACCTGACACAGTTGCACAAATCTATCATATTTAGTTGTTTTCTCATAACACATTTTGGCATAAAAATGCAAAGTTTGTTCATTTCGCATATTCATTAATTGTTACTACATTCATGAAGCGTCAAGATCTTATGCATGGTTTGTATTAATAGAATACAAAAAAAACAGCGACATACTATTTGAAATTTACACAATCAGTGTTTGAATTTCTCATGATGTACATAGTAAGCATTGTATAAAATATCTTTGCATGGATGTTAGCAAAAAAAGTTCTTAACAGTTCTTGTGGTTATTATGTTAGTTACCATAGTGCTGATGCAAAATTACAGTGACCATTTTAGTAACCTGAATATATAATCATGCGTGTTTAGTTTACTATTTTATTGCTACCTAGACCTGTTACAGTTCTCCAAGAAAATGTGAATGACAAGTGAATCTTGAAATCGCAAACAAAAATCAAATTTTGAACTTTTGTCTGTTCGGAATGCCTGTAAAAAATTATTTGTGTTCAATTTTTCTATTCAATAAAGTTCTGGTAAGTACACTGGTTATTTCTCTTTTTAACTCTATGAAAAGATGGATGGCATTTGTGAACACATTAATTAATGTTTCATAAAAAATACAAAAACTGGATCTGCTTCATTTTATATTGCCATATATTGCAAATCTTCAACAACAACAAAGAATTTAAAGATAATGATCAGCATTATTAACAACATCAAATTGTACATGTTTTATCAACAGTGGCATAAATTACAGGTAAGGCAGCCAGCACAGTGATATACAAGATCGGCAGCAAGTGTTAAGCCCCACTTACCAGGCCCATTCTCGGTGTGCTGTTGAAAATGTTCAGTTTGACGTCATCACTCCTTGGGCTTGCTGGCCGTTGAAAAAGTTTTCAATTTTCAACCTATTATTTAATTATCAGCATTGCTATAGATGTTAAAATCTATACTTTTTACCATACTCTAAAGGTAGGATATAAAAAATCGTACTGTTTTCCTTTAAGCAAATCATTGCAAAGGGTTCAATCATTTCACTCAAAAATGTGAGTGTTATATTAAGATTTTGTGTGAATGATTAAACATTGTTACTTTCGGTCAAAATGCTGGGCATCAACGAAAGAATGTCAAATATATATTTTTTAATTATAATGCAATAAAATTAGCTCCACAATGCCTTGGTACAAAATTGATACATGATCAGTATAAAACATAAGTATGGGTTTAAACAACATGCTACTCCAGTTAAGCTTAGTGAAAGTGTTCAGCTCATGTTCTCTCTCACGTGCTTTTGATAAGTCTTTTAGCTTAGAGAAACTTAATAAATCCAATTTTTTTATCTTTCCAGGCGCTACACAATAATATATATCTGCATGAAGTTTCCCATGTACAACATTTCACCATTATGTCTCTGTTTTGCTAATGAATTTAGTTGCAGAAATTCTGTATGGATTGAAAACATAAACATAATACTAACAATGCACTCTTGACTTTGACTCTGGCAGTCTATTTCAATATATTCTCCAGGTATATTTGTGAGTAGCTTTTGTGACAGTGCAGCAGCCCATGAGCTAGTAATATAAAAGGAAATCTTGACATCTCTGCTGGTTGATGGATGTTTCCCAATCTGTGTATTTGTCATCAGGCAATACTGAGACATTACATTCTGTGAGGACTACAATTACTGCAGCTTCCTTGCCCTAGTAATGATTTTCAAGAACAAACAGCAGTTGTTTTGTTTTGTTATTTACAACAAATGTTCAAATTACCCATAAAACCATAATGATGCAGCAATCATCACCAACAGATTTGATTGCACAACAAGTAAATCTGTCATCATCTTAATTACTACTATTTACTAACATCACTAGCCATATAATGAACATAGGGTTAATAAGCCTTTTCACAGTTCCAGCGATTGATAATGAACGTGAACCAGACAATGCATACTTGTGTACACTTGACATTGCCTTGCAGCCCATGTAATAGTAACAGTTTTAACAGCTAGTTAGAACCGTGCCTAGTTATTTTTTCTTGTTTCCAAGTTAGATCCTGCTAGTAAATCATTCTGCAACGCACAGACTAATGCATAATTAAGTAAAGTCCACGTGAAACAACAAGGAAAGGCATTGCAACTGAAGTTGTTGAACTGTACCTACGGCTTTGCTTTACCCACACATCATGTGACGGTTGTCGTTAAGACGCATTGCTCGGGTACACTTAGCCTTTGACCTATAGCAACTGTGTGTTCACATGATGAAACTGTGGAATTGAAAAGGCTTATTTATAAGACAGCACTTTTCATTGGTAATACTGGTCAGAGTCTTTTACTGATCTAAGTCTAACTCATATAACTGAGAAGCTGCTATATAAAAGCCATTTTCTTCAGGATTACAATCACTGTGTTTTCCTAATTCGTATATTAATGATTTTCACTTTGAAAACGAACCATCTGACCAATCAACATTTACAAAATCAAAAAAATTAATGTACATCTATAGATTATAAATATAACAAAGCGCACTGCATTAGAACTACAAGGCGAAAAGTTACTGGAGAAAATCCTGTATTTTCACTCAAGTGTATTCATTGTTATCAATGGCATTCTAATACTTATTACTAAAGCAAGTAGTAGGCAGTATTAATTTTAGTATTACTGTATTAGCTTATTTACATGGTGATCATCAGGCAATGTATCTCAAGCATAAACAGAAGAAAATGTGCACATCAAATTAAAAAGCAAATAACCATAAATTAAATAAATAAGCTTATATACAAAAATCGTAATGGCAGTAAGACGTTTGTGCCGCTATCTCCTGAACAGTGCATTTATCTCATTTGACGGGCTATAAAATCTACTGTACTATAAAATCGAGTCCATTAGTTGAAAAGTTGCCCCGAGGCTCCAGCTAGTTTCTGCTCCATTTATTTTCTTCTTGAGCTATAACATACACAACACATATATTTGCAGGGTCAAGAACCTAGGGGTGGATTCTCAAAGCTTCTTATGAACTGTTTTATTTATAAGAACATTCTCAGGCTTATGATAGAATTCACAAAGGTTTCCTAACCTGACAAGCTTATTAAAAGCAATCGTAACTTGCGAAATCTCTTATAAACATGTCAGTAAATCCAGTTGTTTGATGTTGCTAATCTATGAATGATTAGTGACTGGGTCCCAAAAGAAAAATTAATAAATAAATCGTGCATCCGTAAAACGTTGTACACTGCAGTGCACAGTATGTTTAGAACTGAAATAGTAGCTACATGTATACTATAATTCATAGTTAACCCGTAGTAATAATTTAAGAGTTTCCACAATAAGAAAGATCAAGCTTTCCCAGACATTGTTTTCCATGTCACACCAATAAGTCTGAAGGTGTCTATTCTGCATCCATCAGACATCCTTCATTCTGTCACCAATTTTTATTTGGAACCAACAAAATACTTACCAACAGCTTTGCAGATTTATCAAAACCAAAACCATGGTGTAGCAAGGCACTGATGTAGGAGAGATCCATACAGAGGAAAGTATGCTGAGAATCAATAAATGAGCATTCTGAACAAAAAATACATACATTTAAAATACACAAGTACATATTGGGCATATTTATAGCTTGAATGAGAGAGAGAGAGAGAGAGAAAGATTGGCTAACTGACCGAAATATTTTATGCCCATACACACAATAAAAATGATAAAGCATAAAAATTGTTTGTTGCCAGTTTACTCTATGGGCAGGTAGTATTTTATTTTTTGGCATGTGACTACGTTTGATTAGAATTAACCAATTTTTGATTAGATTATCAAATCTTATTTTGACGAGTTCTTCCTTTTTTGCATTTATTCAAAGATATCATTTTTGTTAAAGAAATATAGCAATTCTTTTTTTAACTAATTAATATAAGGTAAATATAGTTCTGCATCCTTAACTTTTCTTTTTCAATTAAAATGGTATAAACCATCATATGAACATGCAACTGTAAGCACTAGTCAGGCCTGGAAAATCTTACCAGACTGACGGACATAGTCCGTGGGACACTTCTTGTACAGGACCCAATTTTTTCTTAAAGTATTTTTTCTCAAAATTTTAATTGCCATTTTTCTCTCTTTATTAGTAAAAACGACATAACTGATCCACATTCTAATACTCATAAAGTCAAAACGTAATTATTACTTGAGGTAATATTTTATTTGCATGCCTGACATGCTATGCTGCAATTTGTCCCTACTCAAAAACTTGGCAGTGGCAGAATGTGCGGGTATCATGTATGTGCATAATAACTATGCAGTAAGTGTAGCTGAACTATTATAGTAGTGATCTCGTTCTACAAATTGGCAGCTTGCTGTTATATTGATTTTTGCAGTAATCCAGTTAGATTTCCAAGCCTCATTGAGTGAGATAATTTGCAGAATTGTTGTTTGAAGTTGTGTCCTAACAAAGCGATAGAACCTGTAAGCCTAACAAAATAAAGGTCTCCTTTCTTAGTACAGTTCTAAGAACTTTTGTGGAACAGTATTTAAGATGAGGCAAAATTATCTTGCTAAGCAATACAGTTTTAAATCACTTAACTCTAAACTACAAATTATTGTAATGAGCGAGTGTGTAACATAACTGAAATAATGTTTGAAGATAGCAACTGCATTAGCAATGGGAATATATTTAAGTGGTGAAAATTCCAATAAAATTGACATTTTAGAAGTCCAACTTTTTAGATCTTCATGGAGCTTTGTGGCTCTTGGCTGTAACCCCCCCCCCCAACAACTATCTCGATACTAGATACTTCTATAAAAATCTCTGGGCTTGGTCCATCACCAGGATGCCAACTATACCTCGTTTTGCTGCATGAAAGAAGTCCCACACAGTTACAATGCCACCTTGCTTTTTGCTGATGATGCCAGCGTCAACCGCTCTATCAAAATAGTATGAGAAGGCATGAAAGACTTCATGCTTAACTTCCAAAGGCTTATGAATATGATGTTCTTCTATTAAGCTTCTAGCTGTTTTGTAGCACTCCCAGAACCCATGAGGAACAGTGGGATCATTTCTAAAATGAAAGCAATGCAACACCATACAATAATAAGTTTATTTTACAGTCACATACTAATGCAATTTATACTTTACTTCTTTAAAAAGAATGCATTTTCTTCTTTCAGTGTCATTTAAGATAATTTAATACACACTGCAGTTTATATAAAAAGATGAACTCGTATTTTTTTAAATTAAACAATTTAATTGGGCATTCCATTAGACATACGTTATGTTGTAGTCGGCACCACCATGTGTCCACAAATTGACATGCTCAGGTGGAATACAAGGACTCCGAAGTGTAATGGGTTTCTGCACCCAAGCTCTTCTAGTTTCTTCTGGCTCCTCTTCCTCACCCATCATTTCAAGTCGAGCAGCCATCAGACCCAATCCTAAATAACTAGACAAAGACAAAGCTTATACTCATGTTCATTCACTAAAAAGGTTTGCTAAGAAAAAGTTTACTTTTATTAATAAAATAATAATTATTTTATTAATAAAAGTATATGTAAATGTAATTTAATGCATTTGTTAGTAAAATGCAGTTGCCAATACATTACAATATGTGTAATATCTTAAACTCAGTTTCTGAATGGCAAGAATGACCATTACCTATCAATAACTATCACTCATACAAATTTTTTATAATGAAAACAAGTAAAAATAAGTTTGTCGGTTACACTGTCTTGCTTGTGTATCGATGCATTATACATTAATTTTATGCTCAGTATTAACTTTTGGAAATAATGGTTTGTTATCATGTTTATCATTTTTTAATGAAATAGCTATTTTGAATGTGTTACTTTTAAATAGGCAAAATTTGCATTCTCGCAACACATAATTTAATGTGCCAAATGGAACTTTGAAAATATGTATCTATTGTGCGTGTCATCTGATGCTTTAAATTTGAACACGTACTAAAAAGTTTAAAGCTTTTAAGCTTTTTTTGTTCACATTTCAAACAAATAGAAGCTTCTCCATTTATAACACAACACAGTTCCAATTTTAATTAAATTATTTTACTAGAATGTTATCAAAATTTATTTCTAAGAAACTATTATTTTTCATGCGCTTATGTACAAACCCATCTTAAATAGAGGACTGATTAATATTAAAAATAATTAATATAGATCTAGCTCTTTACAAAAAACAATCTTCTGAAATATTGACCCAGCAAAAGCGTTCTTGTCATGTTTGCACGTATATATACAAATTCTACAAAGAGGAAAAATAAAGGGTGGAAGTAAGCCACATGAACACCTATCAATCACCTACCTATTTAATAACCAGGCCCTGCACTGCTCAACTTTGTAACAGAGCACAGACTGTGAACACTACCTCTGCATTACTATTAAGGACATCTCATTGACAATACTATTGAATATCAGCTTGTTACCTATGTGTATACAAATCAAAAGTCTGCCCCAAAACATGATATTTGTGCATGAACCCGTGAGGTGCACTCAGTGCAGAAGCCTGACTCTCTGGCACAAATGTTATCTGAGTAGAAGCCCCACCAAGATCTAATGCTCCCTCTGTATCTGCTAGCTGTGTAAGCTTGTCTGAAAATAAAAATAGATTGTGTACTCACTAAACAGATTCAGAAACGACTAATTGTAATCTTTACCCCAAATTTTTTTTATGGTAAACGCTTTCTACAATTAGTTATTAATCATATTGAAATTTACTATGAAGGTTCTCAGACAGAACTGTTAGGACTTTTTGCATCAAATTATTTGGACTAATAGAAGTTCTTACATGCCAAAACAGATTTAAAACATACAGAAAAATTGGGTAAATTGTAAAGACATAGACAGGTTAGTCTCAAACGTGTGTTAATCAGAACTTCCTCAAGATTGGCAAAGAACATCACTAAGAGTGTTAACAATCTTTAAATGCAAACAAGAAGTCTAGGGACAACACCTACTGTGCACAATGCTGTTAAAACAAACTGGCTTTGCACAATTATGTTGATAGAAAGTATCTTTCCAAAAAATATGATATGCTATAGTTATTTCAAATATTCCAGTGTTTTCTACAAAACCAATTAATTATTATCTGGCAGTTGTCATTCTGTAGTTGCTCTAGTTACTGTGTTGTTAGTAATGGCAATGAAATACAATTATTCAACTGTAGTGGCACTGAATTACATCCTTACCAACTAAAAAGTTGACCGTGAACCACGAAAATATTCCTTCATTAATTCCATCCAGGATAGCAACTTTATTCTTTTCAGTGATAAAAGGTAAATAGTGAAAAATTTTCCATACCTGTAAGATATTGTCAACACGTCTGATTTCAGACAATTAACTTTTTCTAAAAACTGAACAAACTATGTACCTTGACTTTCAGAGTATTTGATTCCGTAAAATATGTGTAGTATGAAGTCATATCACATGCACTTCTTGTATAAAATTAAGGTACAATGACAATATCATCAGAAATCTTGCATTAAACAAAATTGTGATTAAATTAAACCAGAAATCAGGTGATTGCTTACGTTTGCACAAAATAAATAATATTATGTGGATTAAGTAAATATCAACTGCTCAAATCATACAAAATAATAATGTCATGCAGTTAAAGATGTACACTGCCTTGAAAGAACTTCACTTTAGCAGTAAGAACAGTTTTTGCACATACGTTATACCTCATAATTAAAAATTATACAGTTGAAATAATAACCAAAGGCCAAAACAAATTACACTTTTATTAATGCCAGCAGTAGCACTTCATTAAAAAACATTTAAAAATAAAAAAACAATTATAGATGCCGATTTTGCAAAAGCATGTAGCTTATGTAAAATTTGTTTGTAATGTGTGCCACATGTTATGTACAGATTTTGTAGTATTTATTTACAAAACTATATAAAGAAAAAAAAACAGCTCCCTGAATCTTGAAAAAAGCTCACTATATATTGTTTTTTAAAGTGGCCCTCTTTGTTTTGGAAATTACTTTAAGTAACCGTTTTGCTATCACCATTAATTAGAATGTGAATGGACAATAAACTTTGGGTTGTAAAAATGCATTGACAACTGCAAAAGTTCTTACCTCTTTTATTAAACTATTAGCTTTCTTTTCTGAAAGAAGCCTCAGACCAGCAGTTGCATAGAGGGCCATAGGTGTCATCTGCCATTGTTCCTGAGGCACACTTTGTTTAACTACTTGTAAAAGTGGTGCAAGGTATTCATTTACCTAAAACAAAAGTAACAGTTGTTAAATAAAATTATGTGCAAAACAATAATTAGTTGAACGTCAATGGTAAAAGAAATAAAGTGAGATGATCTTTTGATAGGTATTAGCTTACCATACAAACTTTTGTAAATAAACATAAATCAAATAGGAATTCAATTAACTAACAGATTATTAGTACTGAGCAAAACTTTAAAAACTGGAATTAAAGTCAGATGCTCATTTCCTAAACCCTAATTGACAGAGTAATTTTGCTGTTCAGATTAATCAAATTAATCATGTAGTTCAAATGTGTTCAAGTATGAATATTCCATGCCTACTACCTAGTACTACTGTTTTAATTATTTTGTTTTAACCTTTGATAATTTGCACCTTATCTGGGCCAAAAGTTCATTTTTTCTGCATAGAACGAATATACTAAATACGATCACAAGAGTCTGACAAAAAAAACCTTAAAGCAAACATGTGCAGTTACTGGCGGTCCGTGTATAAATGTGATTTGCTATAAAATCAAAACAAAACAACTTACATGTGTAGGATTGTCCACAAAACTTGATAAACCTGGCTGAACTTGTTCAAAAACTTCTGATACAAGCTTTATGTGATTCCCTAAACACAAAAGGCAATATTAGATCTATTCCGACGTCCATACAGTCAAGAACTGCAAGACTAAATCTATGGAGATTATCTTTACACTACAGTTACCTTATGGTTACTAAAAGTTATTACAAAAGAGTTAAATAACAAAACAGCCATTTCAGTACTTAAAACAAAATAATAATACAAAGAGGATTATTTTGCAGAAATATGCGAGAACTGCAATTTTAAATGCATTGTTAACATAAAAAATAATGAAAGATACAGCAAATTGTTACTCACTCCACTTCAGAATACTATGCCAATATTCACTGAAAGTCTAATTAAAAAGTATATTTATTTTGGAAAATAAGTTATAATAGCAGCAATTGAATAGAGACACAGGTATATTGTATTGTATTTTTCTTTGTTGGGGCAAAGGCAAACAAACGGTAATTTTCCAGGTCTCTTTTCTCTAGGGCTGTGAATATCACCATATAATTCATGCTCTAGTTAGCTATCATATGTGTTGCTTGAGCAGTCACACCACATTAATCGGCTAAATGTAAAACAATAAACATACTGAGATATCATTAGGTACTTAGATATACTTCTAAACATTAGAAATACTAACAACTATCCAACAAGCGATGAAACTTGAAGATGTGCACACGAGTACCCGTACTTCCAGCATCAAACATGACACAATAGAATTCTTTATGGTTAAAAGCATTATCAGCTACTTGCATATATGCACCGTTGTTTAATTTGTCCATGTCTCTGAAATCTGGATAATTTATTCCAGTGACTGGGAAGAGCCATGGCGAGGCCAAACACAGCACAAGGCACAGCAATCCCACAAAGCAGCACATTGATACAAAGCAGATGAAATATGGGGCAGATCTGCGAGAACGTGATAATGGTGGAAGAAGATCGCTGTAATGCATTAATAAGCAATGTACATGTTAACCAGTTGTAATGATTTGTAGAAAATATCCACACAGCCATCTAACATTATCTCATCGGAACTCTCACTGAAATAATAATAAAAAATTGTGAACTGAAGAGATATCACCAATACAGCTTGTCACCTGTTATATGACTTATAGTCTATATATATTGGGTGGCGACGAAAAAATGTGCCAAAGTTTAGACTATAATAATATTAGAAGCAAATGCTCTATAAAGTTGAAATTTTACAGTTGTGTGGTACTACACTGCATTAGATTTTGATGTTGAAAGTTAATGAAAGTCAAAAATTTATAGTTTTAGTTCTTTTTAAATTATAGCCGAAAAGTTTTCGCATGTTAAAAAATTAGATACAATGTCAGCTAATCACCAACTGAAAAACAGCCACACTGACATCAGGGGCATTGCAAGATTCTAAAGTTGGGGGGGGGGGGGGGAAGCACATAAAAAAGGCACCGTAAACCATGAAGCAATTGTATGTTTGCCTAGGCCACAACATACAGTATCAGTGTGTGACAGGAATATATTATAATAATTGGAATTGGGACAATTTGATCCTTGGTTCAATCAGTCAACCTTGACAAATAAGTTGCATAAATGCATGTTCATTTCAAAAACATGGGAGGCAGGTTGGTCAAACAAAGCAATAAAGCTGGTTGTTGAAAAGGCACCACTTGCTCCCCGTATTATCTATGCCACTGACTGACTGATGTAGAAAGCATTCAATACATGGCAGCAAAATTCGCTAGCAAAACAATAAAGATAAAACCAGTTTATATCATGGTCTTCACTACAGAAAATAAAGCACTGATAAAGATTTGTTGTCAAAAAAATGACTTAATCCTTTGTACTGAATTTCCTTTACATTAAAGAGAGTGTACAATGGCAGTAGAAAGCTATTTGAAGAAAACCAACTAAAAGCAAAAAAATATTAAGTGCTAGGACCAAATACCCCTCAATGAGTGAGAAATTGTATCAGCTGGCGCAAAAAATGCCTTAATTTAGTTTGCAGATCTGTATATCTATGTGTAAAGTACTCACTGCAAATTTTTACAATACAGTTGTGACAAATAAACAATGAAATTTTTCTATATATATTTTTTGACTTGTTGATTTAAAACTTCAATATCTTTGGAAAAATCCAAATGAATGGCCTAAAATTTTCACATAAGCGCTATGGGAACAATCCCTCCATTTGAAAAACTTGAAGAAAATATGAACCTCCTTCATTATTAATATCTTCACTTTTCTGACCTTTTATCCTTGATTTTAGCAAAAGTCTCATTTTTCTGGAGATCACTTCATGGCAAATCGTTAAAAACATGTCTACTTTACCACTTTTAAATTCTACTGCTCGTGTTTACTTTGTAATAATACTTGTAGTATAGTATTTATGGTCAGATAATTGTATAGTTTATATACATAAACTATCATTCACGACTGCTATCTCGCAAATATTTGCACTCTGTACATGTGAACTGTTACACAGCATTTTTATCATACATTAGAAATTCAAATTTTTAACTACAGAACGAAAATAAAATTAACAGAAAATTAATTTGGGCTAAGGTTAAGGTAAGGGCTAGGGGGTAGGGTTAGAATTGGAGTCATTCCTTTTTTTCTGTACCTCTTTTCCCCGTGACTTTTTTACCTATGACTTTATCACAAATCAGGATTCGTCGAGGCAAATCACTTTCACGATGTAATCGACCAGTCAGCCTATCTAAAATGCAGAAAACGGATCAGTTTACATGGCTGTGCCCCTGGTCCTCGCCTGAAACCTTACAAGCTAACCACAATCGTAACTACCTTATGGTTAATGAACTAAGATTGCTAATATAATTTCCAAACGGACTTATAGATAACTAACTATACTCAGTATATTGACTCATAATCCTTATAAACATAACCACGTGGACACTAAGTCATGTGACTATAAACAATGTCATGTGACCATATACATATCAAAGTTTTTTTACTAAGTTTCTTTTATAAAAAATAGAAAATGCTAGCTTGATTTGTAGGAATTTAATTTTGCACTAACTTATTATTGCTTATGTAATTTGCTTGATTTAAAACATTTTTCATTATTTTAATACAGGCATGTGAAAAGTTTGTTTTACAAGAGCGTCATAGCAACGAAGAAAAACGGCAACATAAGGATTGTGTTGTAAATTAAGAGCTAATGCATGATGCCAATAAAAAAAGTGAACAACAAGAAAAAGTACAATTATAACTTGTAATTCATTATGTTCCTAGAAACTTAATACTGCTGTAATTTTAAAGGCTTTAATTTACGGTTTATGCGTCACAACGTATGGTTTACGGTTTAGTTAGTTATACAAATTGGGCTTTTAACTCTTTTTCTGTAAAACTCACGTGATAAATGTCGACTCACTGTTTTAATAAAGAAACTAAGTCAATTTTTACTAAACTACTGCGTTCACTGTAACTTTGTGTTAGTGACATTGTATAAGTCTCAAAGAATAATATATTTGCAAACAAGTTTATAATTTCACAAGTGAGCATTGTTTAATAATCTGAGAATTAACGTTGTCAGTATTCATGAACTTTAAATAACAGCTGTTAAAGCCAGTTGTAGACTATTGACTATGTTGCGTTTGTTTTATTATACTTACTGCTGAAATAGATGAGTAAAGCTAGCTAGGAGGCTAACTTGTCATCAAGTCATTAGTGGGTATAAACTGCAGTCATGTCTTCTGATGACGATTACGATGCTGACGATTTTGATGTTGAGGACGAAGATGGTGATGAAGAGGGTGACGAAGAAGGGGAAGAAGAAGAAACTGCAGAAGTTACTGGTGATGAAGATGAGAATGAAGACGATGCACGTACTGAAGTTGGCACAGAGGTCGGAGAAGAGATCTCTTCAGAGGGTACTTTCTCTATGATTACGACTGGACCCATAGAATCTAGTGGCCCTGACACTATGGTCGTTAGGCCAGGATCAGATCGTAAAAGTAAAGCAGTAAAGAAAAAAGTGAAAGTGTAAGACAATGGACACTGTAAGAACATAGATGTTGACCACTGTTTGTGTGTGCATTGATTGTCGTGTTTTCACTATGATTTGATGCACTAACTCTTTGATTACTCAGTGTAAGCAGGTTAGCAAAGCTTGTTTGTTGGTGTTTGTGTACTAAAGTCGCTAGCTTTTAACTCTATTATCCTAATGCTGTTTGTAATGCTTTCTCATTATGAGAAGTTTTTATTTCTCTGGTCTTTTTATATTGATTGTGTATGATCGCACAGCCATACTTGTGTTGATTTGTTATATCATGAACAATAAATTTGCCTCTGATGTTTGAGATTGTTTTGTAGGTTGTGCCGTAGTTTATTAGTTTTGTGTTGAATCTGGCTTTATTAAACTTCCATGACTACCTACATATTAAACTTGCTAACAAAATAACATTTGGCAATGAGAGCAAGATGCCATTTTTACGTTTATTGGTTTATTAACCATTTTTATGTGATTTTGTTGTGGTTCACCAGTTGAAAATATTCATTGGCAAATATGCAGTTTAAATCTGTTAGCTTAATAACTAGTACATACGTTTTTTAGTTACCATATAAACTAGAACAACTTGTCAAGTCTAACAGTAGTAGATGAAATCAACCTTGAATATATAAATTATATGGAATAATTTATCGTCGTCTGAAAGCTGGATTTAGATTTTGATGGCTTCATTGTATTAGAATTTAATTCAAATGTATTGTTTCTGTTTCAGGAAGAAGACCAAAAAGAGTAAGAAACCTAAACAAGCACAAATTGAAGAAGCATCTATAAAAGTATGGGAGAGCAAAATTGAGGCACTTCTAAATTCCCGTAATGAGTACAGGTTTGTCTGATGAAACACACACGTGTGACTGTGGAATTTTATTACTTTTTTTCATGAGTGTATGGTTTTTTTAAGAAGAAGAATGAACATCATTTCCATAGTTATGCCAATATACAGCTTTTATACTTACAAAGCCTCTGCACTCAAAGAGAACAAGTTGCTAAAGCCCACTGCTAGGCTGCCTTTCTTCCCCTAGCGTGCAAGCAGGTATTGATTTACGACTGAATAGAGCTAGGAAGGCGACCAGAAAGTTAGCCCGCAAAATAATATTTGGCCCAAAAACCACGATATGAAATTTAAATCCGGAAGCACTGGATAGGTAAGGAAGACATTGGCTGCCGCACATGTTTTTTGTAAGATTGTAATTTGTTACACACATGTTGGTCTGTAGGAGTTCCGTACTAGTTCTGCAACTCTTTCTGTAATATTGGAATTATGCATGCTGGTAGAAAATATTTTCTCACAAAATGCCAATGTTTTGGTTTTGCAGGGAAAGTGCAAGGCAACTTTGCATAGAAAATGAAACCCTGCAGACTCAAGTACAGCAGCTTGAGAAGGATACTTTAGAAGTTTTAACTTTTCTCAAACAGAAGAATGAAGAAACGCAGGAGGAAAGTAAAGAACTGAAAGAGGATGTAGAAAAAACGAAAGAATATTATCGACAAGAGAAGGAGAAGCAGGTTGGTCTATGTAGTAATTCTGTTTGTTTTTTCGTTAGTAAATTGTGGCAGCTATATTACAGCATTTGCCTTCCCCATGAAATGCTGCAATATGTTATATAATAATAATCCTCAATCATTTCTAAAGTTTTCTAATCATTCATAATAAATTTATGTTAAATATACATATCCCAAATGTCTTTACTTTTTGTAAGTGTCAGATTTTATAAGTTACTAAATTACTTACAGAATTACTTACCAAAAATTGGAAAAAACCTTGAAATAATTTCATTTATCAAAAGTAAGCCGTGAAAATTTTATTTATCAACTTTATATAATACATTAATTTTGCAGAAATTATGTATTATATAAATATCCTACAAAGGCGTAACCTGTCCTACAGACTTGGTTATCACAAACAGACATCAATGAATGGTCTGTAAAAATTTACAAATGTCAGTAAGTCGATCACTATTTCGAAATAGTAATATTTTAATTTTAGAAGACTTAATTTCATTTAATCTCTCCATATATATATATATATATATATATATATATATATATATATGCAGTCAACCTCGGATATAAGGGACATTTCCGGACGGGAAAAAATCGTCCATTAGATCCTATGTCCCTTATAGCCGAAGATGAGTCAGTCCGAGGGTGTATCTAGACCTGCAAGCTCTATATAGCTCCTCTGGTAGCCTAATGCCCAGTGAAGCATTTGTTGCAATGTATATAAGATTTAATGCAAACACATCCAATCGTCTTGAACTGAACACAAAAATTGATGTTTATTCAAACTCATCCCAATTACAAGCCATTTTACTACTGATAGTTATGCTAATAATGTTTATGCAAATGTTTAAGCAGAGTCTTTAGGACATTTTACTCTAACGTAATCAGCAATTTTACTCCGAGTTTACTTATTATTCATTTGTTTCCAAAAAAGTCCAACATCTTTTTCTGGGTTAACCTAGACACCTACTGTTGAATGAGAAAAGCAATTAGCTTATCCGCCGATAATATAGCCTCATTACGATTGTCCTCTGACAAGAGGTATGTGCCCACCAACTAGTTACCCACATCATTACAGCCACAAGACCAAACCGTAGTCCAAGGGAATACAGTCTGGCCCGTGCGGGGTCTCGGCATAGGCTTTTTAGGATGTAAAAAATATTTGATCATGGGTCCCTTATATGCGAGGTAATTTACTTGGGTTTCTATTACGCGGAACCTGAGGGTATCGTCCCTTATAACCGAAAGTCGGTTATATCCGAGTACCTTACATACAAAGATTTTTTTATAAGGAAAAATGTTACGAAAAATTGGGACCAGTGCTGGTGGTCCCTTATAAGTGAGTCACCTTATACCCAAGGTTGGCTGTATATGTATATGTATATATATATAAACACATTTTGGTTTATATACTTTTATCAATCCACTGTCACATAATCAAACCCATTACACTGTATGACACAAGTCTTAATGAGTATCTAATATCCCTTGTAGAGCACGCTTGGTAAACATTTTCTTATATTCGTAGCATTTTTACAATGGAACTATATTCCTCCAAATGTTAATAGCAGCAAGTCTATAAATCTTTTTAAAAAAATCTTCTAATATTTCTGTCTTAATATGTTTAATAGGGAAAAAAATCATTTGGCTAGTGATTTGTTTCATTCTATAGCGGATTGTGTAGCGAGATCATCCATAGAGGATTTCTTGTTAAAAATCAGTTACAGCTAATCTGAATGTGACCATTGTTTTCTTTTCTTATGTTTTCTTTTTGACTTCTTTCAACTAACTACTGCATAGCTTTTCTTTATTCGTCTCTTTCAAAATAACCTCTTCTCTCATATTCTTCATTCTACATTTCACACTTCAATGTGGTTTAACAAGGTCCCCTTCATAACTATGAGGCAAATTTCAAAACCTTATGTAGGAATTTCAGCCAGAAGTGTAGTGATTTTATTTATTTTTGTGTTTTAAACTGTGCTGTAATAATTTGTATTTGTAATTTTACTATTTACTAGGGAAAATCAATTGAATTTGAATTTGAAAAAATTATAATTTGTAAATATCTTCTTGAGCGTAAATGCATACATATCATCAAGTAACCAATTACTACATTTTAGGTGGCAGTATATATGAAACAAATAGAAGAACTAAAGAAAGAAATTAGAGCGAAGGATGATGCTCTTGCAAGTGTGGAACATAAGCTTCAATGTGTGAAAGAATTTCAGCAAAACCGCGAAGCTACGTCACGCGAAATAGACACAGTATGCAGTTTTTTTATACATTTTTATACATATTTACATTTTTTATTCATTACACTGCAAGCCGAAATCTAACAAATCAAAGACAAGACTTGCCACAATCGATCAAGATGTTTATGACATGATGATGCCTGGCTCACTGTCAAGGATATCCTTCTGAGATGAGCCTCTGAACCAGAAGAGATGCTTCAACCATGTACCGATATTTGGATGTTAGTTTTTTAAACAGGTTTATTCAAAACAAACACTGAACATTAGTTAAGCGCGCTGGTGTCAGCATGTAAGTAATTGGGTGCAAATTTTACTGGAACGAAGAAAAACAAGTTGCCTATGAATAGGAAGTCAAATCCTAGTAAAATAACTCTTGTGAGGTAATATTACTGCAATTCTTTGATTTGGCTTTCCTTGTGCGTAGTCCATTTTCAAAATTGTTTGTTTTATAAGTAGCTTATATTTGCGCCTCCTGATTTGTTAACATGCAGAAGTACATAGAAAAGCACATAGCACATTTGAACTTATACATCAAATAAGTATCTATAGTACATTTTATATGTGCTTTATATCTAGTTAAAAGATGCTCTTCTACATGCAAAACGTGAACACAAGTCTGTACTGTATAAACTGGAACGCAGATTCTTAGAGGAAAAGCTTAAACTGCAGGATACCGCTAAGCAACAAATAGCTGTCCTGTCTGAGCAAGCACACAGCCAAGCTGTTGCGTAAGTTTGTTGTAACAAAACATTTTATTCTTTTTGCCCATTTTGTTGTGACAAATGACTTGCCCATTTTTACCGTGATTATATTTTAATTAGCCCTTTTTATTTGTGCACAAATTTTAAACTTATGTGATCTCACAAACAAAATTTTGTATTCTGTTTTCTTATAGCATACTACAAAATTTTATACTTCTATGATTACGTTACATACTACAAAATGTGTAGATTGTGAATGTTGTGCATGCTCGAACACTGCTAAAACATTGCAAAATTTATTTGCATTGTACTATTTAATCACTGTTGTCCATCATCAATAATTTTTTATGGTCATTTATTGCATTTCTTTTAAACTAGGCACTTTTAGCTAAATCACCTGACTCATTTTTCCAATATTTTGTAGCTTGCACACATTTTTTTCTTTGAAGAAACCTGGATGAAACAACTAAGCAAATGTACAAGAATAATGCTCACATGGCTGAAGTCTTAAACTCGCAAGTGAAAGACAGCGATGCAATGAGAACTAAGCTGGAGAATTTGCAGAAAGAAAACCAGAAACTGCAGCAGGGTAACGAACTTCACGAAAAAATAATGTATGATAAAATACAGGAAGCCAAACGAAGCCAAATTGAAAAGTCCAAGGTACTGCAAAAACTAGTTTGGTCTAGGAATGCCTTTATATGTTTGCTCTTCATAAAGAGCAGTGACTGCAGAAATTTTTTGCACAATATAGCTTTGTTGATCTAAGTTTATATGAAAGCCTCGGTTCCACATATACAAATAGTTTAACATTGGGTGTAGGCCTATAATTCTTGTTATAAAGCTGAACATGAGTCGCTTGTGTTACTGATAGGTCATGTAATTCAGCCGTCTTGTCGGTATTTACATTGTGCAGCCCAACAAGCAATTTAAAAAATGAGTTTTATGTATGTTTTATATCATCGTCAATTTTTGAAAATGGTAATGATCTGTCAAATTTTTTGATATTTGGTATGGACCAACACATACTATGCCTCAGCCAGGTTCAGTTAATCCTAGTTAATCAACTAAATGATCATCTTTGATTAGGTTGTTTGAACTGTGAATTGATATCCTTTTAACAGTAGTTTAATTTGGAGAGTATTAGGGCACGCAGGAGCTTAATTGCAATTACATATGCGCTGTAACAAGATTACAATAATTACAAAAAATTGTGCAAGACATGTTTATTATTAACAGACATTTTAAACAGAGACACAGCAACTTGCCAGCAAATTATATTTTCCATGGTATAATCATATTTTTAAGCTGCAGTCCAGGACGCTAGATCAGAGAAATTGCACCTACCTATGATGTGCAATTCATTATTGATGGAACAAAGCATTTTGCAGATAGCAGTAACTACAAAAAATGTGGTTTATTGAAATTGTTTATTTAATTATCTAAATTTAATTGTGGACATTATGCTTAGTCATCAGCTTGAGGTGCCTGGGATTTTATACTTATTATTGACTAAGGTGATGTGGAGGGAGTGGAAAAAATGGTTTATCATGGATATATTAGTCAGTGCACACAGGGAAGGCAATACATTGAAAGCTACAAGACTACTATAGGACAAAAGTGTTATATAAATGTTACCTGAAAGAATGTCTTAATTCTTGACACCATGTTAACTTGATAATATATATATATATATATATATATATTATCAAATTTACATGGTGTCAAGAATCAAGACATTCTTTATATATATATCAGTAATTTGGCACTAGATTTAAAACGTTCAAAAATAACACAAAGTTGGCAATTGATGTTGAGAACAAAAAGTAAAAATGTTGCATTGCAATTGTAAAAACTTCAATTGCACACATAGTCTGTGGAACAATGGATAATACAGGTGAGGAAGTAATACAATTACAAGGTTTTCTTAAATTATTCCAGTTTGAGAATAATTTCAGTTTTGTATAATAGCAGTGCTTAAATATACTAATCATGGTACATGACTTAATGCTGTCAGTAGTAAAGTGCCCTGATATCAGACAAACTTATCAGAATTTGCCATTGTTACTATACAGAGTTGGTTACTTCTGCGAAATGTTAAAATAATAAAAAGAAGGGCGAAACATTGCCGTTATGGCATCATTGTGTTAAGCATAGCAGTTGGCACATCTTGCTGATTTAATTTCTTTAATGTGTCCAGGTGCCATAATCTTAAAGAAATACTTTGGAAATAATGTTCTTACATTGTAAAACACTGTAAGCTAATGTGCCAACTCAGCTCTGTTTTAGTTTTGATCACGTGACATTCAGCCACCCAAATGTTCAAACCACGCTATTTGGCAGTTTCAGTAATCTTATTTTAACAGTTGCAAGAGGAGATTGCCAATCTGGAAAAGGAACTTATAATTTTATCTGAAAAGTATGAGACTGATAAAGGAACAATAATTCAAGAAATGAAAGCAGATAATCAAGCTAGTCAGCTGAAAGTGACAAAGTTATTAAAGGTAAGTTTCATTTATAAAAATAATAATATTATTATTATTCTTACTTAACATTAAATACTCTGTCATTACACATCTGAATATTTTGTACTACTGTGAAATAGCTTTATGAAGGTGTGCAGCTCATACAGGCTCATAGGTCATCTAATGGGTTGTGTTCTCTGTTTTTGTCACATATGGCTATAAGTTTCAGTAGCACTGCATATTTTCTGATCTCCTAGGCAGCATGATCATCGTGTCTAACACACATATCTTTATGCCAACTTCATAAGTTTTGTTAGACCTAAAATCTAGAGCTAATTAATACTCGTCATTTAGATTTTTTATAATCCATGTATGATTTGCAAATAATTAAATAGGCATTTTTATAATATCAAGACAAACTGTATCATCTGCTAAACACTTAACTCTCAATGTCAGGACCTCAAATGTATCATAGTGGAGTGCATCCAACTGACAGGGCATCACCAAACATGTCAAATTTCCGTTCTCGTCAATATTGATTTTTCGTCTCAGGTTTTGCAAATGTGATTGCTTACAGCAGGCCCTACATGCCTTGTACAGAATGAATGAGTTTATTCGGCCTTAACAAGCTATGTGGTATTCTAAGGAGATTAGTAATTTTTGTGTGTGAAAATTCATCAGTCATGTTAAGCAGCAGCGATCACATATCACTGGATGCTTGCACAGAAGTAATGCTGCAACCACAGTTACAAGCTGCGTGTAAGTTTAATTATGGTAATAAATGCTTCTTCTATAAGCTTTTAGATGAAAAGAAGAAAGAAGTGGCCAAAATCAGGAAGTTAGCCAAGAATATCCTGGAGCAAAGAAGTGAAATAGAACAGTTCTTTTTGGAATCATTAGAATATGTCAAGAATGAAATAACAGAAACAAGGTGAGCTAAATGAAGGTTTATTGTTCGTAGCTTTTCGCGACGGAAAGTGTGTGTGTTTTTAAACTTTCGTTAACAACGGATTTTAATGAATGGCATTAGTTTTTAGATGAAGTTTTTGGTCTAATGAAGTTTTTAGATTATTTCAAAAAATGGCCTAGATTACTTAGGTCAATGACAAAATGTAAGAAATCTCAAGCAATGATGCGTTCAGCAAATTTGAAAAACGTGTGTTTGCTGGTCTGACATTTTGGGATTCAGGTTTCTGTTATTGTAGGGGAAAATTGTGTCACCATGACAAATCGAAAGAGTCCTTGTGGCAATTACGAGGTCGAAATTCTCAATGAAATGGATAGAGTGTTGAGTTAAACTGAATCAGCACAAATCCAGGGCAATAATTTCGTATTATTTATAAGTCAGCTTGAAGTGTAAAAATTTTCACATGATCAAGTTTTATTTTTGTACAAAGTTATACACATTTTTCAGACATTACATATTTACAATCTGTTTCATCTTTGTTTCAGGGCACAACAGTGGCAAGAAGCACAGCAAAAGTACAATCAGCGCATGAGATTAGCTCATTCGGGACGCAGTACATACCCTAAAATTAGAACATTTACAAAGAGCGATGCCAGTACCAACACCATTTTAACTGAACTAGACTATGGCAGAAGATGGTAAGCTTGTTTAGTAGGGGTGAAATATTTCGTTAGTGGAACAATAGTACTCTTCTGATGCATATTTACATATGAGAAGGCTTTTTTTGCAGATTAACATTATTCCATAAAATTATTATAGTCATTCCCAGTTCTTTGTAGCTTCCAGATAATGTATTTCTACTTGTTCATGGTAGGCAAAAAATGAAAAGGATACCCCAGTTGTAATCTGTTTTATCAAATTCACAAACTTTCGATACTTATAGTGGAAACTTGTCTTTTTATTAGGGAGTTATCTTCGTCACGTAGCTCTTTTAAAATTTGTTTGAAAAAACAGTCTGTTATATTGAATAATAATATAAATGTACAAAAACTTTAAAATATAATTTCACTGTGCAGTTATAATTATTTGTAAACTGAAATAGTAATGTAAATCATTGATCTACAACACTTGAAAATTAACTAGCTCTTTCTGAATTTGCACAATGCAGCATGGAGTCCCAGACACCGTAAGTAGTAAAACTAATTACATTAAATTTTATTTGCCGCAAAGTATAATCTTACAGAAACCAGCTATTTTGTAAACTTAGGTCGGCAATAAATTTTACTCAGAAAAATATTTCAAACTGTCAATGGAAGTGATTTGAGCAACATTTAACGTATACAATCTTTCAAACAAAACTTTTTATATATGTATGCGAGCTATATCTTACTTGAGATTAATTACAAAAATATGTGATTATTGCATTAAACTAACAAATTTCTTTATGTTTTATGCAATATTTATTATAGGACTGGCATTAATGGAAAGGTTGATATAGCAGATCTGACATGGGAACAAAGGGAACGAGTACTTCGCTACCTCTTCACAAAAATGAACCAAAATCCAAGTGAGAAAAAGTGTAGGAACTGTGCTGCCCGAAGAACAAGTCTCAACTCTCACAGCAACAGTGCCAGGTATGCTGTAAATTAGGTTCAACATTTTATTAATCTTATAATTGCATTAGTGATTGAGAAGTAAATGCTACAGTTTGTTTTGGTTATTATTTACTTCATACTTGGGCATTTTGAGTATTTAGTTGAGACTTGAAAATCGATTTTTTGCCATTCCTTATGTACGATGTGATCTTAAAGGTAGTTAAAAATGCCTTGTAAATAGTGTAAAATCTGCCAAAATGTTTGTTTGCTAGGTATAAAACATGTAATGTAGAAGCCAACAAATCACTAAAACTTATAATTTCTTGTCTGCATATTCTAGTTCTAAAGATGGCATTACAGGAGATAAAACGTTCATCACACAAGCGAATGTGGACAGATCTGGTCGTTTACCCGGACAAAGAACGCCACCTGTACTGCAACCCATCTCACTACATACTACACTGTAATACACGGATATGGAAACGTGTTTTAAAATACAAATTGTAGTACTTATTATTCACACAGTATGGTATAAACTAATTACTTATGCTATCAAATTATTGAAATCCCATTGTTAAAATCTTACACTGTACACTAGTTAAGCTGTGGAATATATATAAATATATTATTTACTTAGATACTGTTCGTTATTGTTGCCAAAATATTGAGTGGATTATAATCACTGTTTCCTTTATGTATTTGTATGCAGCAAATCAAATCTGTCACAGGGCCGATTGTGCAATAAAAAGTCGAAAGATCTCACTATTGTGCATGTTTACTTAAATGCGTATTTGATTATCTCCTCTGACTCCAGTAGTTTCCCTCCCCTACCTGTGTTTTCTTCAGGTCTTGTATGTCACAAAAGAGTCTATAAATGTCTTAATAACAATGCATAATAAAGACATCTTGAAATTTCTGAAATACAAGTTTGCTGCTGCGAGAAATATTTCTGTTTTATAAAGCTATTTTTAATGTTTATGCTACAACCAACATACTGTAGGTTAACATTCCATGAAAAAGGCTGTAACGTAACTAGCTTTTCAGTACTGAAAACAAAACTGCTATGCTTTTTATTTACCAACAAGTTTATATTTAACCGCTAATACTTTAGATTATTTGTCTTCTACCATTTTAGGAAAAAAATTAAACATTGGCATTTAGTAAATATCACAATCGTTCCAGATAGTGCAAGGACTGATTAGCAAATCACTTAAGTTAAAAAATATTTTAAATTTGCTTTCTAGTATCCATACCAATTGGACTTCGAGCGATGAATAAGTTGTATATAGCATAAATTATCATCAATAACAGACAATCTATTAATGTAGTCTTGTAGGCACTGTACAATAGTATGAAATTGAATAAAAATGTACGAGTGAGAATTTTTATTACATTCTATATTACGTAATAATGGCATTAAAACGAAATCTTAAGACATCTCATGAGGCATAAGATATGTGTATTGAGTTTCAAGAACTACAGTGATATCAAATGGTTCCTGCTTGAGGCTGCACTGTATGCTGCACAACCTAACCTGTTCTTGATCATTTAGTAATACAGTGTTAAAAGTTAAGAAATGCAAACTTAAAATCAAAAACTTATATTTCAGATTTAATTTGCATATAAATGTCATCAAACTTAAAGATTATTATTATTGTCTTGACTATGATCCACAAATTTACATTAATTTTAGAAATGATAAGATATATTTTGGGAATAACAAAATATGCAATATGCTTAGCACTTATTCATACTAAAGCAATTTGTTTTAAGCAAATGCAGCTCTAATTGAACATCTTGTTTGACAGTCTTTGTGGCAGTTAATTCATTGTGTCATTATGCAACTTTCATATAATATGCATGATAGATTTTATTCACATTGCACACATCATAAAAGCAACAATACATAGCACTTGGATTAAAATTGCAACAAGAGCTTCATATGCTACTATATAAATTACTACCTAAAATGTGTATTTGTGAGTTTTTATAAAACTTGCAAAACTATTAAGACCAGACTAATAAAAACCAATACACCAAACACAAATATATACAGAATACATAAAAATCTCAGATGCAATATTTAAAGCAGTTTTTACAATTAACTTTCTACGTAATTTTTACCCAGCTGCCTATATCTTACAAAAATATTTTGCTACTATAAACATATACACTACAAGATGTTTTATTGAGAAGTTGACATAATTAGTTTATGATTATAAATGTGACATGATACATACAACTCGAGAGACAAGCAATAACACAATATACTATTTAAACCCATTCACAATTAACTGTATGCATGACATTCACCCAACCTGCTTAATTCTGGCAAAATTTTTTAGAATGCATTATGATTAAATACTTAAAACAATTATTGTAGCCCAATCAAAACTTAGTTGGATTATTTCACAATCTTGTCCAATCGTTTTTTGAAAAAGGACCATAATAATCAAGTTTAAAGTTATCAAATAAATTCAAGACATTAATTGAGACTTACTACAAATGCAAAAGTTATTACATTTGGTAGCCCTTAGTAGGTTTACAAAACAATAATCTACCAGGTAAGGCACAGTGGTAATTCTCTCATGTAAAGTCACCCTTTGGGCTTTTCATCAACAAAAATGACAAAATATTTCTTTGGATTACATTGGACCTTGGTACTGGCTGTACTGTGTTGAAAAAACAGGAAGGCATTGTGAAGGACGGGTCTTCTTAACTTTTAATTATGGCAAGTACCCTTTGCAAGCTTCCCAGTGCCTATCCACTGTAGCGCTGGTGCTACCCACACTACTTTGTAAACTGTATCTAACAACGCACTACAGCATTATTGTAATAATAACACAAGAAAGCATTAGGAGTGTATGATACTGTACATTAACAGTGTCTCATGCTACCATAAAGTGAATTAAATTACCACTAAAACTAATTAAATAAAAAAACTAATGATAGTAAAAACAGCATTATTACAGTCTACAACATACGAAAATATTAAAACCCTCGTAATACTAGCTCAGCATAAAAACACTGATAAATAAAGTGGGCTAATTCAAAACAATGACACAGTGTTCTGAAAGTGTCTAAATGTAATTACAGCAGTAAAAGAAGAGCTTTACATGTTTTCTCCTTTTTGTACCATGCACTTTACACACAGCATATCCATATTTAAAAGGCTAACTGAACCTTACAAGATAAAAATGTGTATACATCAGCCTATGCAACTTTAATAAAATCTGTACACCATGTATAATCATCTATATTTTACAGCATACACAAGTTTTACTAAAGACACTCGGTACTGTGTAAAAATACTATGTTTAAAAATACTATGATATCAAAGTATATGCAGGCAAAATAGAATGTCAGCTTAATTTGAAGCAAAAATAAATGCTGTGAAACTAAGAAATGCCACTTAAACATAATCGTTAAAAGCATATGACACTGTGTATATATTATATTTCATAAACTTAAAAGCTGAACTGAAGGCAGGCAAGAAATGACTTCTAACAAATGTTCCTATTAATTACTAACTACTCATCTCGTTACAAGTGAAACCAGAAGAAAAGAAAAGAGGGAACCGCAGAAGAGACCAAATGTTAACATGAATGCACATACAGCACCGGCAGTCTCTGCAAGCTCATTATTAACTTTTCTGTAAGAAGAAAATTTCTTTGTGTAAACTTTTTCACAGCATTTAAATAAATAGAACACAAGTCTAAGTAAATCTATACTAAATTTACAATCCGAATTGCTAGTTATTAGAAAATCAGCTTTTTGGGTAAGAAGGAATGCCACCGAGAGAAAGGAATATTGCAAAATTTCCATCTAGAAACTAATAGTAAACATGTACGGTATAGTTTTTAAAGGTTAATGTATAATGACAAAGAACGGATTCATAAACAATATCAATAAAAAATCAGTACAGTGTACAAGTATGCTTCATCATGTGTAGATTCAATATTACCTGGTGACTTAAACATACATTGTTTAACAAAAAAATTAAATTAAGTCTTCATACTTTGTCTATAGGTAGTGATTAGTTTAGTAGAACTGCTTACTTAATGACTGCTTGGTGACATATAGGTGTTACGAAAGGACAAGCATAATAAACGAAGTACATGTACGAGCTATCCTGCCTGCTGTATAAACTAACTCACTTGTGAATGAGTTAGTTCAAATATGTACTATTATGTTGTTGTTTTCAATCTTATTTAATTCGTTTTTAATATTGCACTTTGCCAACTGAACACTCAATTCCTGTAATGCTGGTGATAGTAATTTAATTCCGATAGCTTACTTGAAACGCAGCTTGCTTTCTTACAAAACACTAAAGGCTTTTGACTACATCAATTTCCTAACCAAAAGAAATTTAGCATTAAGTTTTCTGCCTTTGGTCACTTTAAAAAACACTTGGATTTGCTTGTTAGTTCCTGTTTGTATAGTATTGCATGTTGCTAATGCGACGTGAACAATTCTATTATCATGTAAATAAATAAACCATGCTTGTTGCAGGGGAAAAATCCAGTGTACAAGTTGTAGAAGCATTCTAACTAGTTAAACCACTGCATTTCTAGATACCAATAACAGAATGCTGCAAAAAATGTACTATGTCGTGAAATTTAATAGCCATAAGAAGGCTGGATGAAAGGACAAAGGGACAGGTGCTCCTTGTGTCAAGGCCAGCAATTCTGTGCAACAGGATATTAATAATAAAGTCTGCCATAATAGGTTTGGACTATTCAAATAAATACTTTTTGCACAACAAGCTCTTGAAATTATGTACTTACTGAGGTCCATGCATCATTGATATTGTGCCTAAATAACCATTTGTTATTGAAAAGCCCAGCATGAAAACTATTGGCCATGCATCATGATTGAACACTACTGGGATGTCATTTCGTGGCTGTATATTACAAAACAAAAACAATGGGATGAAGACGACGCGTAATGCACAGAGAAGTGGAAGTAATCGGCTACCTAGCTTTGGCTGAAACACAAAATAAAACATGATCAAAATTAAAAATATTAAGAAGTAATATACACCACAAAAATTTTCAAAGACCTTTAAGAGGGACGGCTGAAAAGAGGTTTCATAAAGCCATCACTAAGTTAAAGACATCGTTATTACATTCACTTAACTATTAATACTGAATCTTTGAGCTAGTGATGGTTTTGTGAAAATGGGCCCTGGTTCAGACTTATAACAATAATTAGTTCTATTATGCACATTTAGATTTGTTAATTAATTTTTCCAAAAGCAAAACATAAAATCTAAAACAGATAAATTTTTATAATATAAAAGAGAGAATTACTATTAGTTTGTAACTCAGTAAAATTACGTTCAGGGCAAATGACAAAATGTAAATATTTAACTAAGTCAGCATAAAAGATATGAACATATATCAAAGTATAAAGGAAACAGTTCACATGTAATAACTAATAACACATAAATTTTTAATAACTAACTAGACAGAAACAACGATAGAATTTCAGTTATCAAAACACCATTTATAAGAATAATTGATTACTGTAAAGGTACAGTATAGCAACACTATAAGTTTTACATTTAAGACATGCAACTGCTAAAATGATTTAAATGCTATAAGCTTTAAACAAATATCACAAAAAGGATTAGATAAGTAAGCTTCGTATTGTACTGAAAGTATAGGAAAATCCTGTTTTGTCTAGATAAACATGTAAGTAATAACTATACGAACCCAGGATAAATAATCTATTAAGAATCTACCTAAAAGATCTCCAACACCATACAGTAGAAAACAGGCAATAGGAATAAATAATTTATCTGCAAGAAGAAAAATTACAGACTTGATAAAAAGAGAAAACCAAAAGTGAAGAAAAATATAAATTCATGCATGAAATGCAGAGCTTGGATACAACTAAGTGTCATTAGTAGGAAAACCGCCTGTCGAAGTGACAAAGATTTTTCAACGAAGGCAAATGCAACTAAGTAAGGTGTGAACATTTTTACTGAGTGGTCAGTGCTGATCAAATGTCAGCCAAACTCTACAGTCTACATCATCACTATGTGTTTTCACAGCTAAATAAAGAAAGACAAAGAATTTAGGAAATAAGATCAGTGGTGCAGTAAATGTCTTATTGCGCCATTTTATCATCGATTACTACTCGCTTAGCAGAAAAACAAGAAGTACCATTTTAAATCTTTGACATGACTTTGGTAATCATAACCTACCAGAAGAAAAGCAAACTCAGTGGCTCTCAAAATGTTGAATTACAATGCACCAGCAGCACGCTACTGGCTGCAGAAACAAAATGACTTGAATAAGTGGTAACTGCAGAGATCTATTCTAGGCTATCAGTAAAGAAGGAAAAATGACTGCTATGACCATAGTGACTAATTGCAGAACCCTGCAAAACTAACATATCTCCAGTCTATAATGATCATCAAAATTAGCATTTTGTTTCTATGCTGATATTGGAGTTGTCTCACACAATAATGGAGTCACTTTCTAAATTGGTGAAGTTGGTGAACATTAAAGCCTAACAAATGCATTATTATAATGCATGAATTTGAATTATTGTAATGTAAATTTCCAAAGTCATGGTGCAATTTACATGACGTATAAATGATGAGGTTATACATGAAAAATATATTGATATAACTACCACACAAATAACACAGTCTTCAGGTTTTGCTCTTGGGCTTGATATGATTACCAAGAAGCGATCCTAGAAATACATCTACTCTAACATATGAAACATACCAACACATCGTTAAAGGAAGTTTTAATAAGTTAGTCATAAGTGACACACACGTACACACACACACAGAGAGAACACTGAAAACAACACTGAGTATGTGAAAGTTGTAACTGTATATTTTAGGTGCTGCCATCTATTGATTAGTTACTTTAACATTTACTAGTTCAATTCACCCCTAGTACAATTGTTCGGTCAAGTGAATATTCAAACTCACTGTATCTCCCCTATTTTACTGTAATGGGATATGTGAAGCCAAGTTTTTGCATAGTTCTCTACATATATAAACTGGCTAGATTTCACTGCTAGTGACTCTCTGTCTCAGGCAGTGCAGTCGTGCAACTCGTGGGACACACTGTCTCTCTGTCACACACTCAGTGCTGTGCAGCAGTTGTGATCTTCATTTTACTTGTGCATTTTATTATGTATTTAGTGCAATAAAAGTGTTCCAGTTTTTGTGCAAACATGCAATCTAGTGTTTAGTTGTTTTCTACAAGTGTTCAATTTCAACTTCACCAATAAAATTCACAGAGTAAAAAGAAAAGGATATGATTACACATGCAAAAAACAATTTTATCTACTAGAAAATCATTCGCAAGAAAAGTAGTATATGAAGTAAAATGCATGCAAATCCGGAAAATAGACATTGTATCATACCCATTCAACAATGCCAGTAATGATTCGTCCTAACAAATCTCCAAAGTTGAATAGTAGAAAGCAAACTACGGGGATGAACAATTTAGCTGCAGAAAACACAGGCATTACTCACATTTTAAACTATTTCAGATTTTATAATCCAATAGTTCACTCAGTCTGTATAGCATAATTAAAAATAGCATTTTTCACGCAAAAGCTAGTAGTTCACAAAATTTGTCAAAAAATTACATTAAAGCATACAGTTTATAGTAATATAAAAGTAAATGTTGCAATATTAAAGAATTATAATAATTTGTAATCAGTCAAGAGTGAACATAAAAGTATTCTTTGAAAGAGAAGTCATGTAGCAAAGAATTTTGCAACAAAATTACGATTGATTTGATTTTGTCTGCAAAGTGTGTCATTAAAGCACACGGCTGTAATACCAAGAAGTGACTTTACTTTGCATTCTAATGTGCCAAAAAACTCAAAATATCATGTCAAAATGCATCATTTACCCCTAATTCAAAGACAAAAGGAATCACTGATTGTCCACATTCAAGAATAAAGTCAAATGAGCAATGTCCAGTGTGAACAACAATGGAAAGTAAAATGAGCGAATACTTACTTGACCACAGATTATTACTAGGTGTGTTCATACTTTGTATGTTAGAGCAAATTGGTGGAAAAAGACACAGTGTTACGAAGAATACCATCCAAACTGATATGGCTTCTGTTTTTACCTGAAGAAGAAATGGTATTAAAAGAAAAGGTGCAAATGTTTTTTACAGTCTCTGACAAAGAATTACAATAACAGAAAAATTTCCTAGGTGAAAAGTTTGTGGGTAAAAAACAACCAAGTTGGGAAAGTTAAAACAAAAAATTCTGAATGCCTTATTATGCCAATGCAAAAATGAATCCATTAGAAATGAAGGGGTGGGAGCAGACTTAACTTAATCCCATTACCGGAACATTACCATCTTAAGTCAAACAGATTTCACTAGATCTGCCTCTGCATGTACAACAAATAACCAATTTTACAAGAAAAAGGGTTGGCTCACTTCTCCCTAAATACAACAAACCTCTATTATTTTGTTATGTTTGTCAAGCAATTTTTACGAGTCCCTATAACTTAACCACGCTAGTCCAAAAAGCGATTCTGTATTACTATTATTCACGATGACACAACTTAAAAGTAACCAATGATTTGCCTTCTCTTTTATGCAATTACTCTTCAAAATTTCCTTTTCAATGTTCTAATTCCCAAACAGTTTTGTCAACAACATGACAACAAGCCTGAACGCCTCCTGCAGTCGCTTCTAAACTATAAATTCGGGTAGTATTGATTGCTATTGTTGCATGCACAGTGCAAACATAAAAAGGCATGATACTATATAATACATACTAGCCAGAATATTTTTAGAAATGGTGGTGTTTTTTGTTTTGTCTTGGTTTTTTCCTCATGTTCCATCGAACCAGATACAGAAAGCATAATTTCAGAGCTTGCTGAATGTTGCCATTCCACTTCTTTATCTTCAGTTTTGCCAGCAGCTAGGGCATTAGCAATGTCACTTTCGTCAACTTCGACTTTGTAGTAATCATAAAGGTAAAATCGTCCAAACACCTGGAAAAATATTCTACTGCATTACAACTTAAAAGGCAATAATTATGCTGGTTGTTGAAAAGGCACAAAAATATTAAATCAGTGAAATAAAGTATTATCTAAAATTGGTCTCTTAAAGATGAAATGTGCACAACTTCATAATCATCAGACTGCAAACAAATAAAAATTATGTTAACTTAAACACTACGGTAAATAAAGTAACTGCAAAAAAAAAGACTGAACGAATTCAAATTCAATAAATGCAAATGTAATAACATGACAATGTTTACACCTGACTATACTTGGTCAATACTTGTAAATTACTACACTCAAGGTTACTAACCAGTGTGCGCGTTGCTTGTAACGAATTATTATTTGACTGTACCGTTTGCCCTAATTTTAAAATTTTAGTTCCTGTCTTGGGCCTTTTAGAGGTATTCGATATTATGCATTTTGGCTCTATCACGGGTGCGTAAAAAATCCCAGTTTTTTAAAACTCTACCTCACAATTTCAAGGCATTATTCCATCCCAGGCGTGTCTACCCTGCAAGCATTGTAACTCTAGCACTGTAATTAACATGAATTAAACAGTGAAAAATTGGATGCCGAGCGTAATGATGAAAAAACCCAGTGTATGGATTCTCTTAGAGCTGTGACGCTCACGCTCATGGATAATTACCACCAAGTTGGGAACACAAGATGAGGTTAATATTAAAAAAAAAACATATACTAATTTCAATAATCTGTGACTGGCAAATAGATGTTTATTCTCAAGCTTTCATTACCGGACTTCAAGTTTAAAATTATATGTTGAAAACATCAGTCCGAGTTATTTTAGTTAGGTTACTTTTTATTTAAACTTCTATTTCTCCCAAGAAGCCACATTCGAATAAATCTGTTGTAATGAGGTCTGCATTAATGACGGATCACTGCGCTTACAGTTTCTGGAGTTCACAAATTTCGAAAGTTATAGACTGCCTACACGTGAGCGAGTTTTTGCACATACAGCCTTGCTGATTACTGGAACTAGTGAGCACATCACAGGATAATTAAATATATTGATTTTACCGTATGTGATAGGCTCAAATAAGCTATGATAGCGACGATAACTGCAACAGTAGCTGTGAGAAAAAAAGCGAGTGCACTTGTTTCGGGTGTCTGTCCACCTGCTCCGACAGTAATTATACTTGCTATAGCAGCAAACAAACCTGCGGCAGCCTATATACATTAGAAAAAAAGAAATATATGTATATTTGCATTTACCTAGTTTAAATGAAAATGAATGGTTACGTAAGCCAAATCACAAAATGCCAAAAAACAAAACTAATTAAAACAACATTCATGCATTATTAATACTTTCATCTTTATGTTGCAACTTATATCATTTCAATGACAAATTGGGTGTAAGTTAATTATGGTATGAATGCAGCAGCTTGCAGGAACAATATAATGTGAAAGCCAGAAAGACTTTGTTACTGTATGGCAAGTTATCCAGCAGTTTAGCCATTAACAATATTCAAAATACAGCAGCACATAAACTGCTGAATTCAACTCTAATGTGCTTTAAGTCTATTATATTGTCCATCGTGGAATTCAGAAATATCATACTTTTTCTGAAGCACATACAAATCCAGCAGATGTACAGTGACTCTTGTAACGAAAGATTTCAGTTACCAAAAAGGTAACTACAATCTGAACGTGATGCACATCTGCTTAATTATATATGTTTCTTGTTACCTGGCCTTTCATGGTTGCTGTAGTATAACGGGGCGGCAACATGGCTGACAGTCCGAAAATACTAGCCTGAATTATTGCACAAGCACCTGGCAAGAAATAACAAAGCTCTCATAATATGCATAGCTGTAAGGTCTGTGTAAATGGATGTGTCTTAGCCCTGCTTTAATGATAATAGATATAGTAAGCAGTCATAGGCAAAGCAGCTATTTAGTTTCACAGGAAGGCACACAGCATCTAATAAAAAGTAAAAAAGTTAGAAATTTGACACTAAAATTCTTCTAATGACACTAATAAATTAAGAAGAATTCGGGTTTTATCAAATGCAGAGAACTACCAATTTCAGTTAAAATGCGCATCTCAGTTTATAGAGTAATAATTTATGTGAACGCGTCACCATCAAAATTACGTTAAACAGCTTACAAGCTTTTACTTTTGGCTCTTATTGACAAAGACATGATTTCATTTGATTGTCTTCATAATCAACTAAAACTACCATTTAGGAGCATTATTGTTTTATAGAAGGACCTCAAGCTTCCAGATAGAAAATGGGACACCACACTTAAGAAAGGCAGAAAGGCTAAGGTTCTCATCAAAGCTTTGTCAATTTTGTGCAAACTACAAGTACAACACCTTGTATTTTTTGATTCTCTAAAAATGAGAAACACCTATTCCTGAATTACAAGTTGCACAACCTCCAACACAACACTAATAAATAAAAACACAAGAAGTTCACCGTTGATCTCTGTAAGTACCCATATACACATGGACATTTCACACAAAAATCAGGGAGAATCATTTGTAACTTTACGATAATCTTCATCACGTGGGTCACTAAAATAGTTATCAATGGATGCATTCAACAATACATACGTAGCTTTGTTAGTCCTTAAAAACATCAACAAAAAAATATACGCATTAAGCAGAAAAACAAAAACAGGCATAACTGTGCAGTATTCAGAACAGTCAAACTATCAACAATATTGCCCCCGTCATACGATACAGCTGTTAGGGTTTCTACGTCCAGCCACCAATATTAACTGCCAAACAAAAAACATTCTAAAGAGAAAATGCAAAAAGTAAAGAAAATGAAAAAATAATCAACATTATCAAAGCACTAGCAAATGAGAAGCACAAATTTGTCAAACTTTTTGGCTTTTCCAGTGATCACTCTACTTATTGTTTCTCCTTATTACAGCCAACAAAATCCATGATGCAAAATATCTTATGCCAAGCAATAAAATCTATCTCCTTAGTGACCTCTACAGAAACCCTCTCCCTAACAAAATTCTTAAACATTTCCAGCAAGTAAAATCCTCTTCACAGTTCACTTTACATGTTATTTGTTTTCAAGTCAAATGGCATTAAATTTGAACACATAATTTTTTTGTAGTAGAATGAAGAGTTTTTTCCAAGCACATGACTGCAACATTGTAAACTGCATTTTGACACCCCTTCATCTCAACTCAGACAGCCCAAATTTTCAATTAGAACATTTGAAAATCAGAAACATAAGTTAACAACAATACTTGTGAATATTGAATATCCGACTATATCGTATGCGAATTAATTCTTGTTAACATCCAGGTTTGCCTATCGTAAAATCAATTGTAAAGTAAACATTTTAGCTTTAAAAAGAAAGCTTAGATAATTAGAAAACAGAAGGTAAAATAAACAATTTTCATGCACAGAATACAGCAGCAAATTAACTACCTATTTCCATTAAGCTGAGCTCATTAGTGCAATGTTAAAGGAGCATGCAAATTCTTCAAAATCATGCAAGTAAAACTTTCAAGTTCCTACCTGCTCACAGTAGGAAGGCAAAACTTCAACAAGTATACTTACTACTTAATGTGGCTACACAGACAACCGTGATCACAAAGAAAACCATCTGCCCTGAAATAAAAATCAAAAGCAGTTGAAATGATAGCATCCTGTAACCTCACTTTCCTCAAGATCTGTTAAAGCTATGGAACTATTAACAATATGTAAAAAAGTACTTATTAATGTGTGCAAATCTTCTGGTTAGATTTCCCACGCTTTTTATCTCTTTAGTTGTAACATTTGAATTTAGTCATTTTCATTATTGTCGATCTTTATGCAGTTTGGCAGTTTTTAAGCTTGTAGACTATAATGTAGAGTATTCAACAATAGAGCCTACTTGATGCAAATGGCTGTGGCAAAACCAAGATCTAGATCATTTTCAAAGGAATCCTGTAAGAGGAGATACTGAACTTGCTGAGATGCATTAGACAAGCTTAATGTACAAAACCTTGCCAATGACGCAACTAACTGGAGATAGCATCCTGCCCCCAACGGATGTAGCAATGAAACCGCCCCCAAAGCAACTCAGAAGCAATTTCTGCAGTGGTCACCTTCCCCAAATTGATTTATTAGCCAGCCTACAACATTGCAGTTTCTAACTAATAGATTGTGACCCCTCAGCTATTCATACTAACCGTGTTTTATTTTATTTGGCCTGGTCTTTACTGTTTAATATATTACACTAAAAAATGATTTCTAAACAGGCTTGAACACTGACAGTGGTAAACAGATATCTACACTATTATAAAAACAATATCAACTAGTACAGTAAAAGTATTTATAAATACACTTACACGTGTCCGTGTTAACTTGAGTGAGAACTGTTGTTAAAATGAAGATAACTAACATCATGAAAAGCGAACTTAACATCCGTAATGATGCTGAAAATCTGAAACAGGCAATGTAGTAACATTAATAAAATATTCTGTAGGAAGAAAGGTGCATGAAAGCAAAATTTAATGTTAGTATTTTGATCACACCCAGCGGAGATTACTGTCAAGACTAGCAGATGTCAAAATTAAGTACACGATACAGAAACCTTTATTACCCGATATCACAGTATTGTAACAACGTTACAACACAAAATGTAATCATTAAAAATACAATTTACAAAGTAATAAGAGAAAAATTATAAGATGATTAATAAATGACAATAAGCTATACTCAATAAACAAAACATTCCAAAAATACGCTTCGAAAATGTTGTTTTGCGAAGTTTAAAGGAAACAACATTAGAAAATATGTAAAACGCTTTTTTAATCGAATTCTTGTATTCGGGATTTAGTGTTGAGAAATGTGCCAACTTGCCGTATTGTCAAAACATGGTGTCATTATTTTTTAACAACTTTGGTTGACCAGATCTACCATTGCAAACAGGTTGTCTTTTGCTAATGAGTCAATATGTAGCCGTTCTGCCTAATTACTTCTCAATAGGCCACTTAGCTATCAATTCTAAATAGGCTTCCTACATTATCTATATATTTTCTTAAATTGAGTTGAGTTAGCATAGTATGTTGCACAACACTATGATATCTATGAAAACTCCTTATCAAGGATATTCTGTAACCTCAGTATAAAGGTATGATTCACTTTTGTATTACATAACATTGTAAATGTTTATTTACAATGTAAAATCTAATCAGTACATCTCTATCATTGATAAATTACATTAGTAAATTATACTATACTAATTTATTTATATTACTAAAATGTATAGTTAAACTGTTTAATATTGTAATGTAGCAGTTTCAACATATTTATATGCTACAAATATACTTTACTAATATAAATCATCTCATGTAGTCATTGTACATATCATAATGTGAAATCTCAATAATAATTATGTGCATATTTTGATCCCTTGTTGTTAATTTTTTTCAGAAAAACATGACAGCAATGAAAAAAGCAGCAGTTAAAACATACATATTTTGGGGGTCCGAAAAAAGTTTAGGTTTTTGAATGTGTGGGCAAAATTGAGCACTCAGACTGTCAATCTCACCTTTACGATCAAATGAACAATAAAAATAAATCCATTTTTTCTTTATTTTTGACATTTGGAAATTTACTGCATAAATTCTCAATGTTTCCAAAACACTGTTCTTATATCCTGGAAGCTTTAAAGCTGTTATGAATGAATTTTTTAATGAATGTATCTTGCTCCAGAGAAAAAATGGTTTATTATGATGAACGAATTTTTGGGGTGCATTAAAAAAACTTTTATTGATTTCTCCATAAGTTTAATAGTTTGAAAACATGCAGCCCCAAGAATAAGGGATAGGTATTCTTTTTTTATAAATAATACAAAAAGCATTAGTTTATCAAGCATTTCTTTTCTTCTGTGATAATTACTCATAAAGTAAAAAACAGTACCACTAGAGCATGTAAAACTCAATAAACTTACAAAAAAAGTTTACAGAATCATGCTAGACTGTGATATAATTAAACTTACAAAGTTAGTAATATCGTACTCAAAAACACAAACAAGATATTTGCGACCATAGAGCTGATGCTAAACCAATTCTCAAATGTAACTTGTAGGTATGTTTTCTGGTACATCCAGTCTGTCTCATTTAAAGATGTGTTTCTAAGCTTGTAATTGAAATACTAGAAAATACAAAAAAAGTTAAAAATTATACACACCACTTTGTAAATTTCAAACTCAAAACTCATTCATTCCTCGCAAGACTAGCTGAGCCTAAAAGCACACTATCTTTTTTGGCACAACATCATTGCAATGTAACTATGCATCCAAATATAACTAAGTTCAGTGTCTCGACTGCCTCCTCCAAGGGGTATGTCTTTCGCAGTTTGCCAGGTATAACCTTGCCAAACAACCATCTTACGAATCTTACGACTTATATTGGGCACTGCTGCTGCTAATAATAATTTATTATACCTTTAATAATATCTCTGAACCAACCGAAAACCATATTAATCTTAATAATGTTCACCCATATTGATGTAACTACACACACGCTAGTATATATCCATTTCTAACAAAACCAGTATCCCTTTCAAAGCCAGTTCTCTCAATTAGAGGTGAGCATCGAACGTTCAAATTCGATTCGAACAAGTTTTTTAGTTCGAATTGGATTCGAACCAAATCAAGATCAAAATCAGGTAATATGTATGATTTTTGTCAAACCCATTTTTATTAATGATTCGAAAATCTTTAAAAGTGAATTCAAATTTGTTTTGGATTCGAAAATGCTGAAATTCAGTTTGATTCAAGTTCGAAGGCCACAAATTTGATTCGAATTTGCTTTGTAGTAGAGAATGCTCACTCAACCACAGATTTAGCAACAATATGGGCTACACTGCAAGCCATTTCTAAAAGTGACTGCACATGCATATCTAAACTTTCTGTTACATAACCAAAGAATTTGGTAAGTGATATATGTAATTATTAGAAAGTTGTAAGCACCCTTACATCATTAGCAGTGATATAGAAGTTCCACGGAAGTAACTGTCCCATTCCAATGAGTGCAAATATGATGTAAACCACATTGTATCTGAAAAATGACCAGTTAAAAATGTAAGCAAGTTTTGATACTGCTAGCAGGTGCAGTGCATAGGTAAACTGCGATATGTCCTAGAAATTTTCTTTCCAAAGTTATCAGCTAGTCAAAAGAGAACTATTGATTGACTGAGCACTACACTGTGACTGCAGCACATTTTGGGTGACCAAGTCAGACCTTGGTAATGACTCAAGATCATCTGCATTTCTACGATAGTTCCTTGTCATAATTAATCACATTAACCTAACAACAACTATCTTAACTTTACAATATGCCTTAAATGAGGATTCTGCTTACCACAGATTACCAAGACATGTAAGCATAGGTATTACACAGATGCATGCCAATACACCTTTAAAAGGTCTTGCACATTATTCACAATTACATGCTCCTGAAAAAACTGATTCAACAAAAATACTTTTAAGTGGATGATAATGACCTTTTACATATAGCATTTTACATATTTTCATTCTGAGGTGCTCAGTTAACCAAAAAATACACAAATCAGTAGACTGCTAGACAGCAACTTATCTTTCTTTTCTACGTACATTTTGGATTTTGGTTTTTTATATTGATCACAGCAAAAAAATTCTGATATTTGTTTGATGTACTCAGTCAAACAAATGCATTCAATGCACTTTAAGTGCATCATTCATTCATGTGAACAAAAGGTAACTCATAACTTTCTCAAAAAACTTTTTTTAGCATACTCCAAAATTATAAAAATTTTGCATTTGCATATAAAACAGCAGGTAAAACTTTTTCAGAAGTTTATAGATATCATGAATATGTGTAATATATGAATGGAACAGAAGCCTTTCTCTCTCATTGTCTCACACACACCCATAGACTCCATCAACCATCAACCTACCAAACACCCATATGACTCTCTATCTCTCTCTCTCTTTCTCTTCTGTACTCACTTGTCTTTTGGTCCTGGTTTACCATCTACAAGTCCGAGTCTGGAATCAACACGTTTAATCACAGGCTTCTGTATCAAAGCATCAGTTTCTTTAGGTTCTACATCATCATATGTTGTCCCCATTGTTGTATCTTCTGTATTCACTGATGTAGTTACTCTATCAATGTTATGTCTTCATCATATATTTTACTAGACATTAGTGGCAAGCAACGACAACTCAAGGTGGTGTCACTATACAATCCCAGGACTGCCATTAGTAAATATTCAATTTAAAGCTTAACAGACACCACAAATTCCTGAAAAATAGTAAACAATTGTGTATCGGTCATTACATTACAGTCTAACAGAATACTGTTAGACTACCTCATGAACTCATGCATACACGTATATTCAAAGCTAGTTTAGGTCACATCTACATGCACTT
The DNA here is from genome assembly GCA_030141605.1 of Tubiluchus corallicola. Lineage (NCBI taxonomy): Eukaryota > Metazoa > Priapulida > Priapulimorpha > Priapulimorphida > Tubiluchidae > Tubiluchus > Tubiluchus corallicola. Next base: position 373,411 of record JAQGDQ010000002.1, read on the forward strand.
TAGATACTGATAACAGTAGACAAACAGCATAGGACATTCAAATACAACAGACACACATTTATGTTGATAATAGTAACACAGAAATGCTCTATGCTCAGCTGTACTTAATCTGTAAGAGAACACTGGCCTGAAGTAGTTGCTTGTTAAATTTTCACAGTAACAAGCAATCAGGCAATCAAGTATTGCTCCCTTTAGCAGCTGCAGTGAAGGTGACTGCATTTCACTGCCATGGAAAGCGCATTGAAAAGTTGATGTAAAGAAAAGCGATAAATGAAAAAGCAGTGAAGTGTTTTTCCTTCAGTTTGACATACTGACATACTGAAACTTACCTAACCTATAAAGCTAATAAGAAAAGTCATGCAGCCCATGTTTTGGGGTTAACTACAAGATAAGAGTCCATTCCCCGACACTTAGCATTACCATAGAATTCATACCCTCAGTTCCATAATAATATTGCAGAAATACAAAAATATATACTCATTTAATTTTAACTCACACGCTTCTGGACATACAGATTATTCTCCTGATTAACATCTTTGAATAGTAAGCTGACTGTAGGTTACTTTTTAGTTTTAAGCATCAGGTCCAACTGGCAATTTCAATAGATTCAGTACAACTTCCTGTAATATATCACTTTGAAAACAATCAAAGCAAAGACCTAAATGGCAAATGATTTAGATAGCACATCCTCATTAATGTTAAGCTCGGTAATAAAACTGTTGGAAAGACTCAAAAATGAGCACCTCAAAGTCAATTTAACTAAAACAGAATAAGATGATTCGTATCATATACGAAAATGTCTAGACTTAAAATCGCAAATCAGAAATAAACAATCGTGCTGAAGTACATACATGTCAATCTAATAAAATAAACACGGTAAGACACCTAAACTGTCCAATTCATTGGACTACAAACACCACAGTCGTGTAAACTTAGCTTTGAACAATGATACTACTAATTACACTTACATGTGCGACAACCAAAAAGCAACAGCTGCAAAGTTAATTTGTTCTTCAAGACTGAAATGCCATACAAGTTTCATACTGTTATCATGCATTGCTTCTTTGCTTTCAGTTTTGCAATGGTCTTTTTTTCAATGAGATTGTCCCATAATATGATAACATATTTTTGAACTTCAGAAGTACCCCTAATCTAAGACACCATACAGCAGGTGACCTATTGGTTGAACCATTTTATGCAACAAATGCATAATCATTTATCGTGATGATGCTTGAAACGGAAATTTAATAGAAAAACTGTGCCCCGCCAAGCAACATATTAAAAAATGATCCTAATTTCAAATCCAAAGAAATTTTAATATTATGTCACTGACAACTAACCAGGTCAAGGTCACTAACGCAGTGCTCAACACTAAATGAACTCTCCCTCGTCCTAATCTGAGAATAATACAAGTGAACATAAGATAATTTAATAAGGAAACCACTCAATTAAAAAACAAGGGAAAAAGAAAGAAAAGACTCCAGTCATTGTTACTATTCTTTTCATTAAGAATACAATACAAGTTCATACATTTAAATGTCTAAGCAGATGGATCGTTTAGGATCGCTGACAATATTATAATCATCTATAGTCTACAGCACCATGTTCGTAAGTCTTACCGGTAAGTTGTATTAGTGTTTTTTGTTCTTACAATCGTGCGTTTTTATTCTACTCCCTTACATTCTATTTTTATCTATCCTTACACCGTTCTACTTAGTCTTACATTTATTCTATTCTACTCTAGTCCATTGCAGCTAAAGCTACATTTAATGCTGCAGTTGTATCAGATTTTACAAACACTGTTAGCATTATTCTTTCACTCTAATGAGAAAATGTTTTTACCTGATTATTTTAACTCACGGCACTCTGCACCTGCTTGTTAACATCTCGTTGCTGGGCCTTACAAAAATGGATCACTCCTCACTCCTTTCGTAGCACGCAAGCTATAACTTGGATGATCTGCAAACTGGAATAATTAACCCACTCCAACTCCAACTATCACTTCGTCAATAGAACCAACGCATACCACCAAACAAATGACACTGCAGGTTACTGATATTTGTTGTATTAATAATAACCTTGAACAGCTGACAATAGGGGAAACAAAAGCGCGTCATAGCACAATTATGTAAGGCATTGTAAGGCCCAGCGCAAATCAACGTACTTATTGCAACTTTTGTAAGTGAAAGTAACAGATTAATATTAGATTAAAATATGTGAGGCAAGAGACAAATAATCATGATACTGTACGTAAGAAGTAGGACATGTTCATTGTATATGATTATTCACTAGCGCTACCCAACTGGTTAACAGACAGCGTGACGGTTTGCTGACTATAATACAACTGCAAGGCTTGAACGTATAAAAAATACGTTACTTAGTCTCGTTTGGATAAGCTGCATTAAATAATTTCATTGAGCTAACATGTTTTATTGCAGAATATGAAATAAAGCAAATCCAGGTCTCAAAAATACGCTTAATTATTTATTATGTAATTGTAGCTTAGTACCTTTATAATACCCCAGATCTTAATTTATAAAATTGTTTTTTATCTCATGTGTTTTTGTCCATCACACATAAATCAATTTATGCCACTTTTTCTCGGTCAAAGAGTAATCTAGGAAGTTGATACTTGGAACACGGGCAGGGTACATGGGTTAGTTTCGTAGCATATTAATTTCTGGATCAACCAATACACATTTTAATTTGTTTACACTTTTTTTACACTTTTTTAAAGGTAATTATAATTTTAAAATTACTCTAAATTAATAAAAAATGTCTTTATTTAGCCTCCTATTACTAATTTAAAAATGTCTCATTTTGACAGCTACTTTCTAACAAACTGCGAAACGTTATCTTAATATTCAGCGCTGCTGACAAACACAAACAATCTTTGTGTAAGGATTAAAGACAAACATGTATGCTTCGAAAAATAATGCATAATCCAATCACGGTAAAATTGAATAATCGTCGCATAATACATACAAACACATATTTTATCAATATCTATATGAATTAGTGCAAAGTGCACATAGATAAATTTGTGGCTTTTATGAGCTTTTGCTTTTTACCCACTTTTGCCTTCAAATAACCATGAACACAACACAGTTTAGCTTGTCTCCTCATAAGCTTTCATTTGACATCACAATTCCACAGAGTGGCATAGCTAGTAGATCTTTTCACTTGTATCTTTTCAGTGTGTTTATTACAGTCATTAGTGACAAGTTAAGTTGTCATTAAGTTACAGTCATTAAGTTCAAATCCTACTGGGGGTGCAAAATTTTTCAGAGTTTCTAACTTAGTATTGCTTTCAAGCATTTATGTGACTGATTTCATACTACATCTCTGCACAGTGTGGACAGTGATATAGTGGCTTATAGTGTAAATTTTAGAGTCTAAAAGATTAGAGTACCTCTGTAGTATAATGGTTAGTATAGCAGCCTGGGAAGCAGAAGGTCTTGGTTTCGAATCTCAGTTGTGGTGCAAAACTTTCAAATTATCTAACTTAGTGTTACTTTTCGGTTTATATGACCGACTTTTGCTAAACGCCTCTCCACTTTTGGGTTTATATGACCGACTTTTGCTAAACGCCTCTCCAGAATTACAAAAGCACAAAAAACATTATCATGTAATTCAAAATTTAAACCCTTCAAGAAACTTTATAAAAACTTTGTGACCATCTTTGTGGCAAATACAAAGTGCCTGAATGTGAAATACATTTTTATTGTGATTTTCATTCATGTAATAGCTTCGTTCTCTTTGCAAGGTTATGCCCATGATCACAGCATGTTGCAAACTAACAGAATGTGCATTGTTGGACACATAATAATTGAAACATGCAGTTGTTCAACTGATATAGATTTATTATTTGAAGTGAACAGACACTGCAGGTGATAAAAATGATAAAATTAACTATTCAGTAAAAATAGATTTGCTTAGTTGCTCATACACACTATTACATATACAAAAACTTAATAGTAAAAATTAAAAATTAATTATATATATCACTATATATACATATAGCTAACTATTAATTTTTTTATAATCAAAGAGCTCACTGTTGCTTTTCTATGTTTTTGGTCCGACAACATCCAGCGCAACTACAGTTGAGGCAATACCACACTGATTGTCATAAATTTTTATGCGTAAGTATCCGCCCTCCCCAAATTCAGTTCCCCAGGAGTTTCTGACGACGTAGTAAGGCACATCCCCCATGAGGTCATACCCAACAATTTGCACAGCGTGATTTAAAATTTTATCACAGTGGTGCTGAATAATTCCTCCAAGATAATCCTGCCAAAGTGTTGAATCCACAGCAGTGGCTATTGGACCATGATGGGCTAGTAAAGACAGCATTCCATTTTCAAGACCAACAAAGCTTTTGCACAGATAATCATTAGTCTGAACACCAGCCTTACCAACTGTCTTACAAGATCCTGTTTTCAAAGTTAGTGGATACTCTTTTGCAGTCACTACAGCTGTTCTAGTAAAATTTAACCACATGACAGCCAAACAGAGCTCTCCACCAGAACAGCCATGGTTTCCAAAGCCAGCACAGTCGATCAATTGCTGAATGCTCAATGAAGGCAGTTTTTTTGTTGATATAGCCACCATGCTCTCCATAGTTTCTACTATGCTAAAAGCCCAGCAAGCACCGCATTGCCCTTGATTTTTTACAGATGAAACCACATTTTTATGACGCCAATCTACATGATTTGGCACTTTTTTGTCTTTGTACATACTGGCTTTTCTGCTTAGTTGTAGAAGAGGTGATGTATCCAGTGGTTTAACTAGCCTCAGGAACATGTGCTTAAATTCAGAAGGTGTCAGATCAGAAAACTGATTGATTCCAAACCAGGCATCTTCCCTTCCTTGCCTGTTGTCATTTAGTCTATTATGTCTACTAAGACTTTCAGCAAACACTTTCAAACGATAGTGATATTCTTCACTTCCTTCAATGTAGCTCTTGTTAAATTTGTCTATGAAGTCTCTGAATGCTATTTCCACTGTCTTGTTTAAGTTACTAATATCACTAAAATCATACTGAAAAACAGTTGGACTGTATTTTAACTTCACCCCAAAATTGCATCCAGCACATTGTAACAGAATTACAAAACCAAGGTAAATCTTCATTTTATTTTCTTGTCAAATTTTTACTATCTGATAGCACTCCAGTATCATAAATAAACAAAAATGACAAAATTAATGTCCAGTAAATATCATGTGTTTTACCACATATGAAATGAAAATTCAAATCCCTGACTCCCTGAGTCCATTTTGGAATGACAAGCAACCTCTTACTACCATTTATGGTTTTCACTACAATTTGTGGGTAAATGATATATTGTTCTCAGAGATATGTATCTTGTCATGACTTCAAACAGTCTAACTGGATATCTGTAACAAAGACAGTTCATTGCTCAATAATGCTTCAAATACTAAGAACAAGTGTTATCGTCTCATGTCATTAACTGCAGGGCCTCCACGAGCACAGGGGCCCATGCTAAAATATTTATATGGCGACTTGTTGTATATAAATAAATATAACATATTAAACTATAAGTATTTGTTACTATATGACAATCTCCATCTATATGGCTTACCAAGTGAGTGTCATTTATATGTTGAAATTTTTGTGTTTTTCAAGGTTCACGTTATGTTATTCATCGTATGCACTGATTAAGTTTTGCTGTACTGCATGTTTCTTGATGTTTACACACTGATTTTGTTGGAAATACCAATACAATAAATACACATCGCATGTTTAATTTTATCGACCATTTACGTTTCATCCCCGGGAGTGTTTGTGTAGGTATGGGCCCCAGTGCACTGCTTTGCCGGGGAGCCTATAATGCTGTTACGATTTACCTACCTAAAAATGTACACATTCGCAAGGAAGTGCCAGAAAGACAATTTTTCAAAGTCAAACGAATACAAAAAAATCCCCTACAGTGCCAAAAGATCACTAACATATGTGTAACTTAAAATTCATCTGAATTGCGAAGCTGTACTGTGGTCATCCTAGTTGAACCACATCTGAATATTGTAACAAACAAATCTCAGTCTTGTGCTTCATGGTGGTCAATTCTTAAAAAATACGATGAACTGATGCTGAAAACAAACCGTCAAGTGAAGAATTGAAAAAGTCTGAGAGATAGGACAACTCACAAGTTAAACTGTAGGACATGCCGTATATTTTGAAATGAGTAGCATTTTCTCCATCTTTACTGTATATATTATGATGTTTATAACTTTAGTAAATCATTAAATGTCATGCGATTGGCTAGATACCTCTTCACCTACATTACAAATTCATAATTACATGGTACTATTATTAATACTTAGACCTTCTATTTATTTCTATTTATATTCTTGTATTAACTATGTGCAATAATAATAAAATTAATGAATTCTAATTCCAACTAGGAACCACATCTGAGCAATTTCCAGTCTGTTATTGCAATGTTTATAAACATGCAAATTTTATTATTGTCCTGTCACGAAAGTATTATGTAACAGGAAGCATTACAAACTTTATACATTTTGATAAATTTGTAATTTTTTTCGTGCTTAGCAGAATTTGATTTTAAAGTATTTAAAAACAAACTTTAGAAAGATAAGCTTACTAGCAAATTATATACCTATTTTGCTACAAAAGCTATGTAATGGCTAGAACTAATTTGCGCACTAAAGTAGACTGACTATAATTACGTATAGTACTTACAGAAAGTAAATTAAGAAAAAAGGGTAATAACTTTTCACGTAAACTGACACAAAGAAAACTTTGCGCGATTTTTGATTATACAATGAATTACCCTGTTGTCATCATACATGCAGGTCACAGTGATTAAATGATATGTTTCTCTTGCTCATTATTGCTATCATTATTATTTCTGCTGTTATTTTCTGTAGCTGTTTTAATTCTTGCCAGTGTTACTGTACGGTTGTCGTCATCACTGACCGCTGTTCTTAAAATGTAGTTGAAACAAACCGGCACCAGCTAGAATTCTACTAAGTTTTCTTACCTATAATTCAATTCAAAACTAGGGACTTTGAAAGTCACTTAAAAAGTGATAAAAGTAATTGAAAGGTCCACAAAAAAAAGAACTTGGTGTCTGCGAGACGAATTTAAGTTTTTCAGGCTTTAGTAGGCTGACGTTTATGACAGTGTGTCTCATGTTGTCCTATTAGTATTATGCATATAAAGAGCAAATATTGAGTCATAAAAAACATAAAGAAAACTACAGCTGCAGTAATTTGTAAGTGTAACACAATAACAAACTTTTAGATACAGCATATGAAAATAAAAGAGTAATTAAATTCTGTACATGTTCGAAAAGTTTTAATCAACATTATTACTAATGAATCTTGATGAACTCGGTTACTTCTGTAATATATTTTAGGGTTTTTGTAATCAAAAATTGTTTTCAATAAGCAATGTAAGATTTGCTTAAATTTTAAACAATTTAGCATACTTTAGAATTTTTCTACTATTAATCATATTAAATTTGTATAATTATAATTTTTGATAAATTAAACTTGCGGGTTAAAAATCGCGCAGTTGTAACATCGAAGTGGCTGGTGATTCTGTCAGGCTGTGTCCGCCAAGCCACGGTGCGATAAACGCGATGAAAGAGAATGTGTCGCCGTCTGTTGGAAATTCCCCCACGTGTTGTTAGTAATGGCGATTGCTATGGCTGGTCAAATCGCGTTTTCTTCTTGCGGTCAATACTTAGCATATTCCAGCGGTGATGGGAGGCTAAAATTTTGGGAAACAAACACTGGTGCATTATATCAAGAATATACACCTAGCTCGCACCTTACAACGACTTGTACTTGTCTATCTTGGGCGCCAATAAAACGCGTTCGGGTGAGTATACAATTTACAAATTTATTATACACGTTTCTGCTTGATTCTAGTTATATCTTATTATCCTGTACTCCTTGTGTGATAACTATTATTGCCACAGGAGTAACAACAGAGGTAGTCAACATATTTCTCGTGTGAGGTTGTGACTTAATTGCAGGTAGTAATGAGTTTAATCAAAGAATGTTATATCCGCTTTACTTTAGTTGTGAGAAAGCTCAGTAAATTGATTATCAAGTGACTGACTTTTAAAACACAAAATTTGGTTTAGTACTTCACAAAAGAAATAATCTATAAGAAATCATATAGCAAGAAAATTGAATATGCACTGTGATGCATGTTCGAAATGCAAAATGTTTCTACTGTTGGGAGCGGAGTAGGACACAGTTGACGTACATGGGCTAGCTCAGGTAGGACACTAGAGACTGGTCATGAATTGAGTCATTAGCCGTACTGGCAGTGTCCGTTGTCCTTGTTTATTTAATAATAATAATTGAAAACGTCAATACACGTTGAATAATTTATTATAAATGTGATAAATCTGTGATAGCCTGATTTTGATTAAAATCTTGTGGTAACCTGTGAGTGCAGTGATTTTGTGTAATTTTATCTCGTTTGTGATTATTCTAATTATTTAGGTTTTGTGTTTTTACTAGTTTTTTGTAGTTGTAGCATAAAGTATTATTTCATAAGAGCACATAATTTCTTATTAGATTTAAGTAAGTTGTAAAACTCATGTTTTTGCAGTATTGCATTATTGTATTTGTTATATTTTGTAATTGTTCTTGTACTTTGATTTTTTTTGTAATTGTAATGTTTTGCCATGATACACCATTGTATTTGTGGAATAAAATGAAATTTAAAATTGAATTGATAAAATAAAGAATCTTATTCTGAGATAGTAGATCAGCCATTATTAAATTTAGCTTCCATACTAGTCTTTTTGAAGTGAAATAAGCCTGTTTTTTTAGGATCCCAACATCATTTTTTATTTTGTCTTGCTTCACAGAGAGGTGATCCGTTTCACTACCTCGTAGACAAATCATTTTCTACTGAGTAAATGGGCTAGCAAGCTATGTGCCGTACAGTAAAGCATTAGATACTTAGTATAATGTTATGATGTTAATGGAGCTAATAATAATGATGATATTATTGCAAAAAATACATTTGCAAAGTGTCAAGGACTATGCATCATTATTATAAAGTTACTTTTTTCTAAAACGAATTTAGTTTTATGCTTTAAATTGTGTCATAATTCTCGATTCTCGATAGAAATCGCGAGTGTCCTACTTGGGCTGCCCGTGTACGAAGCTGCTTTTCCACAAATTTAGCACATGCGTTTTACCAGAAGTGTCCTACTTCGGCAAGTGGCATACTCCGTGCCCTACATCTGCGCTGTCTCATGTAGAACCCTGAAATTCTTGCTATCTTTTTTTACAGGAGAGATTAAAAAAAGAGAAAAAGCCAAAGAAGAAGCAGCGGTATTCTGATGGTGGAAAAGAATCTGAAGTTGTTGCTATGGGAACCTGTTCTGGGGCTATATTGCTATATAACTTTGTAAAAGCAGAGTTACAGTGTAAAATGGTAAGTGAGAAGATTTTATTTTCACAACGTTTGGTTTCTACATTCACTGACCACAACCAGATATCTTTTCACAATTCACATCTTTGTTATGATTTTTATGATTAGTAGCTTCATTATTATGCACATGACACCCAATAACCTCTCTAAGCTTTCACAAAAGATTATCGTGCGATGCTGGCCCATACTTTTGAGCCACAACTGTCTGTTTTAATTGTTCTGCTCTCTTAAGTTCTCTTAGTTCTCAGATTGACTCGTTTATTATTTTGGCTAACCAAGTTTTGAGTATCAATTTATGTCACTTTTGTTAAACATTAGATAATTTTCATATGGATTTTTTTTTCGTATGGATTACAAAGGTAAATTTCTGATGGGTTTTGTAACCTAGATTCACAGTAGTAAGCGAACAAGTCAACCAAGTGCAGTAAAATACTTATACATTGACTTTCCATGCTTTGTTTATCTTTAAACTTGCTTAGACAATGATTTTTTAGGGTGATGGTCATAGTGAGTCCATTAATGGAGTTGAGTGGGATATGCAGTCTGATTCATTATACAGTTGTTCTAGTGATCAACATTTAGTACATTGGTCTTTATCCACAGGCAAGGCTAAATAGTAAGTATAAATATTGCAGTCTAAAAAATTGCAGTAAAAATATTTCCAAAATAATACTGTATCAGCAAAAAATCTCAGACTAATTTTTGTCAGTAAGATATTTTCACTAGTTTGTATCAAAAGTTTACAAGATCAAACTATTGATTAATGACAGACTTTTTTTATTGCTATGTTCACTGCAGTAAGTCTTCACCGTGAAGCTTTATTTGTTGTGTACATGTTTTCTTAAGAAGTACTAATAGTATAAATCTGCAGCCATACATTCTAAGTTTATGCTGCTAGGATACCATATGCTGATTTGCCGGTACGCATGTCGGTGCACTTGGCCGCTTACCTACAATATTTAAATTTTTTACTTTGAACAAAAACAATGTAAAAACATGAGCAGCAGAACACGTAAAATATTTGATTTATATGAGCCAGACATTATTGATTTTTTTATCAGGTGCAAAATGAACCCTCCTTTATATATTTACAATATTTTGTATGAAAATCTGGCTCCTCCGGCAGGTCACTGATTGACACTCTGTTTTGTGAAACACATTATCATGGCTAAGTGAGGATCTGGTATACAAAACAAGCTAGTAGGCCTACATTTTTACAAACTGCTGCATTTCAAGAATCAAACGATTTTATATAAAATCCCATAATATTGTTTGTAATTTTTTGTAGTAAACTGTCATTGTTTACAATGAAAAGTATAAATTATATTGTGGGATTTTATGTAAAACGCTGCATTTAGTATTTTATTTAAAAAATAATAAAATACATTAGTTTTTAGATTTACCTACGTATTTGCGAGGAAAGCTTCCTCTATGTCAGTGCATTTGACAAACATTTTAATATGACTAGCTTGTTTTGATTTTTGCAGCAAATGGAAGGGTGGAACAACCAGTATTTATTCTGTGTGTTTATCTCCTGATAAAAAACAGTTACTGTCAGCGAGTAGAAAAATTAAACTATGGGATATTGATACACGACAGCTTCTAAAGGTATATTTAGATTACATCTAATGCTGTCTCTCTAGCAAAGTTTACTGATAATGCTGAATGATTGTGGAATGTGGATGGTACCAGAACCTAGGTCACTGTCAAGTATATCTGCCCAAGATAACACACGAAATCAGTAACTTGTGTCTACCACAGTTTGGTATACATAACATGTATATGCACCATCTCTGAGTTAAATAAAGAATTGTTAGTAGGATGAGATACATTCCGAAGTAATTTTCCTGCGATCATTTATCCTTTTACTAACCAGATGCGTTGTTTCTTAATTATGGTGGCCCAGGACATACATTCATTACTTAATAAATACTATTCGTCTCACTCCCAAGTTTTGTTGCTGGTAGTGTTGGTAATGGATTATGGCATTGTTGAAAGAAAGGCAGAATTTTCGTTAACTCTAGCATGTTGAAAATTGAATCTTGAGTCGAGTATGTAATGTGTATTATTTGTACTTGGATCAAGTCTGACTCCGAGATTAATTACACAAATTATTTTAATTGTTTTGTGAGACAGAGAATACATCGAAGAATACAAATTGGAGGATTCTGACAAACTCAAGTCCCATGCATCAGCAGCAGTTAGCATGGCATAATAACGATCATACATAACATTAATTTAGCTATTAAATTCACGAGGAAATTGTCAAAAGAAGTGTTTGCGATAGCCGGCAAAATTGTGGTCAGTTGTTCTGTTAGTTAACGCTGATTTTGCGTTTGTTAATTAAAAAAGGTGTATTATTTAAATAGTTACTACCAGAAACTATTGTTTTGTGCACAAGCTGACGATGGCTCACGTGTGTGTTATTTGTTGGTTCGTGAAGGCAAAACAAAGTAAACATAAGCATACTTACTTATTTGCCTATGATCCAGGTGTGCTCAGAGTACTGAGTGAAAATTGCATTGAAAATAATTCTTACCTTTGCTTATAATAACAAATGCAAACAATTCTTATTAATTTAAATATACTTTGATTTACTTGATCCATTTTGAAAATAGAGTTCATTCATTATTTTAAATATAACATATAGCATGTGATTGGTATATTAGTGATCAATTATGAATGTGTTGCAGTATGTGACATGCAAGAAGACTGTGTGATATAATACCTTTTAGTTGAAAAATCAATGTATCATGCAACATGATGTGATTATTAACTGCATTTATTTAATAATTATAGCACAAAAACATGTCAGTAACATATTAGTAACATATCAGTAACTTTACAAATCTGAAATAGTACACAAGTATCCATACTACAAAACATTTACTAGTTTCCAGTGTTTAAACACTCTGATGTAGACCTAGTAAAAGAATTATTGGTGTCCATATCCCTGTCCATACAAAACCTTGGTTTACAATGCACTTTGATGCAACACTGTGTGGTGCAGTCTTCTTGTGATTATTTGTGTACCTCTAGCCAGTTCTTTATTGTTTGCACTACAATTTTTTTGAATTCTAGGTTTTTTCTGGCCATGCTTCGGAGGTATTTCGGTTACTTTCTGTCGATATGACAGCAGATGTATTGGATGACTGTTCAAAAACTTTTTACTTTCTTTCGGCTGCAGTGGGAGATAGAATGATAAATGCATGGTGAGAAAGTTGCATTCTTTTTAAATTATTTAATTCTGACATTTGTGTGCTGCTTTTTGATGATATTTGGATTTGCCATGCCTGTCTAAAACAAATTGACAAAGCCACTGAATGTCATTATGCAACTAATTGAAATAACTTGAAGATCCCTTGGTGCAGTTTGATTTGTCTAAATCTACTGTGAGTAATCTGCAGTCAGCAGCCTAAATGGAAGTTAACAAAATGCCACTGAAAAAGTGAAATTCTCAGTTTAAAGTAATGTGAATCTTTAGCATACTTCGAGAAAGCTGTTTATTGTAAAAGTGAAATGGTGCAGTTCAGCTGCTAAGTTGAACACAAATTATTAAAAACTTAAATTTTTGTAGACAAATTTAGACTGTGTTGACAGTCGAATGTGACAGTTTGACGTGTCTTTGTGACATGTTTGGTAGTGACTGCTTTATTGTTCCTAAGGCCAGGTTTCTTTGTATATAAAGGATGCTAAAATGTGTGCTTTTTTATGCAGGCAAGTGAGCGAAAAATCGAAAGTAAAACATAAGAACAAAAACGCCATTGCTGCCTTTGTTCTTCCCGATGAACCTCTGTCTATGGCCGTTTCCGCGAAATCAGATGGAGTGCATCCCATCCTGCTTGCAGTAGTAACACAGCAAGGAAGGCTACACTTGTTTGAACAACATCTCAATGGGTAAGAACAGTTATAACTAATAATAAATCTTTCATTGTTATACTGATTTATAAGTTGAATGTGACCCTTTAAGAATGGGCTTAGGTTTGTGAGGTTGTATGATGGAATTAGTTGTTACGTTTTACGCACACCTGATTCAACCAAGCAAGGCATCAAACCCACACATAGTAGGCTTGAAAATAATTTGTGTACTGTGAATTTGCGACCAAATACCTTCTTACGAAAACATCTTTGAGCATAAGAAACCTTTCTACTTATTGAATAGCACATATTTTTCAGATGTAAACACTTTTGTTCATCTTTATCTATACAGAAAGTGTAAAGCACCACTACACCCAAAAGTGACACTACAAGTGACAACTTCAGATAATAAACTTGTGCCATCAAAGACTATACGAGTGCTAGGTGCTCACTTTTTGAGTGATCAAGATCGAACTATTCTTCTTGCTCATGGTAGCTTCATCAAGCCCACGTTTGAGACTTTGGTGAGCATATTTGTTCTGACTGGTTCAAACTGCTTAAATTAGAACAGGAGTAAATTTAAACAATGGCTCAAAGTAATCTAATCTAACGTGTAAAATATTTAGAAAGAAAGCACTGTTTTTTAAAGAATGACTTACAAAATATAGTTACATAAAAGGAATCATTACTGCAAAAGCGTAATTTTATATTCACGTCGTTAATATTTCTCTGTTGCACGCATTTTGCCATTCATACGTGAATGGAGCACACATATCTCGGAAACTCGTTGCACAAAAAATAGGTGTTGTACCTGATTGTGTGTGACACAGTCGTTTGAAATCAAGTGCTGGCACAACAGTAAAATTTGAAGTTAAATTTTAAAACTTAAAATTTACCAAGTTGGTATGAATCATAGTTTGTTATACAGCAACACTATATTTTAATTTTTGCTTTCTCAAACACATGCAAAATTTTTGCTATTCAAAAATTGTATTCAGTGTTTTTTGTCTTCCCTAGCTATTTAATTATCGGATACATTTTGGCATTATTAAAAGTGATAACATATTTTTAAACTTTTTCAAATGGGATAGTGAAAAGTTATCCTGTTTTCCTTTGAGCACATTCATAACATGAAAATTCAAAAAACTTGAAATTGGCATTGCTACTCATGTTAACGAAATTGACAATAGTTTAAGTTTGGAAATGTTAATCACTTTTCTATAATGATTTTTGTGCTTTCTTGATGCAAAAAAGGTCGACCGTACCTAAAAATGTTTGCGCCAACTAGTAAAGTGTTGCTGACTCGTCATCCCTGTTTGGACTACTAACTCTCCAAAATATGTATTTTTAATTTTTGAATGTAGTCATTTATACTTTTGCTTAGTTATTGGGATATGCTAGAAATGCTTTGATTATTTTTTCAAACTTTATGCAATGTTATTTCAACTTTTTTCAAATTTCTTACGGGCTGTGCTTAACAGTCGTCACCGAGTTTACAGGTTTTGTACAGCATTATTGTTAACACAAGTCTGGTATGCAGTAAGACAGCTTGTAAGTGATATAGAATTTCAAGACAAATTTTTTAAGCTTTATTTATGGATAACATTTTCTTGTGCTGGTTTATTTAGTTAAAATGTTTTCTTTTAGATTGATTGAGCACTTTATTTACTTATGGCTCAAAGCATTATACAGCATGTCAATTCGTTTTCTTATAATTAGTCACCTATTTGATGTCTACGTCTATCACACTTTTGATATTTTGGTTATAGCCTTACAGTTCCCAACAACCTGAAATACACTTGATACGTAGTGGTACTAGTTTGCAGCACCACCAAGTGGAAACGAATATAACTAAAATAAAGATTCCAGTGACTTGTGACGATGTGAAAACTTTGATTCCAAGTCAAATGGTTTTGTCCAAATCGAGTTTAAAGGATAAATGGGCAAAAAAGAAGCAATACAAGTCATCAAGAGACCAGAAGTTGTCATCAGAAGAGGTACATTTGCGTTACAGTGTTAAACTATAATTGACAGCTGCAGTAGTTTGTTTCATGTAAGAAAGGAATACTGCACACTGTAGTAAGATTAATAAGTGCAGTAACTTCTTTTTTATAGTTTTAAGTTCTTCCAAAATTGCCTTATCAAGTTTATTGTGATTTTTTCATTTATTTTCGCCCATTGGCAGTATAGCACAGAATAACCTCTGTGTAATAATTATTGTATAACATTTTATTTTAAAGCTACCAGTTGCTGACCAGTTTTAGTTTAAATAATTATGCTTTTGATATAGGTAGGTACTATGAGCCGTTTGCTTCTGCTCATAAGTTTCGGTTCTATTAATACCTTGTGTTTAACTTGGCCCCAGAAAGTCTGCAAGGAAACACTGACTCTATAATTTTAGGCAAATTGTTACATGTATGTTTTATTCAAAGCAACAAATACGGCCTTTTGTCTGAAAAATGTTTCATTAACTAAACTTTTGTAGCCAGTTTTGTGCTTTTATGGTAGATTTCACTTGGTGAGAGAGTTGGCATTGATATGGTGAGGGACCTTTCTACTGCTACAGAACCACCAAAAGCTGACAACCTGGCAGTTCTACTGACTCAGGGACTTCAGAGTCAGGATCTAAGTATAATAGGGGTATGTGAAACTTACGGCTCTACGAACAAACAGTTAATACACAACAATTGTAAAAGAAAAGTGTGTGAATATAAAAAAATTATGAAATCAGGATGTCACTCTTTAAGGGAGAAGAAAGCTAATTTAATGTATGTCCGAAAAATTTTTCCATACAAAAAATTGTATTACTTAATGTTATGGTTACCTATTTGAAAGACATATTTAGTAATTTAAAGTGTTTGTGCCATGTGGTAAAACGTTACTAGCTCAGTATCCCAATGTGCACAAAAAAGTCACTGGCTCACCAAAAAACGTATTATTAATCCTATTGATAAAACAAAGTAATCTATTTTTTGCTTAGTTTAATTATATAACATTTCACAGTGTTACTGTTATACAAGCTCTGTGTGCTGTAAGACAGCATATAACTGATATAGTTTTGTGTAATAATTCTCTTTTCTTGTCCTTTAAATTAATTGATAGCAGACAAGGAATGTTTTGCAACATGCAATTTTACTTTTTGCAACAAATGAAGTGGAGTCATTTTAACTGCCAGAATATCTTGCACAATTTTGTGTAGCAGCTACTTTCTATGTGGTATGTAGACAGGGGTGCACCGAATGCACATCTTCATCAACTTAATCCAAACTTAATTTTTTTATGCTCGGGTGCCACTGAACCAAAGCTTTACCGAATGAAATATCAAGTTAAATTGGAATACTGGACCAAAACAGAACCGAATTTTTACCGAAACGAAACCAAATTTTCTCCCAATTCCAATTGAAAAGAATTGCAAACGCAGTACTGTTTTATTGCTTCAACTTAGTGGTGATTGGCGAGCAGTGTAAAATTGTTCTGATTGCTAAATTCGTATTTGTGTTTAATGGTTAAAGTTATGTAATAAAAAAGTATTAAGTATTTTAAAAGCAGCCCTAATTCTTTCAAAAGCTGTTCAAACTATTTTGTATAATAAATTATAATACAGTAGTATTTAAACAAAACTGCAATAGTACAATCGTTTACTAACTCAAGTTCTTATTTTGTTGTGTATAAGCAAATATATCATTGCCATGCTATTGTGCATTGACGTGAGGTGTGTGCCAACAGTCCAGCTCATTCTTCGAATTGTCATCGCTTGGCTATTCAGCCGTGTTCGCGGCTAAATTTTTATAACCCTTACACTGAAGTGTTCGATCTTTTTAATATAATTTTCACCAGATGTGAGGATTATTAAATAAATAGCTTCAGTATACTGAAGACTCTCACTGAAGCTTAGTGAATACAATCGAAGTTTACTGTATTGGATTTTTATACTGTAGTTTGGGGGAAACTTTGGGGATCCGTATATTCAATGCATCCCTATGTGTAGATGAAAGTTCCAGAACTGTATGTATGCTTGATTAACGTTGAATTCTGTAAATACTAAACAAGAAAATGTTGAGGCACTTTGTGTGTATCCTATATTTTATAAATTATTTATTTATCAGAAAATGAACAAATTGCATTATACAGGTGATTTGGTACTCCTTAAAATTAAGAAATTTTTTTTTGTGCACATGGTGAGTTTACATTTTCAAACAGTGTTATTTTGTATTCAAATATAAATATGTGTCTCATTTCTTGTTGATACTTTAAAAGCTATTATAATTAGTTAAACTGGTTTGGTATGTTCTTTTGTAGACTGTTTTAGCCAAGGCAAAAAAGAATATAATCGAAAACACAGTGAAAAGTCTTCCGCCATCGGCTGTTGTGCCATTAGTGGAGGAATTAGCTCGACGTATGAAAGCACGACCTCAGGCGTAAGTCATGACAAAATTATGGTTTGATGTTTTAAAATGTTTTGCCTTCTTTTGAGATGTAGTCTTTCTACATCCCATCCTAGAACTTCAATTCTCAGATGTCTAGCCTTTTATTGTGTTCTTGTTCTTGTTCTTGTAGTCCGTGCATATAGGGATAGACTATAGGGGCCAATTAATGGTCATCGCTGTTGCATTCGATCAGTTCCTTGGCTGAGCTAGGAGGTACTGACCCACTGCCCACTAATAAAAACAGACAGTAGCTGAGCATTGGCAGACTCTATGGAGGGTCTACCTCATGGATTATTTTGTGGTTTGTCTGACAAAAACTAGACTTTCATCTATGATCCAAAAATCAAACTATAACAAGTCAATTAAACAACAAAGCTATAAGTTTAATAACACAATAAAAAGAACAAGTTGTCATGAACTTCAGCCATTTGCAAGCAGTATAAATTAGTAATAGGCAAAAATTTAGTCTGGAAACATTATTATAGTATCTTTTCCAGAGTGACATAGTTTGTGGTCAGTCTCTTGATGCAACTAAAGTACAGTACAAACTCCACCTATTGGTTTCTGGCCTCCACAATAAGGCTGTAAAGAAATGTAATGTAATATAATAAATCTGAGGACAATGTAGTATTTTTGCCAAACGTTCTAAATGTAAGTCTGTCAAAATGTGACATGTGAACAGCGTTATAGCCACACGTGCGTTTGCATGTTCATGTAGGAAAATAAGTAATCCTAATGGCACCAATTAACGACAACGTAAATAAACGGGTACTTTTTCTCTCTGGTTTATTGGCATAGAGTTCCTACTCGCGCATTGACATCCTCTCCACTCCCTACCTTGAATTATCGACACGAACACCTCTCCATCTGCATGATAGTACTCTCACAAAACTTAAAACGACATTCTGCCAGCGTGGTAAGATCAGCAATGCGACTAGTGGACATTTTCCATCATCACATAAAGACCTTGAGCTTTCCAACGTCAGTTAACGAAAACCAGGCAAATGTAGTTAAACCAACCAAACTGTGTCGGAAAGTCTGTATCACCAATGTACAGAAACTTACACTTTTTGTTTCGCTCCAATTAATACAGTTGAAAATTTTACTCAGTGGGACTAGCCTTATTATATTAATAATAAGCTAACAAAAAGTATCTTGTTGATTATAACAAAATAGAAACAATTTACACTTTGCAAATGTAAGTCAAAAATCTGGTGTCAGAAAGCAAAATTAATGTTTAGTGCTTATTTGCAAGTTAACGCATGCTTTAATAATCCAGTCTGGTAATTTCATTGTTCTTGTCTTGCATACAGTTTGCTTACGATTGCACCGTGGTGGGATGTATATAATAGGAATTTAGTTTTTTCAAGCCATGTTTCATATGAAGAGTAAATGCTTTGCTCTTTCATGTGGGCAGTTTAATTTCACATTACATGCTGCATTGTGGAGTGTTACTGGTCACTTGAACTAGTTTATCGTCAGTTTATGATTGCTGTCTTACGTGACTGTGTCTCTCACATTACTGTTGTTGTGTTATAATTAAAATTCAGTGAGCTAGTAAAGTTGGTTGGTTATAGTGGTTAGAAAACCACTGAACTCAGTGCACAGATTTTGAAAAGCATTTTGCAAATTGTGAAGCCCTAGTGACTTGCTTGTGTGATCAAGACTAAACTGCAGTCTCTTTGTGGAATGAAGCTGTTCAGTTTGTAATATGATTAAAGAGAATCAGCATATCTATTTTAAACTATAGCTGAAAATAATTTAACTATAAAATTTAAAAGAGAACATAATCGCTTTTTCAAGAAAGGCTTACATGAATGAATTATTTCTGTAGAAACCTAATTTTGCTTTTTTGCAGTTAGTTTTTTGTTGCTGCACATGTTCTACTCGTCAAGTTAGATGGGTAGGAGCACCTGTATTTCTGAAATGTGTTGCAAAAAATAGGCTCTGTACTTGATCATAAGAACACAGTTCAATTGCGACGTAGTGTACATGTTCGAGAACTCGTGCGTTAACACTGCTGTAAATTTAAAATTTGAATTTTTAAACAAAAGTTTGCCAAATTTGAGTGTATCACATTCAGTGTTGTATAGTATGGAGTTGAGACGTGTTGGCTTTTTAACTAACCGTTTAACAGTTATTAATTGCAGTCGGTTAACCGATTAACCATTCCCGATGATGTCGTACATATAAGAAAATATCGAATACACATGACTTGCACGAGTAAGTGGTGTGATTCAAATCTGGCATGCGCCAGCAAGAATGTCAACATGGCAGCATCTTCATAACATATGTAAACTTTTTTGCAGTTTACTGTTCAAATGCTTCTTAGGTAACCAGATTAGCAGAAATAATGTTGTAAGTAGTACAATTTTATGTAAGCGGGACATTGTTAACTACGTAGGCCAATTCAGAAAAGATACAAGGTTTCATTAATGCGGATACGTAGAAAACATGGCTAAGTAATGGTTAAACGTTAGGTGATTTTCTGGACAGTTACACCAGTTATTGGTCGATTAAACGGTTAACTGTCTCAGTCCCAGTACAGTAGCACTGTATTTCAATTTTCTCTTTTGCAAACATATGCGAGATGCACGATATAAATGTTTGTGCTGTTACAGAATTACATTCAGTTATGACGTCATCACTAACTGGGCTCATGGGCTGTCAATTAAGTTTTTAAGTTATTATTTGATTATCAGGAACACTTTGACAATGTTACATGTGTTAAAATGTGTACTTTTTACCACAGTTTAAAATAAGACAGTATAGGGTAATCAAACTGTTTTCTTTTAAACTTTACTGTCCTTCTTTCAACGTAAAATGCAGGAATGGTCTGCATGAATGCTCAGATCGTCAAAAAGCATACATTCTTTAATTTAATTGAAAATTAGTGTTTTATTTTGTTCTTAATGTTTGAAACTTGTATAAAATACATGTATATGTAAATGATTATTGTTATTATATGTTATGAAAACTAGTTTTTTTGTGCAAAACTATAACATAAACAGAGTTGCAGCTCACTTATTACAATTTCAACAAGAAAACATACATTACATATAGACAAACAAACAGTTACGATTTCTGTTTGCCTTTGTCAATACAAGGGATTTTCTTATCTTTCAAGAAAATTTTTTTTGCTTTTATTGTTCAATATATAGAATCTTGAGTTATTTGTTACAGTGCTCAGGGTTACATGCAGTGGGTCAAGAGCGTTCTAAGGATACACATGTCCTATTTATCAACATTTCCGGAACTCATTGACAAGCTCAGCATCATGTACCAGATTTTAGATTCCCGGCTGATCATGTTTGATCGAATATCAAAGTTAAAAGGCAAACTCGATCTTCTCTTATCACAGGTATTATGATATTTGGCATCTCCACACCTTCGTGAGTAGGAGTAGATCATAGCAACAAATCTCAACTTTTTTTAAAATGTGATTTTTGATTCATTATGTTTTACTAGGTGTTAATCAAAGTAAGTCATAGTCAAGAATATTTTCTCACAGTAAATTTAATTTCATTTATTGGGCTATTGGGCACAGTTAAATGTATTTTCAAGATAAGTTGTTGTTGCTTAGACAAAAATTAGATTTAATCAGTGCTATAAAAATTACCAACCACAGTAAAAAGTCTAAGTACAGTAACACTCCAGCTTTTACAAGTGAGGTGTTCTGAACCTTTTGTAAACAAAGGAAATTGCATGTAATATTTCATATCTGCTTGGGATATTGCTTACACCAATATGCGGTGTGCCATGTTTCCACATTTGTCTGTGCAAAAAAAAGAAAACGATAAGAATAGAAAGCAAATGGGGTTTACTCTTTATCTGTTGCTACAAACAGCAAGTGCAGATAGCAGAATGTAACAACATTTGTAAAAAATGACAGTCATCATGTAGATTTTTAAATAAAACTATTAATTTTTGTTCATTTCACATAGGCTGGTGACATGGAATTTCATGACAAGTCATCAGTAAACCCGGAAGCATTACTTGTTTATCAAGAAGGTAATAAATTTTATTTCTATCAATTTTTTTATATTTTGCTCCTTCTTTTTGTCGAAAGCAGTTAATTATTATTAGCAGCCTATGGTTTTACTTGCAGAGCTCAGTGGTAACTTGCAGTAGTGCTTATTATTTTTGCAAAGCAGCTTAAGTAACTTATCTATGAATAGAAATACGAAAAAGCCAAAATAGTGATTTAAGTGACATTGGTTAGTTTTTTGGCAGTTTTTTAAAATATTGTTTATTATATCTTCATAGTTTTGTCTAATAAATGCAAGGATTGTGACTACTTTTTAACAGATTCGCATATTTTTGTAGAATCGGAAGAGGAAGAAGACAATGTTATTAGTGATTTAATGCAAACAAGTCATTCTGAGTCAGAGGTATGCCATTATGAACCCATTTTTCTTCTTGAAAATTAATCGTTTAAGAAATTGCTAGCTGGCTTATTGTGCTTTGAAATAAAAATTATATAAATTTTAAATGACTTAATGTATTACATAAATAATGTAAATATAAATATAAATAAGTTATATGGATGTTCTAAATATAAGTTAAACTGATTTGCTCTCTCTCTCTCTCTCTCTCTCTCTCTCTCTCTCTCTCTCTCTCTCTCTCTCTCTCTCTCTCTCTCTCTCTCGCCTCCCTCTCTCTCTCTCTCTCTCTCTCTCTCTCTCTCTCTCTCTCTCTCTCTCTCTCTCTCTCTCTCTCTCTCTTTCTCTCACGCACTCTCTCTCTGTTTCTCTCTCTCTCCTCTCTCTCTCTCTTTCTCTCTCTCTCTCTCTCTCTCTCTCTCTCTCTCTCTCTCTCTCTCTCTCTCTCTCTCTCTCTCTCTCTCTCTCTCTCTCTCTCTTTGAGAAAACCCCAAATCATTTTCCTACTTTGGAATGAAATTTAGTGACTCTTCTAGTTATGAATCTGCCCAACTAATGTCGTATTAAAATTTGAAAGGGCAATTGGGAAGAGCTCTCTGAAGTCATGGAGGAGGAAAATGAAGCAGGACCAAGTTCGAAAAAAGTAGCGCCAAAAAAACGACGCAATAGCAGTAGTAGCGAAGACTAAACTGCAGGTTAAAGAAATTTCACAGAGATCTTTTTTGTACAAACCCACGTATTAATTAAGATTTTGTAAATCAAAAAATAAAAGTTTTTACTCAACTGAGTCTCGTTAATGTTCAGTTTGTGTTATCATGAAATGATGGATTTTAAAATCTTTCACGACAGATTTTCAAGTAAAATTTATTTCGAGTAAAGCTCCAATAATGACACCAGATAAAAAATTTGAATGTTTGAGTTACATTCTGTGAAAAAAGTGTTAATCGTGTATGAGTGACGCCATGTTGGTCCACATGTAACGAAATTATTTTGCATGAAAATACGAGTTTGTACTTTAGATCAAGGTTGTTATAAACAAAATTTTTCTGTATCTATACAGTGAAAAATAAAATTGTTGGAGATGGAAAGTAATTTTTGCTTTTGTGCATAATGTGCAATTTATGTTATTTTAGTCTCAAGTCAACTAATTCAGTAATGAGGTACAAAAATGAAAAAAGGAAATTTTAAAGGCGCTATATATTTTAAATTTTAGTTTAGCTAGGCAAAAGCTATATCTTGCTTTTATAATTTGATGATATAATTTTTTTGTGTTAAGCCGTATGACCGTTAGGAATTTTTGCTGATGTTAGTTTTAGCATTGTACAGTAATACTAAGTCTGCTGGACAACTTGACTATGCAAATTGCAAATTAATTAGACAATGTTTAAAATGAAAGTTACGCTGAAGAGGTATACTACACGATGATGATAATAATAATAATAATAATGTTAACAACGATAATAATAATAGTGAATTAGTGTCAATTTGTATGAATTTTGAGGAATACATGCAAGAATTTTTTAGACTTTTTGACATTCAAAAATCATAATTACAGTACAAAGGAACTAATTCCTGATGATAAGAATTATCAAATATTAAAAAGGCCTCGAAAAATTAAGAGACATTATGCAGACAATCACTGGTGAGCCATACTGCAGGTAAAAGCTCACAAATAATATTTTGTTGAATTTGTAGTAACAACGCAATCTCTAATTAAGCACAAAAAAACGGAAAAGAAGACAAGAGTGCAAAATGTCATTAAAGTAGTACGAAGTCCATAAACACTGCATGGTATGTGCAAATTTCATTAAATTAAAAGTTAACTGTTTTTCAGTTAGATAGTGCTTATTTGTCCTGCAGTCTGCACTGACTTACTTAACGTAGATACGATCTTGTATGCATTGCTTGTTGCAGAAATTCTGGAAGATGTAACATCAGGCTTATAAAGATCTTGAGACCAGATCTTTGTGAGACAATATTTCACAGTAACTATAACAGTTATTATTTTAGTAATAAAATACTTACTGTTCTGTATTATAAATAAGCTAGCATATATTGTAAGGTGTAACATATTTGACGTCTTTTTTTATTTAGTCAAGTCGTAGCGACGAGATTATATTTACTGGTGCGCTATCTTTGCTGTATTTCAAACAAACACAGAGCTAGAAAATACAACATGTTTCTGCCGAAGTGTGTCTTGTCTCTGTTTGTAAAGAAATCGGCTATAAAAACTGTTAAAGTTTCACAAAATTCCTTGCTTACGTCATTTGCTTGTAGCTTCTGTAGGGTATCAAGCCTTGGATACAGGACTTTTGGCTCAAATGCTTGCATTAAAAATGGTATTTTTAACTGAAAAATAACCTCGTAGTCGTAATTAATTAGTAGTACTACTACTAGTAGTAGACGTCGAAACGTAATCCTGTGATATTAATGATCAGTTATACACCTTTGCCTTTTACTACACACACGGCACGTGTCAAGCAAAAAGCCCGTTGTCAATAGCAAAAATTGGAAAAATGATTATTTGTCACATAAAATTGCTTGGTAAATGCAATATGAGGCTGCAATGAAGTCACTTGACATGTTCAATTTAAAGTTGGCATAAGTAGTCGAGCCGGTGGTGGTGGTAATATGCTTTGTAAGAGCAAATATCAGTCAGAGACAATTTTTTGTCTGTTAGTTTTAGCATCACTGATCTAGAAAAACAGTTGATGCTGATTTTTCATTTACTAAGCCAGCTTTTTGCTTTTTAATTCATGCTGACTTGCAGGAGCTGAGGGCTAGAGTAAAAGGAAACTTACAGGGTTGATACATGGGGTATTGTTGTGTAACGTGATTTTGAGAGCGACTAACGGCATCATGTTAGCCACTAGTACATCATGGGCATAGCTAGGAAGTATTCGGGGACCTCACCTGAATCTCTTTTTAGCTTTGCACCAATATATATATGTTATATTATAAATTAGACAATCAATAAAATGAATTGTTATCAAATGGTGAACAAGATTCCTTGTAAAAATTCCTTTACAGTTTTTTGAAAAGCTTGTTCGTCATGACATGCATAGATATTAGAACAAAGCACTCCAGGCAATGATATTTTGAAGCAAGTTCCAATCTTATAATATAAGTAGAGTTAATGTTTTCTGCCTTTAATCCCTGGATTTGAAAGCCATAATTATCAGAGGACTAACAAAATTTATAGACATAAAATGTGTACTTTTAAACCACAACTGTCCATAAGTCGGCATGGTTAAAACTGTGTTACAATACTTCAAAGTAAAATGCGTAGGAAATTGGGTCGAATATCAAATTTTTGTTTTTTTACAAAATGAAGTGCTAAATATATTGGACTTTCGTATTCTGGCATCAAATGGTCAACAAATGTTTTAAATATTCAAAAAAAATTTATAACTCATTACCAGCTTCTGTGCCTAAAAATTAGTGTCAGCTAAAAAATTGCGAAAACTCTGATAGTAGCTCGTGGAATCAAGCCCAGGTGCTGTTCTGTATGCGCCATCTCTTGGATTTGGAAGTAACTTCAGATTATTTTTACAAAGTTTATAACAACCTCTCTTTCTCTTCTCTCCTTTCATATGGTTGCTAAGAGTTTCGTAGAAACACTACAAAAAACAATAACAAACATTAACAGTGAATTTCTTAAAATTACGTTTTTCAGTGTGCAGGATGTACCTTTACTTTAACCTCAGCTTAAAAATTACATAGAGCAAGGGGTCTGGTATGAAAATGATTCTCATGAAATGGAGATTCAGGTTATGTGAGTAACTAGAAAGCACCAATTGCTGACTTACGTACGTTTTTGCTGTGCAGACACACAAATTAGCTTATCTCACTACATAAAATCTTTTATTTTAGTTCGTAAAAATAGCCATCAAAATGCAGGAAATGTGTTGAATTTTCAGGGCTCTACTGGCACCCCTGTAGACCCCACTGGAAGAGCTCGCAGTGCTCAGCGAGACTCTCTAGTTGTTTAAACATGCCTTTGCGATATCTGGCTATGTCCCTGTATATGGCAGTATCTTCACATGGTCAACTTTTCTTAGCAACTCCTATGAATGACCGATAATCACACTAAAAAAATTTAATGCGAACGCCTTGAATATAATTTTGATAATTCCATTTAAAATCAGGTCGGAATATGGGCAAAATTACTTGGAATTGGTTTTCGAAAAACTTTGTTCGGCACAACAGTATCGGTGAGTGAAATTTTAAGTGCAGCATTTAAATTTGTCCAATAAATGCACATTTGCACAAATTAAACTTAAAACTGCGTTTTTATATCTCGCAATTATCGGAGTATTCTTAATAAGCATGTGTTCAGTGTTCTAATTTTATGTAGCATTCTCTAATAAATATTTTAACAATAAGGCTTACTATTGTAATGCACTTCACACTGATTTCTTACACAAGTTAACATCAAAACTAATGGAATTATTGTATCATTTTATGAGTACCCCATATTTTCTTGAGTATAAGACACCCTTTATTTATAAATCATCCTCGAATATAATACGCATACAACAGGAGTGTTAAAAAATACAAGACATCATTTAATATAAGATGTATCATAGTTCAGCTGCAATTTTCCCTGTAATATACATAAAAACGATCATGTGAATTGTGAAGTACAATTTTGTTTGTAAGCAGGTACAGTCCACTCATTTATCATGTGCTAATGTACTAGCGGTAACGCAATAGTTTTGGTTTGAATCTATCATCCATTCATTGTACCATGATACAGAATTTTTATTTTGCTGCTTTGCCGAGAGCATTTGACCTACTATGACTGTTTAGCATTTTGATTGAAAAGCTCAGTTATAACTTGTACATTAACACAGTAAGTATAGCCGTGCATCCCCATTCTGTGTTCAACATTCGCGGATGCCTTATTTGCACAACAGACAGAAGGATAACATTTAACACTTGGGATGGCAGGTTCCCAAACTTCTGTTTTACTGTCATTCTCCATCAACCTTATTGCTTATATAAAATGTTAAGGCATAAATTATGGTGTAGAAACACTTGTTGTAGAAATAAACTATTTCTTTAGAAATAAATATAAGACACTTCTTGCATTCAGGAAAATAAGGTAAACTGTATGTTTTCTAGGTCCTTTGTGTGGAAATCCTGGTCGATCCTTCTGTACCACAGCAGCTGTGAGACGAAGGTTGGTAGAGCTAAGGTAATTTAATAGTTTGAACTGTGAGATTGGGAGATTTTTCTGATTTAAGCAAGTGAAGTGCTGCAAATAAATCATACCTATTAACCAGGATTGCTACTTCTAGTTGGCATTCTTTAGCATAACATCAAATTAGCTTCCTATCAGTAATATTACCTGTTGCGAACATACACATTGTTTTATTTTGGTAAGAATTTATAATTACTAATAACTACTGAGACGGCAGTGAACAGTAGTTTACTTCTTTTGTAAATCTTCTATAACAGTTCTAATGTGACTAGTCAGTATTGGATAAGCTCACCATTGAATGTCCAAAGTTCCATATTTGCTATAAGTAACTATTATTAAATTCTTTAAACCAAAATTCAAAAGTAAAAAAGTGTGCTTGTCTGGCATATGTGTCCAGATTATGAATAAAAATATGTAAAGATTTGTATTATTGATAGTAGTAATGTAAAATCATTTTTCACAGATACAGGGAGCAGTATTATGTAATAAATCCCAAAATAGATCCAGATGTAAGTGAACAAGCAAAAGTTACTGAAGAAGATGGGCGATTTAAAGGTACAGTACCACATCAGTGTAACATCAGTACTTTTTCTGTTTAATATGCCATAATCACTGTTTAAGTAGGTTTTTTTGCTTTGCCTCACGATGGTCCTTTAAAATGCTGTTGCGTAAAAGATTATGAAGCGCAGTTTTTTCTGTTCATTACAAATATAATTTATCATAACTTTTTTCACTGCTAGTCAAATAAGGAAATAATTGGGAAGAGCACATTATGAATTTCATTTGCATTTCCATTTTTTGCAATTGTTAGCAGAATATTTTTATAATTATCAATATTAACTTGTGCAGCATGCATATTGATACAATACTATGAAGTAGCATGTCACACTATAATGATTCGGGTAGTACATGCGTAATTACGCGAAAAGCCTAATTCTTCTGTAGATTGGCTAGTATATGTAAAAGTGGTTTTGTTTTATTCCTTAGACATGATGTTTTTTATTGCCTGTGCTCATGTAAAAAAGTGACTGGTGAGAAATAAATCAAGAGTTCCTTTTCTTTTTATAGTTACTCCTGGACAAGATAAATATTAAATTTAACAATTATTTAATGATATTTTTCACACAAACAAGGAGGTGACTGTCTGTTGTAGGCTAAAAATTTACTAGTATTTATTCCTAATTTTGAACTTGCTAACTGCTGTGCAGTTTTCAGCCATCTCACTTTATTGAATGTGCATTTACTGAATGTAAATGTGATATTATTTTAATTGCAGGTATTATAAGTAAAGTTACCGAAGAATTACAGGCTGGTCCTGGACGCCCGTTTGCTGTAGTTCATCTGACTGGACGTCAAGTTCTTTTAAAAACCAATGATCTCATCACAGCCATTGGACATTTTCCTCCAGATATCGGAGAGAGAATTGTCCTAGAAAAGGTATGTAAGTGAATTTCAGTGTACTGTTTCAGTGTGGTGTTCTCCAATATCTGATATTAGACATCTGATACCTCAATATTTATCAAAATACTGATATTTTATTGCATATTGAATTACCGATATTATCTGGTGTATCGAATTCCAATATTTCCTTAAATGTCTGCCATTGTTATCTGCTTAAAGTTTCAATAGTTACAATGGTTCCCAAGAAAGGGGCACTGTAATAAGCTGGCACCTGTAAGTGAACCTTGCTTGGCTGATTAACCTTCAGATGATCTCAACTTGCTGTCCTCTGTTGTTGAACAATCAAACCTGTCTAGCCGCTGGCCCTCAGCTGATAAGCACATGCTATAGCTATGGCCTGCACTTAACTCGCAAGTTCACATAGTTTGCCAGCTAATAATTATGACAAGTTTGTATAATTGTACCAAATTTCTTTGTATTTTGCTTTTCCTACAGCATATTGCACAGCCATACTATAATATACATCACCATAAGGAAGATGAATAAATTTAGGATCATCTGTTTGAATAAATAAATGAATGAATAAATGCACCTATTTGCAAACAAAATTTGCAGTCCTTATATTACTCTTGCAGACTAACTTATGGTTGCAATGTACATAAACAAAAAATATTATTTCCGGGAATTCTTTACAATGTCAAATTATATTGAACCAGTGTAAGAGGTTAAATATCGGTATTATATCGAATGAGAAAAACAATATCGAACTACACTCATTTAAGGCCCCCTCGGTTACGTGTAAAAATATTGGGAGCAAAACTGTCAGCGGTTTTAGCTCCTTATGCAATACATGTTAAAGCTTGTTAAAACTGTTTTTTTAACAGTTTTACTTGTTTCGGTAGAAGTGTGTTATAGAAAAATTGCAGCTGCAATTTAAAAGCAATGAAAAACAAACCTCATAGTATCACTTTGTATGATGCTCATGTCAGATTAAAATCAATGTGCTTTCTAGTGCAGGCCTGCCAAGCTCCTCCGTTGTGAGGGAACCTCCATCATTTCAGACCATTTCTCCTCCATATGCATCATAACCCCCCTCTTTCCTGGTTCTGGGCAAATATTTAATTTGCCACTGCATGGGTTATCAACATTTCAAATTTCGCTTAAAATTAAACCCTGGTGAGCACTAGTTTTAGTTTAATCATAGATTCTGGCATAGGTTATAGCAGTTAAGTTATCTACAAGTATGATGACTGTGAAGATACAGTGGATTCTATATTGCATGGTCAGATTGTTTTAATAGTGTTTATTTATCAGTGTTTTTTCAATAGCATTTTATCTTTATTCTTAATTACAGGTATATTTAATTTACACACACACAGCCTACAAGCCATGCAGTAACACCTAGTATCCTTAGCAGTAAAAAATACAGTCTAATTAGTCAATTTTTGTATTCAACAGTTACACCATTGGTCCATGGCTCTAAAAAGTTTCTGATGCTTTTAAATAAGATAAGATAAAATTTATTCTGCTTTGTGGTAATCGTACACGAAGCAACAATACATGCACATGAACTACATAATCGTAAAATTAATTAAACAGTCACCTATCCCTTATGCATAAGGTACTAGAGATACTAAGCAATACAAATTTGGCGATACGATACATTTTTCAACCGTACGATAATGGTGAACTATTTTTAAATGATATGACATGATATGATAAATTATTTCAAGTGATACTGATGTTAGACAATTGATGCAACAATAGAAAAAGTATCTTAAATAGCTACTAGTTATAAAAATAAGTATGTTTGTCATGATTCATAAGTAAGCTGCAATAGATAAACACATTCCTGCGATAAAATCATCTATGACCGGGAAAGTGACACAGTGTATTTGACATTCACGCTTTAGTACCAGAGTGTATAAAGGGGTCTCTGTACTTTATGAGTATGATTCAGAATGAAGATAGATGTTATTGCCAAGTGAAAGTGCAACAAAATGATTCGGCATCTGACAAGCTTATAATTTTAAATAATTCTTTTTATCCACTTCTCTGCATTATGTGGATAAATAGAAAAGAAAAGGCGATTTTGTAAAGGTTAACGATAAGCAATGATACGTACCAAATTCGATACGATAACAGTATTCATAGAATAATATCGATACGATAACGATAAAAACACATTTTTCGCATTGATACTATATTAATACTATCGATACGTATCGTTATTGTTAACATCCCTATAAGATACAGCATTGCATTAAATTTAAGCCTGTAGCAATACAGTTGTTATAATTGTCTCACTATAGGGTAATAGATCTATTAAGTTATAACTTATCATTATTTCTAAAACTCTTAAGACAAGAGTTAGTATCAACTGCTACATGATTTATTTACTGAACTTGCACTGTAAGTGTTGCATTTTGGCCTTAAACTTTAAAGTGCCACAACAAAAATCATTTTTGAGATTATGCTGTGTTTATGATCAATATTTTTTGCTTTTTTCAAATGTTATACAGCATATTGATAGCCGTATGTATACAAATGCTAAATGGCTACAGTTTAGTGTGCTCTGTTTTCCTAGAGGGTGTTTGAATATTGTCAGCTATGTTCAATAGATATTGTAAACATTCTGCTGTGTGTTAATACAAATTAATTTTTTGGAGGTGTCTAAACTTTCTAATCTGCATTGATTAGCATCTGTATTCCGATTGACATTAGGAAATCTCTAAATATATGTTTTAGTTGTTCATAGAATCATTAAACTTGTCTGCACAGAAAGCATTTTGTGTCTGGTGCTGATACTGGCATAATAAACATAAACAAGGTTCTTGCTTTTTATGAAGTTGATCAGAAATTATTAAAAGATAACAGGAGATAAAGACATCTCTATCAATTTTTTATTAAAAATACAAAGTCAAGACAAAACCGGTTTTTCAGTTTCTTGGGCTCAATCACTTCACCACTTCGAAATGGATATCAACCAAAAGTATGTGAAAAACATGTATTTTACATGAACACATGTTCTGCAGTATTTTTCATCTTCAGGTTTTAATGGTGGGAAGTGCAAATTTCTCACTATTTGGGCGACCATTGTTGACAAAGGAACAAGTTCTAGTTAAAGCTACTGTTGTTGAGAAAACTTTGAGTCAAGTATTGTGGACGTTTTACATGATCAAAGGAGGGCAGTTTAAAAAAACAATGTGTAAGTTTAGCTGGCTATTATTGTCATTTCTGATACATCTGATTATGAGCTAGGAAGTTGCAGAGCAGTTAAACTGTGCGACTCCAATAACAGCTATTGGGTCCAAAAGCTTTTACTTCTGCATGTTCAGCATTTTAGATGTCAAATGGAGTTTTTTAGCAACTATGTGTCAAAGTATATGCACTTCAGATTATAAGTTTGTAAAATTTTTGTAAATGTCGATAAAATAATTTAACGTATTTATAATTACATGTATAAATCAGTCCGGTATAATTAAACCACAATTTATTTCATAGAAAACTAGTCAAATTATTGTTAGTACAGGTTTATACTACAATTGAGCTTGCTGTAGACAATTATGTTGTTTTCAATAATCACAAAATTAATAAAAATAAGGCCTTACACAAATATTGAGCATGGATTAGCAGACTAATCAATATAATCTTTATGTAATGCAGGAACATTTTTTGATGCTTTGCATTGTACGAAAAAGATTGTAATTAAGATGTTTGTTTTTCGTGTTGTTTCACTTATTCATTTTTTAAAATTGTTTAGTGGAATTGATGTTATTTTCTTGCATTTCAGTTTCAAGATATCCGATAACAGTTTTACGAGTAAACAGCATTGACATTGCTCCTGATGCTTTGAAGGTTTCTTGACGATCACTTCCTCGCTAGTTCTCTGATGGTCTTAGTGTAGATAATTTCTGCCTTAATGGACATTGTTGCTTACGGACAAAAACACCGAATTGAGTTTTCTTCAATTATTGGACGAAGGAAATGATTTGGAAAAACCAGCAAGTAAAAACTTGCTGGAAAAAGAAGTGAAAGTAAGTGTCGGAATGGCAGTACTAATTGAGAAGTCAATGACAATTTTAGAGGGTAAAGAAAACAAATATTAAGAATTTGTTTTCTTTTTACTGTGAAGTGCTAGTACCTAAATTGCTAAATGGTTATTGAACAGCTCTCATTATCTGTGTGAATTAAAATAAAATGTAATTTGTTAAGCACACATTTGATAAAAGATTGGCAATTAAGAAACATATAACAAGGTAAAAGAGAAAGAGCAAGGAAGTACAGTAAGTAGATTTCAAAAAGTACTGAATTAAGTGAATGTATCTTATAGACAACATATTGAGAATCCAAGTTTTTCATCTCTCGGGAGAAGATCAAACCCTATCAGTTATTTTTTGTAATCTGGTATTTTAGATCCATAGTGTCACTTTGTGCATGAATTCTTGGAAGCAGTTGATTATTATAATAAAAAACATATTTTGTACAAATGATTATTGTAAAGCTTTTGAAATGATAAGTCTTAGCCACTAATAGTATGAAATTAGTTTTTTTTTAACTTAAGGCTTCCTTAACCATACAGTAAAAGCACTTCTTTTGCAAATAAACAGAACTAATATAATTAGCTGGAAGTGTGACTTCTGTAAGTGGCTATCTCTTCTGCTTTCTAAGGCCCTAAACAGGTCTTTTGTGGCTAGGAGATTGTTGAGTAGTCACATTGTGTCCATGGTTATGAAGCTAAGCAGCAGTAGCCTGATTAGCGAATGGATAGGTGAACACCGGGGAAAGCTGCTTCAGGCTGTTTCATCTGCTATTTTCTCTTAGAGGAAAATGTGTCAGGTATATGCATTTGAGCATGACAACTGCCAGTCCATTATTACTAGTAACATTAGTAATAGGCCCTGATGTTGAGTGTTGGCATTCAGCTTGCAGTATGCCAAACTGTGTAAAACAGTGGTTCCCAACCTTTTGTTGACGATGATCCCTTTCTAGAACCCTGCATCATATCAGTCTCCACGAAGAACATAATCACATGTTATACTATTGCACATCATTATTGTCTGCATTTATTAATTGTAACTATATTACTATTTTACTATTCAACAAATTATTGAACAATGAGTTATTGTTTCATTAATTCATTCATGTGATGGCTGCACCTGTTTCTCAGCGACCAATATTGCAATGCAATAGGCATCTAAGGTGACCCGACGTAAAATGTACAGCAGACACGCTTTGGGGCGGCGTACAGAACAATGTGCATTTTAATTTTCCCGGTAAGTCAAGCACTGGCATACTGCATTTAGAGTGGGAAAATCTTGTTTCACTTCCCAGAACAAAATGATGTAATGCGAGACTGAGGAAACAAGACCTACTTACATACCATGAAAACACCACTGTTCAAAAATAGTTTTTGGACTAGCCAGCAACCCCACAAAAAGTGTTTCCTCAAAGTTGGGAACCCATGGTGTAAAAACGTAGCAAATTTCGCCAGGCATCTTATTGGTCACGACCATGACCACTCACCTGCGGGTTTGTAGATATTAATAAGCTTCAATATGTTACAAATGATAAAAGTAGTTTGACAATATGACAGTTTACATCTTGTTAGATAGTTTGATAAATAATAAATTTACTTTATGGAGACATACAATGTTAGTAAAAACATTTTTATGTTACTTTGGATTGTCATAAACTAATAATTTTGAGCATTTTAGATTAATGAGTGCCAATTCTTATTAATTTGACAGAATGTCATATAAATTACTAAACTGCCAAACTAGATTTATAGCTAGATCTTGTGTTTATTGGAATTTAGAACTGTAAGATTAACATTCATGACAAATTATGATAGACTATTCTTATAGAGCAGTTTATTATATTCAACACAGTAAATTTGATATTTTAACTCCATAAAGTGGTTTAATTTGTCAAACTAACTTAATTGTATTGATTGCAGTCCCCAAGAAAATCTGAAATTGCAAAATTACTTTTTTTTATTTTTAATAGACATGACATATAAATTTCTACAAAAAGTAAGCTGCAATATGGTAGTCATTGATTGTAGTACACATTAACATTTCTTGAATGGCCAAAGTAAGACTTTGAACCAGTTAAAAGTGAGTGTGGCTTACCTTTTCAAGCAATGAATCTTGTTTGTTTGCTATAACATTGTTAAATGTGGCAGTATACAGAGTGGCAAATTAAAGATTGTCTGTAGCCATTTTTAAAGATCTTACTGGAACTAGTATTGCTTAACTTTTAGAACCATATTCTCATTTGACGATTTTTGAGAAAAAACTGAGCTTTTGAGAACTAACTGTTAAATAGAAGCTAAAAAACGTATATTTAATCTAAAGCATTTGCTACGTTTCTTTCTAAAATTATATTTTGCTTTGCAGCAGTGCCATTAATTGTGAGAGATGTTGACTTTGTTAACGAGAACTGTGTAAACTTCTTGCAAAAAAGTGGCAAATACATTTCCTATTATCAGAAAATAGAAAAGCAAATTATGTTACAGTCATAACTTGCATAAAAATTTTATGCCATATATAACTGTGCAATCCAATTTAATCTTTCTGTTGAGACTGAAATTAAATACTAATTAACACTTACGTGCTGTAGTCATTATTTTTTATTTTATATATATTCGATATATATATATATATATATTTATTTATTTATTTATTTATTTTTCGGTTTCAAAAAAGCATACAAGCGACAGTTAACTGTACAAGTAATTTCTGGAATGATTGGTTGCTGTGCTGCATCGCAATCTTTTTATTTTAATAGCTTAAAAACCAAAATGGTGTGCGCTGTGAAATGCAATGTAACGATATCTTTTTGTGTTACTATGAAGTTCTGAATTTTGACTCTTTGTAAGGTATATGTATAATTAAAAAATCAATAACCTTTTCCTAAAAAAATGTTTATCCAAAATAAACTAGAAAACTGAATTGTAGCACTATAAAAATAGCATTAATTTGTCTTAAACAAGTTGTCTAGTAATCTTAATACAATTTTGTATGTTGTTTTCTTAAATACTTCGGCACGCTGAATCACGCGGGGATCCAGCTTCAAAGATTCGTCCTACTCAATGAGATGTTTGTGGTGTGACCTTGTGTTTTGCACAATAATCACTGTTACTTGTAGGACTGATAGTGTAATGTAAAATATGTTAATTATATCACTACACTCTGCTTAATACCGTTTTAGCGCGTTTGCGATCGTCAATGTATGCATGTTATGGAATAAATTTTGGACTAACTTAATATGTTGTTTTCCTTTTATCTACCCTGATAAGTGTAATAATAGTTGTTGGTCAATAAATTACTTACTTAGTGTGAATTTGTTTTTTCACACAATTTCTTCAATACAATACATCCTCGATTATCCGTGCCCCGATTATCCGTACTAGATAACAAAAACTGCAATCCATAGTTTTTATCCGTTTTTTCTTTAATACTATGCGACGCAGTGTACTGAGGTTTTCTGCTCATGCTCACCTCTCTAAAGCTCTCATGCTTTTGTTGTTTTGTAGAAGAGCCTTTTTACCTTTTCTGAAGGAAATTAATTATAAAATGCCTAATTATGAAGTCTGCGGCAATAATATTGTTAACTATAGTAGTGTGAATAACAACAGGCAATGATTCGCCAATTTCCCTGCAAATGTTACTTCAAAATGCGAATGCAGCGAGATAGACACCCGACCTTTCACCGAAACAGAAACCGCCCATCTACCGTCCTAGAAAAAAATCGTCGGGACGTAGAATTTATGGATGCGCATCTACACTTAACTTCAGTAATAATACTAACTCAGCAGATTTAAATCTTAGAACTTTGGCTGATGAAGCCACTAAAAAGTAGAAACTTTCAACTAGACTGAGATTCAAATTTAATTCGCGATATGCCACTCCCCTTGATAACTTGATATGGCAAGCCCGTAATAAGCAAAATTAGGTAAGTCTGATTATCTGGACTTTTTCGACCTCTCAGAACCGGACTGTTAGGATAATCTAGGTTCTACTGTAGTACTTTCTTTTTTATCAGTGTATATCCACAAATGCAACTGCGTGGCAACACTGCTAAATTTCACGTATCGAAATTCTTCCTATAGAAGGATTTTCATCGTGGGGGCCACGTACTGCACTTAAGTAGTTTCAACAGTTTAGACTTTATAGTAGATACCTGCAGAGCGCTGCTGAGAAAATAGTGCGCATAAAACAAGGGTAATGGATTAAGTTGACTTGGGTATAGTAGTAATTTATGTTTGAGACGCCTGCATTGCTGGTAGGACTGCAGAAGACATTAAATGGCTTCTTCCATTCAGACTTCAACCAAGGTCAATACTGACACAGAATGAATGATATGTAGCAATTTAATTACAGCCAAGGTGACTAGTATACAAAGGACAGAAAATATTTGCAGATTTTTAATTTGAAATGCTTTCGGTTGGAGAAATTCAATTCGAACATAGTTATTAAACGACCTACTGGAAATGTAATAAGCTTTGTTTCGTAACTTTTGTAAATTAACAAAACTTCCATTTTATTTCTTATTTTTGCTTTTGATAACTAAAGTTATGTTCTATCATCATTACCTTGTAAATGTCATCAAATTCGCGAGTAAAATTTTATTAATGATTGGCGTTTAGAGATCACTAGAGCAAACTAGTTAAATAGCTAATAATTAAACCGGCAATTCTGTAACTCCTAGTTTCTCTTTTGATTCAGATTAAATTGATCTTTAAATATGACATTCAGCCTTTACAGTCTCAACTGAAGTGCAAATCATTCCCACCTATTCACAACACGTACATTCTAGTATCCAGTTGTGATCTTTTTTGATGAGTTTGCAGACGTGTTATCTGGTTCTACTATTCTGATTTCTGAATAAGGAATTCTTTGTAAATTCTTCTTTCTGTTCGTGTGTTCCAGTTCTGCAATCATGCTAAGCAGTTTAATCTGTAGCCATTCTTATAGTAAGAACGTGTGGAGTTTAGCATCTCCTGTGAATGATGAATTTTGGTGGCATTTCTTAGTCAGTAACCCACAAATAGAAAGAATTATATCAGGGGAATCTAAATTCTGCGTGGACAGTTTTTTTGGTACCCGGGGATTTTCTTAACAATCCTCATCTGTGCATATGCCGTCTGTAAGCCCATGTTTACTTCTAGAAGTTCTCTGAGATCTATATCATACAAAACAAAAACTAGATCTAAACCTTATAATGATTCTTATACTGGTTCTCTTCGATGTCTTTGCAAACTTTGAAAGAGACCAATCTTGTGTTTTAATCCCGCAAGTGCTTAAATATTCGTAAGCCAATATCTGTCTTCCCTCAAAATTATTTTGACATTTTTATGTGCTAAGTGAAGATACGTTCTTTCTTGCCATATATTTAACAAGCGATATGATATCATACTTCAATGTTCCAATTCTTCATCCTCAGTTAAGCGTAACTTAACACTTCATACATACATATGTGATTTCTTCCTTTGACAAAGAGCTCTTGTTACTCATTCGCCACCTTTCCCACTAAATCTGCCGTTCCTTGAAACGGTACGTTCATCTAAATTACGAACGCCCGAATTTCACTTTTCTCACTTAAGAATGTTTCAGTTTTTAGGAATTAAATCAGGATTACACACTCCCATCGACATTCTAGATTATAACTTTCGACAACAAACTACTGCCATTTGTTTAAAGACATTTATACTTTTAGTTCTAATAGTTTAAGCGTCTTCAGTATATGCTACCAATGGTTATGTCACGATAATCATTGTACATTTGCATGCAATAATAGAAAACAATTGGGTATGTTTCATTAATTAATTAACAAGATCAGTGAGTAACGTAAATGTATAAATAATTAAGTCAGAGTTAAAGAAGTTTAATAGGAGATACCTAGTTGATTTCTAAACAATTGTCAAAACATCTATATTCGATTGCAATAACACTTCTTTATCAAAACTCGCAATCAGCGTTCGTTCGCCTAATACAGTAACTTACATTCAGCGTTCATGAATCACTGTCGAAAGAAGATTGTTACTAGTCTAAAAACCCAATATTATTTGTTTCAAATGGATGTCAGATTATGCCCATTACACCCATTATGGAAGACGTATTAAATTTGGCATTGCATGCGAAGAATTTGGCTACATGATTCTCACTAGATGTGTTGTTCAACTTGGCTCAACTGCAATAATATCCGACAAATCTTTTTTTGTAATTGCTTAAATGGGATTTCAGTATTACATATCAGAGGTAAACAACATCTGTGCAAGCTACACGTTAGGTAAAATCTTGTAAATATAAATATTACAACCAGCTTTTAACCAAAAATTCCCAGGTGACCACACATGTAACTTCAAAGCGGTTAGTTAACAATCAAAAGCATTCCTTATAGTGGAGCAACAAATGTACCAAATATCGACAAATCTGGCACCGAGGGTTGATTTTCTTATATATGGGCATAGGGTTTGCGAAAAAGTTAATCAAGGTCAGTCAAGATCATTAAATGTAATTAATGCTTATTCTATAAACACTGTTGGTTAATAAGCATATTTTGTGTCACAGCCTCAACGCCGAGACTAGGTAATTTTTATA
Organism: Tubiluchus corallicola; assembly: GCA_030141605.1. Lineage (NCBI taxonomy): Eukaryota > Metazoa > Priapulida > Priapulimorpha > Priapulimorphida > Tubiluchidae > Tubiluchus > Tubiluchus corallicola. The sequence goes on from JAQGDQ010000002.1 coordinate 412,740, forward strand.
CCGAATGAAAAATCTTTATCTAGTGTCTTTTCTATGATAGTTTATTTTTCGAATCGGCACAACCGGGAAACAAAATATCCGCCAAAGTGCATGGGCTTTTTTCTCACGTGAATTTTGTGCATTTATTTGAGAGAACGGGAAATGCGGTGCTGAAGGAGTTGACAATGTTGGAATAGCTCGTTTATGGAACGTATGTATGGAGGAGAAAGCAGAATGTTCGTGGTTTATTGATTATAATTTCAATTTCATAAAACAAAAATCATTTGCGGCGCTTCACTAGAAGATTTTCAGAAGAACACTGACAGAAACTGTTCAACTGAACGAATACCACTTTTCAGTATGAATTTACGGTGTGACCTTAAATGACATTGAAATCAGCTTCAATGTTATCAGATTAATGTCCACCATGCAGATTTTTTTTTAAGAATATGAATCTACACAGTATGGAACATTAACAACAGGTGTCATATTTTTGACAATTTCTTTTCCTCCCCCTTACTTTTACTAATACATGCTTAGTATGAATTCTTTGATTTCTTTTATGCACAACAGCGTCTGTATTAAATTTTTTTCTAGTCGCTAATCAGAAGGAAAAAAGAAACATGCAAAGAAGCAACAAATAACTTGGAAGTCAGTATATTACGTATCCTAGAAGATATTATAATTTAACGCTGAGGAAAGTTGCATTTGATTCTCTAATTAGAAAAAGTGCGTGTAATTAACCCATTACAGCTCATCAAACTATTATCTATTGGCATCTTCGATAAATTTTCTCTAATACGTTACAAACGTCGCCAAAATGTGCAAAGTCATTATGACCACCTACAAATTTCATGTTTACGCAACTTTTTGAATTTTTTTATTTTTATTGTCACGCCCATAGCGCCTGAGCTTGACAATCGAAGGGTTATCTCAGCTTTCTCGCTGAAATTAAGCTTTTCTCCCAATTAAAAATTAGCATGAAAATTGCATGTCGATGATGAAAATTATTTTGCGCGCATTTATATCCTGAAAGACGACGCTGTGTAATGAGAGTTAGGAGACTATAGCCTCAAACTCTGCTATGATGATGAAAATGTTATGAAATTGTTGTTCTCATTAAAATAATTGCAAGGATAGTAGGCTCAGCTTGCTAAAAATGTTGAGCATGGTTTTTACTTGACCGCTTTTTATATAATTAATACAATATTTTTTGGCTATTTTGTTTTATGCAATTTACAAACCATTCTTTTCTTTATCCTTAAATCGTGCAATATCTATAGATTTAACACGAACGTAGTGATAGTACACACCGCAACTGAACTGAAATGTACATGTAAACATAAGGTCTCTGGTTCAAATTTAAGCTGTGTAAATCGTGTGTTCCAACGTTTTTACTTTTCCTGTTTTTCAATCTCTCTCTCTCTCTCTCTCTCTCTCTCTCTCTCTCTCTCTCTCTCTCTCTCTCTCTCTCTCTCTCTCTCTTTCTCTCTCAATCTCTTAATCTCTCTCTCTCTCTCTCTCTCTCTCTCTTCTCTCTCTCTTTCTCTCTCAATCTCTTAATCTCTCTCTTCTCTCTCTCTCTCTCTCTCTCTTTCTCTCTCTCTCCTCAGTCTCACTTATTTGCAAATTGAAACCTCTTTTTGGTCGTCTCAAAAACTTAAAAGTATTGAAGCTTTTAAACTCCATTCGTGACTAATTTATTTCGTTTTTTATTATTTAATTCCATAAAATATAATTTTGGTACATATAAAATATATTTGACTTACTTATATAGTACCTTTAATAATATGTATTAGGTCTAAATTATATATTATATGTACGTCTATGTAATTCCAGAATTTTAAGATATAAAGTTTAAAGTTTTAACGATAACCTTCTTATAAAATATAAATAAAGCTGCAGCCATACAGTACGGTATGAATGTTTCGGATAAATTACAACTTAGGGCCACGCGGTCTAAAAGGTTTCACATTTTGCATTACAGTTTCAATGAGTTTCAAAATTGCAAAGTGTTGTTTTTTACTTTCTAGTAAGTTACGAAATAAGTTATGAACGCGATACTTATAAATTAAGAGAATAAGTCCATTCATTCTACAGGGCGCAATTTGATATTGATGTTTTTCTGATCCGCCAGTCCACTTCCATGCCGCTTTCCATTTCTGTCCTTACCGATTTTAGCGTACGCCTATACATTCCTGCAAAGACGAGGCCTCTCATGTGATTAAACTTCGTATGAATAAATTACAAATCTATTGTTCAACAAAATAATTACGGAGACTTTTGGGTTGGCAGATCTGTAAGTTCTTCGTCAAGTCTGCAAAAAACATTTTCTGCTTTTGACACAACTTTATGACTTCAAAGGTTGTGGGTAAAATATATAAAGTTTTCTAAAAATGCTAGTATGCTAAAACTGAAATTGAAAAGTGAAAGCACCTTATGCAGGCCTCGTGTCTTCCCTAGATGGTCCGCGATACAGAAATAGTGAGGAACTATTCACTGATTGCGAGTTCTAGCAATTAACAGTAAAATGTCGTCTGTAAAATTTTAAGGGAAGAATTTTAATTTCATATTTGAGAACGTAATTCAAAACTCAGACTTTTATTAAGCACAGAAACGTATTAATAAAATTTGTAATCTACTAAAAATTGTGAAGTGACTGCGCGTAAATGTAGTTAATATTCAGCGCTTGTAAGCTGATTTCTCATTACAAATGCACTCACTTGCTGTAATTCGGTTAGGTAGTAGTGATTATAGATAGCAAGTTGTATGTTTTTGACCCATACAGGTCAAAATCGGGTACGGTCTGAAAAACTGCCCACTTTTCTTTAAACTGTATCGACTGTTTGATCTGTTCACTTAGATCGATCGTGTAAACGTTTCGTAATTGCTGTGCCACAAAGTGGGACAAATGACTAAAGCTAAATCGCGACCACTTTTAATTACATGACTCTGTCGTTTTTACAGATTTTCATTTTCAAAGGGCACTGGTGACTTCAGTGATACATTTACCTACGAAACCAGGAGAATGAAAGAAAGTATAAACAGCTGCTTACTTTATCTTTCCCGTTATAGGCTATCTCAAGTTTTATAGCAGTTACTTTTAAATGACATTGAAAGCTACACAGTGCACCAGTTATGTAGTTGCCTACTGTTGTAATTGACCAGTAACCTCTAACTCAAATGAGTCACCTCGGCTGGATATTATTTGGGGGCATCATTATTGCTACTGCAGTTGCTTTATTATTAATGCTGCTACCACTTGCGCCTCTGTCGTCATTGCAGTTGTCGCTGTTGTTAATTCTACTACTGCTGATGATGAACATGTCTTTGCCGTTTGCAGACACACGTGTATATGCTTGACTGTTGACGGTCTTGTACCTCCTGACAGATTAGATAGTTTTCATGAAAAATTAGATAGTAGTTGTCATAAACTTTAGAAACTTTTTATGACACAAGACTACAAGTAACTTTTAGTTCTATCATTCATTTGTTGCATTTTCTAACTGTAGCACTGTTTATTATTGCGCAAACGCCGCTGCCGCCATTATAAATATAACTTAAAAGTTGTTTTTAAATGTGTTTATTGCTAAGGTTTTTCTTTGCGTATGGACCCAAGTGTCACACTGATCTGTTTTCTTGAAGCGAGGATGGGGATGCATGAATTATCTAGGATAGCGCATTAAATGTATTCTGCATAATAATCTGCACAAACCTTAAAGCAAAATTCAATGCATACAAATTAAGTTACTTGCTTCATGAAATTTTAAGCTTGCCTGCAGCCAATCAGTCAAGCAGTCTAAAAGACAAACGAGCTTGTTTGCATACTTGTGTTTAGCAAAGTGCATATCCGAAAATTAATCTAGGGATGTAATCACAATTATTTCTTCCGTGAACTGACGTGGTGAGTAAATGTAATGTTATGTAAGTTAACATAGTGAGATGTAAGATGATGATGATGAGTGAGTGATGATGATAATGATGATGTTGACGACAGTAGCGATGATAGTGATGACAAGGCCGATAACAATAGTGACGATGGTGCCTACGACGATGTTGAGAATGCTGCTGGGACGGTGGTAGTGGTGATGGCGACAACCACAACGGCAACGATGATGACCACGGTAACAGTTGTAGGGATTTGTAAGTTACAGTGATAATGGCACGAGTGATAGCAGCGACGATAATGGCTATGACAATTCTTTAATTAGAAAAATCGCTGATTCAGAAAGGTTTACTTGATTCCACACTTTTGTTTGATATTGCTGTTTCAAAGGCTTGATGAACATCTATTTGATATCCGACTCTTCTCTTTTGCTACAGAAAATGGTTAAATTTTATCTGTGTCGTATTGCCGAATTGTATTAGTGCAAATAAAAATGGACTTTGTATTAAGCCAGAAGATTGATGCTATCAAAATTGTTGGCTAGAAGTCACATTGTATAGAACTTTTAATAAACAAACAGGTAACGTTTAAATCACATGTGTTCGTAGTAGTTTTAACCAAGAATATAAGTAGAATTTGTTTGTAGGTTGATGCTAATCCGAGAAGAATACCGCGGCAAGTGGATTAAGTGCTTCTCGGGAAATTGAAATGGTAGTTGAAACATTGAGGTTTTACGTTTTGATTTGCGAAAAGAATTAGATAATTCTTGGAAAAATCCCAATTTCGAGAGTGCCAATGATTTTTGTACTAGTCTTTGTTTCTATTAAACATTTGCCCTGCCGGAGAACATACGGTAATCAGTATTCAGCATTGTTCATGAATAATAAACGACCGAACTGCAGTATTTATGACATCAGCTAATTTTCATCATTCAAATGTCTTTTTATAATAAGTACTACAAAATCACTGTAAGTTCAAGATTTTGGTACCAAGTATAATTAGACGTTTTAGTGGATCTTCTGTTTTGAGCACTAGTACACCAGTAGTCTTCTATTTCTATAATGTCTGTTATTATGTGATGTCACTACTATGCCGAGTCCGTCGTGCTTTTTTATCTTCTTCGCTCATGCTTCTTTTTGTAGAGTTTGTGAGGGCAACTGTTTTTTTGAAATCTATTTCAGCGTACCCCTCCGAATTCGTTGGCACGGAATACTGCTTCCTGACTGGTGGGGCGGTTACTGCAGACGGAGAGACAGCAGTTCGAGCGGGAGGCATTTTCGAAACACCATCAGATAAATCTAACACGATGTAGTTCACTTGTTCCGCTGCCTCGTTGCGTCTTTTCTGTAGTGGACTTGAAGTCAAGATATTGCACGCAATGCTTTTGTTCACGTTGTGTTCAACACTAACATTCACGTAGCAGTGTTCCGTGTCCAGTGCAGACGATTTGTTAGGGACAGTTAAAGTGCACCCTAGTGGGCGATTTCGATTTGACACGGGCTGTTCAGAATGTACCCTCCTGAGAGCCAAAGTTTGGAGTGAAGACACTTGTTGTGCGTCTTTGGCTGTTGATGACTGAGTGGGTTCAATGAGATCGCTGTTAGATGCCTGATCACATTTTTCACTCGAAGTCGCACATTTTGTTCGAGTTTTTGAAATATTTGCTTCCGAAGTAAAAACATCATCCAAGTCTTCAGCGTCAAACCCGTCCGTTTCACTTTTGTACCGCCGGATAACTTTCGTTAAGAACTTTTTATGCTGCGCTTCTGTAACACTGTGTCGCTCTAATTTCCTAGTACTGGATAAGACATTCAAGTGTCGTGCACCTCGACTGCACATACTGCTTTGGGGTGAGATAGGGGAGTTACCACGACTGGACAGAGTGGACAATGTTCCTCCAGTGCTTGTGCTACCTTTTCTGCAACATCTGCTTGCTTCAGGTTTCAAGTTGACGTAATCTGGAGACTGAGGCGATTTAGGGCGATTAGGACAGACATGAGGAACGAGTAAAGCGCTATAGACGTACAATGCATCAGCCACTTTGGTTTTATTCCCTGACGTGGAAGACCACTGCTGCGTTGTCTGCAGAAAAGTTGGGAAAAACTTTGAATTCATGCGTTCATCGTTCATTTCACCATTGCCTTCTGGTGAAACAGGCATAGAATCGTACACATTTTGAGTATTGTTCATCTGCCTGACGCTCTCGATTGTGTCATGTATGGCATTATATAAGAGTCTGGCATTCCTACATCGAAACACGTAAACATTTGATCCTGTTGGACATCTGAAAATAAATACAATAATGAGAAATCTTGTGTACTGCTGCATTTTTTCGAATCAACATCGAACATCAAACATCAACATGGCAATATTTCTAACATGATCAGAAACCGAAAATTTTGCGAACAATAGTTGGAGAATTTAATCTTGAAATTACGTCACCCTTTTGTCTGACCGCCCTAACTTTGCTTTTTCTGAAATTTGATTTCGACAGGCTTGATTATCTAGGAATCGCATTTCACGTCGATGAAATCTGTTATTCCATATTTTGACACTGAAATGACTTTGGAAATTTGTTTCAAGGTCACAGTATTGCTTTCATTGAATTCACTATGCTCGATTGTCTAGAAATTCCATTTCTTTTCCGTGAAATCAAAAGTTTTCACTTTTTAACCCTGACCGGTCAGGAGTCAGTCAACCTCGGGTCAGTCTTCTACAGCCAATATGCCTCACCGAGACGTTCGTTTAATGTACTACAAAGTATTGAAAAAATTTCTCCTCCGATTTTTGGTTTTTGCCCTCGAGTAAAATTTTTGTTCACTATTCAAATAACCACCTTCCAGCATTGTGCAAAAAGTTAGGCACACCTGATCACATAACAAAAATTGTGGCAGTAGCTCAAAAACTGTAGAAGCAGATAGAGTCTAATAAAAATAAATGAAGACCTATCCACTCCGTGATCTTTGGTCCTGTATTCTCGGGCCACATATTAACATCTTTTTCTAGGGCGTATGCCCTGTGTGTTTTGTGTACCTAGCCCTCGGTGTCTAAAATGTCACCGAAACTGGGTAACCCGTTTCGGCCCCCTATCGACATTAAAGCGTTCCGGCTTTTTGAAATCCCAGTGCGCATCTATCCCACAATATCCAGTGAAAATTGTTAACCCAGATGTTGAATCATATTCACAAAACTGACCGATGGCTACTGCCCTTTATCCCTTGACCAGAGGTTAGCGTATTGTGGTTTTTTCTGCGCCAGGTTGTCAAACCTTATCACAAAAACAAACACAGAAAACAATGTAGGTAAATTCACACAGACAAACACATCATTGCTTAAATTTACACAGAAAAAAACTCGCGCGATGACCCACCTCAAGTCCTTGAGTAAGTCTGCAGACAATCACAAAAATTTCCAAAATTTCATGCAAACAATCGTAGATCCACACATGTTCACATAGATTAGATTCACACAGGTAATCATAGAAAATCCGAGCTACACTAGTCCACATTGACGTCTACAGAGTGAGTTACAATAACGTAGTATATTCTCACTATGCACAAAAATGTCTATATTCTAAGTAGAATATACATGTACATGTCTATAATGATTCCACAGCAGAAAAATGCTACATCCATACTCTATGCGTCATGGTCATATTGCATCACCGAAAAATGATAATTATGTTCTTCAAAAGATCTGTAATCTACAGAAATGGTATTCGTATTTCACGTGTAAACTATTCTGTATCTATGCAGAATAGTTCGAATAACCAAAGTTTGAATGGCATTACTTATTGTCGTCATGATCATATTCAAATTCTGCGTATCTAGATTCTGCGAGCGGTTCTCTATAATTTGAGTAGCTATCTGTGTATACTGCGTAGAGACCTTCAAAGTTATTCATCGTTTTCAGCAGTTTCTCATTTCAATATATCCAAGAGAAAAGACGAAACCGTTTTAAATTAAAGCAACAAATAGAAAATACGATAACCTTAAGTTTGCCATGTAGAAAGTTCACGCAATAACATCTGTACATCTGTTGAGAAACACGAAGCCATCTATGGATTTCAAAGTGAAACTATTCTGGAAGACCTGACAAATCTGGAGTGCAGCATTTAAGTATTAAACCCTAATTCAGTCGCTTATAACTTTTTTTGATGTTAAAAAGGGAAAACGTAAAGAAGCAGTGCCGAATAGCCAATACCAGCGAGCACATTTTTTCATCAAAGCCTGCCTCTTATCTAGTGTGGCTTTAACCTCAGATCCGCTAGTTTAACCGGCTTTCACTCAAGCTTCTAAATACACCATGCATTGCATAACCAAGTTGGCCCTGTGGCTTCTAAAATTAATTTCATGTCTTTTGTTTCGGTAGCCTGGGGTTACACTAGTAGGGGTGTCACAGTTTTAAGGGTGTCAGTAATCTTGCCTTGGCTTGATCGCATCGGACAGTACAGGTATTCTGCTGTAACGGTAATGTGGGGGTGTAAAAAGGTGCCGCAGAAATGACTAAATAAGTTCAGGGTGTCAGCAGATCATTTATATATTCTTGTACATAAAGAAGCCAACCCAAATTTTATCCGAAAACAAGCGAGAAATACACAAGTATACCATGCGGGTCGAAATAGAAGTGAATGGAATGAAATACAGGCTTATTCGCTTATTATAATATTTTCACAAGCAAATTTGTGCATGAGACACAGGTATTACACACAGGTGTGGATGTATAGTTATTATTATTATTATTTATTTTTAAAAACTATGTACAAAATACATTCCCATTATTTGTAGGGATATGTTTAAAATTTCTAAAAGCATTTAGAACGTATTAAACCTATTCACATGTATATAATTTAGAATCTAACGCATGAGACACAATGAACGACAGCGATCATATACAACAGACATAGTTACGGATTATAATCCATCACAACATACATGCATTATAAAAAATAACGAACATATTTAAATACATAGTAGCAAAATCTACACGCACTAAACACAAAGAAAAACAGCGAGTACAATTATAGTAAACATAATTACCAATTCTAATGCAATTTCACATAATCACAAATAAAAACAAAACAGCATATAGAAAACACGGCGAGAATTGTAAAATTTCATCACCAACAGACTATTTATATACGGGCAAAAGACGATAGGAATTCATCTGAGATAAGATTTGCAAAAGCATTTATAGCATTATTATCTCGGCTAGAGAAAACATCTAACGTCCGTATCTAACGTAGGCAGAGTGCTAATAAAATCATTCCTTTTGGCTTGGTTTACTAATGTACATTCAAATAATAAATTGTGTACAGACTGGGGGCTTAATAAGTAGTTACATGTATTATTAGGAGCATGCCCAATTTTGTACAAAGATTCCTTAAAATTTTCCTGCTTAAGTAATAAACTGAAAGCTAAAACTTCTAATTTTCTCTTGCCCAAAGACAGGGAATTGTACGGGCGTATTAAAATTTTTTTCGGGTTAATACTGGTGTTTATACACTGGTACTTGCGGCGGCATCTATTTGTCCACATATGCAACACATAATTGTCAATGTCACTTTTCTTGTATTGAAACGTAGGCGGTGGTAAAGATGCTATATCCACGAGACGGGTGAAAATTACAGCCTATTCCAGTTTTCATAACATCATATATAAGATCATCAATGACGCTGCGTTTGCTCACCATTCAAGCTGGAGCACCATACAAAATTATAGGTAGTACAAGGGTTTCAAAGAGCAAGATTACAGTTATGGAGACTAACACCTTTGTAGAGGGTAAATTTTCGTTTGATTTGTAACCATCTATACCATGCTTTTTCCTGACGTTAATGATTTGTAACTCAAAAGACAACTGCTTGTCAATAATAACACCTAGCACCTTACTGCTCTGCACGTAATTTATGCTCTGATTCCCAATTTTCAAAATGACATTTTGGTTTTCCATGCCAAAAGGTAAAACCTCAGTTTTACCAGGTGAGCTGTTAATAACCTGTCTCCATTTTCTGCACCAGATATAAAGCCTATCACAGCACTGCTGTCCTAAGTTCACTACATCTACATCTGTAGAACCCGATGCAAGGATTGTGCCGTCATCAGCCTATTTGAAAGAATCAACCTTCGGCAGAGCCAATATTTGCTTAAACATATTTGACACATAGAAAATGAAAAGTAAAGGCGAGACAACCGAACACTTGGAAACCCTGTGGATGCAAGAAAGCTAATTCTGAATATTTTTCAGAAAAAACTTTGCAATCTAAACCTATCGACAAACGACATGAAATAATACTGTGTAGCTGCAGCTGAAATGACATTAATTATAAACGCAATGAAAGCAAGAATGATGCTTCATTTTCATCTTGTTTTTAGACAGTGGAAGCGTTTTTACATTTTTTCCCAGGGAAAGCACCATTCAAATTGCTCTAAAAATCGAAATGGTTATCGCAAAACTACCAAACTATGTCATAATTTTTATCCATTGTAAGTTATATAAAGTACTTTTCTTTGTAACTTCATATCACACTACTGGTATTGAATTTTCATTTAGAATAGGCAGTGCAAAAAGGAATAAAGAAATCAATCCTGAACATCTATGTTATCATGGTGAAACAAAACGTGAACTAAATGGCGTATATGGTGAAACAAAATGTGAATGAAATGGCAAATTTAATTATCACTGATCAAACAGGACAAAATCAATCACTGATATTTTATTGACAAATTTGTTTAGCTCTTCTTTCATATAATGCATTCTACTTAGATTTAAACTTGTATGTCTTGCATATGACTGCAGTTAGGTAGTTTAAATATTGAGTTTATCTATTAATAAGTCACCTCTTGTATCCATTAAACTATTTTACATTCCTTCAACGGTCAGTGTTGACATTTAACTGAATTACCACTGTTTATGGTCAACTTTAAATTTTTCTGCATCGCCACCGTAACCACGCAATGAATAGAGAAGATTAAAAATCGCATTAAGTGTATGCTCGAAGCAGTTGCAAACATTTTGAATTGTTTAATTCATTAATCCATTTATTAATAAAATTGGTTAATAATACTGTGAACTAGCATCAACGTCGTAAAAGTAATGCGTAAAAGTAAAAGTAAAGTAACTGTACCGTTGGGTTGATTTTTCCAAGCCCACGATTATACAATGTCTTTTCGTCCACAGACTATAAAAGGCGGACAAAGAGCTATAAAAAGGTGAACAAGCTATGTACATAAAGAAAGAATCCCAGGATTAATGTTGATGCAACATTCGTTTGTTCAGGAATTACCATAAACTTAGTTACTCTGATATTTAGGAAAAATTCATGTAGACTGCGTAAATAACTGATCCTAACTATATTTACCATGAAGCCAGCTAATCCAGGGTGAGTAATGATTTTTTTCCTCAAAACGATTTGATGAAAAATTTGTGTCAATAACAATTGACTACATGTGTCGAATAAAATCTCTCATAAAGTCCTATGGCAAATTATTTTTCTTGCTGTAATTTTTCCTCGTGTTTGCTTTCCTGCTTCAGGCGCATGTTCGTTTTGGCCAGCGTTGTGACTGCTTTTGAAATTCCATTATCGACTTATTCAGCAGAGATAGATTATTTGTCTGCCAACAGCTGTCGTCGGCAGCAATTTGCCAAACTTTTCTAAAGTTTAATGAGATGCGGCGCACGCGTGTTATTTTAATAAACTGCCGGACGAGAATGATTTCCGTAACTGTAACTATCGATTTTTTATTTAGGATGTCATGCTCAGAAAAGATTTGTGCATCATCCGAAATGCATTGTAAGCGAAATAGGCCTACCACTTTAGGCCCATTTCATATTTATAACGTGTAGCAAAGTTCCTTGTAAAAAAATCCTTGCGGCATTCCTCGCCAAAATAAAACAAATTGCTTTCTATGGTGCATTTGCATGAGGAATTTTCCTCATGATTTTAGTCGTGAGAAATTCTGCCGCAAACTAGAAGGTATGCGTTCTCCTCACAAGAAAATTTGCCACTTGCCAGAAATGCAGCATGTTCCTCGCGGAAGTTCCATTAAAAGTTAACAGGTTAACTAGTTTTTTCTTGTTTATTGAGCAACAGTTAACATAATTGTGCCTAAAATTAACATTTGTGGGTCATTTTTATCCATGAGCACTAGCGTCGCGTATCTGGGAGAATCTGTATGCTGATTTTCATTCATCATCATCATTTCGTTATGTTAGGCATCTAGTTCTCCATTTTTAAATTCTCGCTAGCTTGCAAATACATAGTGCTAAAGTCATGAAATATGCAAGGTACCTGGGCTAGGTTCCTTAAAAGTAGTATGGCGAACGGTGACCTCGGTCAAAAGGTCGGGGACATTGGATGTCGGTCTGTTTTTCTATTGCCATTTAACTCATTTTAGGGCTATTAAGTAAATTCTTTTTTTCATAAGTATTTAGTAAACGTGAGGTAGATTTTTGCCTGGGCTTTTAGAAAGCTGGGGTACTGTGAGTGCGAGATAGGAGCCAAAATACATAATTCTGAATAACTCTAAAACTGTGGGAAGTAGAGTGATGAAAATACCAGAGAAGAAAGCTGGGTTAGGGGCTCCAGCAATAGTGTGGTTAGAAAAGCTAGAGTTGATTAAGGACTCGAGATTGGAGCCAAAATGTGAAAATTAGTACATCCACTTTTAATTCTTGTTAACTCGCAAACCCGGAGGGCTAGATTTTTCTGCACACATAAAATTCGCAAGGTAGACACCTAGAGAAAGGGCAATGAAAGTGATGTGATGAACGGTGACTCTGTCAAGGGATTAGGGACATAGGACATCAGGTGTAAACAGCGTTACGCTAGCGGTCTTGTCTTCTTCTAGTGTTTCTGCCGTTACGAAGCCATTTCTGACGTCTGTAAGTACGCTGGTGATGATGTTATGGTTCAGTAGGTACTTTCGCCATCTCAGCACTTGTTTCACTTGCATGGCGAACAAGAAGAGCAACCTGGCAGTTTCTCACTTTACAGTTATTAGTATTATATTAGGTGTATTATTATTTAAAAATTTGACATCCATGCAAGTTAAGGATAAATTACTTATTTTCAAGTTTTTGATGTTCAAGATTAGCAATAAAACTAAATTAAATAAAAGCACCAGACATTAAAACTTGCATTGAGCAAGCCGAACGCAGACTAGACATAGAAGGCAAGTTCCTAATTCAACGTGCATCATTTGTACAAGTCGACACAAGTCACACATAAGCATAGAGTAAAATTAAATTAAAACAGCAAAGCTATACGCAAGAACATTTGTATTTTTCGAACGGTTTTTTTTCAAGTAGTCTTTGCTGCCTTATAAAGCTGGCTAGATTAGAGACATTACGAATTTTTGCTGGAGATTGAATTCCGCAATGTAGTGGTAGTGTATTGGAAGCTACTTTCAACAGAATTGGTTTTCTGTAGGTACTGGTTGCGATTAGCTGCAGCTCGTGTGTTCACTCGATGAATTTCCTCTAGCCTAACCAGTTTATTCATTAGAGAGACAGAGCACAATGAGTCACACATTTATAAAGTAGTATTCATAAAGCAAAGTCTTACTTAGCTGACAGAGATAACCATTTTAATCTTGAGTATAGGATACAGTAGTGAATAAAATAACACTCTGTTTATAACGGCTTTACATAGAATATTCACAGGCAGTTCGACTGCGTCAAACAACATCGGCATAATCAAAATGAGAAAGAATAAATAGTCTTGGAGCAATTTTTTGCAAGAGCCTTAAAATTCATTCCTTTTGACCACCCCTGTCAGAAAGATGTAATTGTGTTTTGGTAAGCGATGTTTTGGTGATAAATACCAGTGAATGTATGAAGGAGTTGTCGTCTCATGGTTAAACTTTTACAGCATGCTTTAAGTCCCTGTATAGTCGCGAATAGCAATAGCTTGCTGCAAATTGGAGAATGCTTTAATAATATTACCTGATATGTGTACAAGTACGATCCAACTTAGTCTGTGACCCATTAGGATGACTGTTTTAAGGTTCTTTGGAAATTATTTGGTGTTTATATTAAGACGCAAGGAAAACGACGCTCGAAATTGCTCTCACAAAATCAGAAAATTTTCAGAAAAAAATCAATTTCTTTGTTACAGCCATGCAGTAAGAGGGTTCATTTCACATGGAAACGGTGCGGTTTTTTGTAGGCTGCAATTTTCACAAATGACAATCAATGGGTTTAACCAATAGAAGGCCTCTAAAAGATAGGTACAAAACTTATAATTTCTTATTGATATACGTTGACTGCTGTTCGCTAAACAATGAAGCAGTAATTAAACAGTCAAATTATAATTTTGATGTAAAACCTATAAAAATCCTCGCGAAAGTGGAACGTGCTCCATTTCTACCCAGTTGCAAAATTCCTATGTAAGAGAACGCATCGTTGCTACGCTAGTGCTAGCTGGCTTCAGAATTCCTCACAAGGAAAACTGCGAGAGAAATTCTTCATGAGGCGTCTCATGAGGTGAAATGCGCCTCAGACAGCAATGTGTTCCATTTTCCTGAGGAATGCCGCAAGTAATTTCTCCTGGAAGAATCTTACCGCGCGTCTTCTATTATTATTATTATTATTATTATTATTATTATTATTATTATTATTATTATTATTATTATTATTATTATTATTATCATTATTATCATCATCATCATCATTATTATTATGTTAGTAACATTTATATATATATATATATATATATACATTCAATTAGTAACACGTGCACAATATGTACAAAGAAAAATATACCTCTAGTTGTAGGTTAATCGTTCCACAACGTTCGGAAGACATTAATTTTATAATATTCAAGCCCTAGTTCACACAATTTATACATTCTTGACAGAAAAAACACTTTAACTTCGTAATAAAATTCGCATAGTTCATATTTCTGCACCAATATAAATCTACATTCTCTTTACTTCAATTACTCAACGGAAAAATATGACGCTCGATTTCTGACTAAAAGAATTTATGTGAAGTAGGCTTTAGCAAATGTGCTTTTAACACCATCTTATAAGTTTTGCACGGACATAGAAGGGAAAAGCCATTCAGCCATAGCTAAAGAGCAGTTTTTGACAATGAAAGGTCAAATTTGGCACTAGCGGGATCTCCGAAGTTGTAAAATCTAGCGTGGAATAAACAGTTCGCGATTTTTGTGGCGTTCTTGCTCTTCTTGTCAGGGAACGTCCAAGACGTTCATGTTAATGGTTTTCTTGTAAGCTGCGTAGACAAAACACTGAAAAATCTGCCGAGGTTTTAGAAAAGCTCCGTTACAATACCAGTTCCCGTTTTCTCAAACTAAGTGGTATACAAGTTTTGAGATTAAAGGGGTAAAACATGACAAAATGAGTTGTTTCGCTTCCTATTATGACCGACGGTGCCGGCGGTGCCGAATCGAAAAATAAATCATCAGTGATTAGACATTAAATCGAAAGATTTGATTTGATAATCATCAAGAGTAGTAAAGTCGTTGGGCGTGGAAATCATAGAATTATAAATTAATTTATATAAATATTTATATAATGCCGTATACTAGCAAATTTGTTAAATTGTATGATAGGGAAGTGGTGACCTATTCATCTAAGGACCAAGCTCGGAATTTTCCACAACTTTCATCAGCTCAACACTATGCCATTTCCTAAATCTCGTGCTCTTGGCTGAATGTCAACTACTCGATTACTATGAGCTGCAATTTAATTTACTTTAGCGAGAAATCGATTAGCTTGATCATGCATTTCCTATCTGATAGCACAGCTATATATATGTATTGAACTCGCCTTAAGTCTAACGTTGTGATATTTTAAAGGAAATGCCAAGCCTTCTGGGAAGTTAGGTTTATTCACTGTTTGTGAAAAAATGTTAGAAGGATTTAATAATAAAAGTGTGATAAGCCTCTCCTATAATTGGTAAAATCAGTTTAAACTCGCGATCATTTTACACTGTGGCGCTTCCATTTTGAGCATCCATTCACTCACCAGTAAGTGCATTGTCAATTTGCGTCAAAAGTATAATCAATTTTTACAAAAAATTAGATACTAGCTAATTTTATGACATTTTGCATAAACATTAGGTAAGTTGCTGAAGTTTGAATTACTTTAACCAGTGCGTGGAAACCACGATTTTCTTATACAAAGGCTGGACGGACAAATGCATTAAATACATTAGTGACCGTCGCCAAGCCCAATGCCAAGCTGTTCAAAAGTGAATGTTTTACTCGTTCTTAGAGATCTTCATGTGTTTATCATTCAAATTTGCACAGATTAGGTTGCAATAAAGCAAACGTAATTTTAATTTTAGAAACCTTTGATTTTTTATGGGCGAGAAATAGTTTTCTTGCTCATAAAACAAGTTCGACTCCGAACTATTGGCCAAGGGACTCGTAGAATTCAAGATCGTGGACTTGAAATGATGTCAATAACGTAAATTCAAAATGTTGGATAGAAAATTCGACTCCGTCAGTTAATGCGAAATGCATTCTAGCATATTCTTGTGAGGCTTCATGACGATCCATTGCAAATTCGTAAACCCTGTTTTTCTTTAAAGTCAACCCCAGTAGCAACAACAACAACGAAATCCAGGTGAGTAGCAATTTTGGTCGCCTCAACCAAATGGGATGCAAACAGGCTGTTTTCGATAGGTTTAGATCGTGTTTAACTTGAGAAACCACTCTTTCCGTCTGCAATGATCTCATATTTCGATTATGTTGATAAAATGCTGGAAGAACATATCTGGCATGGTTACAAGTATGTCAGAACAAATCTGTCAGAATTGTGTTTTACCGAAGAGCGCGTGACATATGCTGAAATCCTTAAATTGGATGCCTTTTACTATTAGGTATAAGTTCATTCTTAATAATTCTGAAATTATTTCTACACTTATGTATAAAATTATCTTCAGCGAATTTGACACTTATTCTGATATTTTGTCAATTGGTCATAATTACAATACTAGATCAAGACAGAGAGGGGACTATAAGTTGCCGTTAGTTAAAACTAATGTTGGCCTGTTATGCTTGTTTGACTGGGGACTGTGATGTTGAATGAACTACGAAATTGTGTAATTATCAACACGTTTAAAAAACAAGTTAAAAATACTTTCAAAACAGTACGTTAAATAATCCAGCTTAATAAACAATATGTATGCTTTCTGTAAAACTGTAAATTCTTTTATAGCGCTCAAGCTAGAAAATTTTGCAACCTTTTTTGATTACGGTATAAAGGATTTAATGTCCAATTATATTTTACACTTTGTAAACGAGTACTATAGACATATAAATTATATATGGTCAGTCAGGTTTATCCTCTCTAAAGCTAATAATAATAACAATATAAGGTTCCTTAGTTTCGGCTCTATATCATGACAAAATCAATCTGTAAAATGACATTGAATAGCCTGATTATATCTATTTTATTGTAGTTAAGTGACGATTAAATTGCTGTTTCTGTTGCTTTGGAAAATGCATCACCAATTTTGTGTGGTGCTGGATATATTAAAGGTAAACCCCTCAAATGTTAATTAACCAGAAAATCTATAAAAAATCCTCGACTTACAGTACTTTTATAGTATGTTTGGTTGCGTGTGGAAGATGTTGTTAGGTTTGAAATTCAAGTTTATAGTTAAAAAATAATGCTCAGTCTCCCAGACTAACAAAAAGCGTTTTAATTTAATAGACTAACAAAAATCCATGATATATCGTATTTAGTGTTTTCTTCTGATATTATTGTCATGAACGTTAATGATGATAAAAATTAGGCGTATTACTAACACAGAATGCCTTGCACGGTTGTCAATTCTAATGTTGCTGCGAGAAATCATCAAACTGTCTTGTTGCCAGAAAGTCTCATGCTGTTATAAAATAACAAGCAGGAGGGCGAATACAAAACGCTAAAGAAGCGTTACATTTTCAAAGCATAACCTAAGGTTTTATAAGTGTGGTAACATGATTCCCATAGCCATTCTTGTAAATTTTAGTTTTCATAAGGATTCTCATCCATTTCCGTTTTCCCTTTCTTCCAGTTTCCTGGAAAAAGAAAAAAAAGCGACGCCTTCCTGGGAGTAAACTAGCCAATTAAGGCTCAGCTGCTGAAAAGAATTCGATTTACTACACAAAGCCAAGCACACTTTGTGGTTCTGCAAAAGTTTTCTGTCGGACAAAAGAATATTCGACCTAAATTTCGTTTTCGCAGCTAAATCGCCATTGATCGGCTTCGTAATTAATCTTTTATCTAAATCCCGCTGCAAGTTTCAAACAGGAAGCCACTTCGCGACATCCTAATTAGGCTTCAGCGACGATTTAAGTTGTCACTGCAGCTCGTATAATAAGCTATCCATTGTTTTTACGCTACCTTGAATACGCTGTAGCCGTGTCGCATATATGAGTAACCGTGGGAGTGTAAATAGGACAGAGTAGCCTGATTATAAAAGTTTGAAACTTTCACTTGGAAAGTATGGTTACGGTTACCATGATTCTTTGTAGCGAAAATACACTGCAAAGTGCATTAAGATGACAGAATGCCAAAGCTTTCTGAGCATAACTGAACGAACGAACGAACAAACAAACGAAATGTTTTTTACCTTTGTTAATGATAATTTTAAGGTGTACAGGCCTGAGTTTAGGCTTACGGTGCAATGAAACTTTAGCCACTACTATATGAGCTTTTCGTAATTCAGAATATTAGATTTTTCGTAATTTTCAAGTTTGTCCTCACACTGCATAAATAAAATTTTATCGGAATTTCAAATATATTTTTGAAATATATTTCGTAAATAACTTGTTACGATTGCTTTTGCTCGATGCGTCCGCTGTCTGCAGATGTGTAGCATTACTATATTGGAGATGTATTTGAGATATGGCTGTGAAAAAGTATTTTTTTCGTGATTGATTTTGTCCGCAAACAACGTCACTGTATCGATTTCATATAACGCGAGACAAACTAATTGTAAATAGAGGGCGTAGAGGTCACCTCTAATGCCACAATGACAACCCTTGGATTTCAATAGCGAGATTCTAAGACGCTGAAATGGCTTCAGGCAGCGCGCGTTATGTGGCCATCATCGCCTGGGAGGTGAAAGAGTTAAAAGGATTTCAAGAGACCGAGTGGCTTATAAACCGCTAATGGAAAAGCGGCAAGGAAACAGAGACTTCGCATAAAATGGTCGATAGGCTATGTAATACCTCTTCAAACATGTAATGCATTTTTGCTGCTTCCAGTCAAATACGATGCTCGCTATGTTGTTAAACGATTTTCGAAAATTACATTCATTTAAAACAAAGAAATATGTCAAAACGAACATTTTAGCTACCGAACTTAGCAATTTAATTAATTAATTAGCAATTTAAACAAAATTTTGTTGTAAGGGAATCGTAATTTAATGGTGAACAAAACATCAACGATAATATTTGATTCCACTTCCTTATTATCATTATATGTTTCAAACTAACTTGGCGCCTACCATCAGTCATAATACCTCATGGGAACCTATAAACTAAAAACCAAATGATCCAAATCTGCAGTAGACTTATCACGGTTATCCAAACGACGAACACAACCATGTAAAATTAAGATTTAGTGTTAAACACGCAACATGGGTTTTCGATGTTTTGGATTTTGACGTTGCATCGCAGTCTTTGTCTTTTGTGTATACCTATGGTAAGCGTACATTGTATTTATAGTTGGTTTTGCTTGGCAATTGTGCTTGTTGGTAATCAGCCACTTCGCTAGTTATCTTTTCGCCAGCCTATCTTTTCGCCAGTGCATCTTTTCGGCAGTCTATCT
Organism: Tubiluchus corallicola; assembly: GCA_030141605.1. Lineage (NCBI taxonomy): Eukaryota > Metazoa > Priapulida > Priapulimorpha > Priapulimorphida > Tubiluchidae > Tubiluchus > Tubiluchus corallicola. The sequence goes on from JAQGDQ010000002.1 coordinate 432,393, forward strand.
TTTCGCCAGTCTATCTTTTCGTCAGTGTATCTTTTCGCCAGTCTATCGTGACTAACACTGAAGACTTAACTGACTTAGAAGTCACCATCGACCATTAGGTATCGACATGGTTTCTTCTAAACGCTTTGTGAACGGAAGATATGTCACAAGATGCGTGCTTGTTGGTAATCAGCCACTTCGCCAGTTATCTTTTCTCCAGTCTATCTTTTCGCCAGTACCTTTTCGCAAGTCTGTCTTTTCGCCAGTGCAATCGTGACAAACACTGAAGACTTAACTGGCCTATATGTATATATGTATAGATAGTCACCATTGACCATTAGGTATCGACATGGTTTCATTTAAACGCTTGAACTGGAGGTATAAGTCCTATAGAGGCGTGCCATATATCATTGGATTCGCAGAGAAACGAAGAATCTGATGCGCCATGTTAAAAATTTTATCCTTTATTTGTTTACCTGAAAATAACCGAAATTAGCAAATTGCATAAACGAGACGTTTTCTTTATTATATGAAGCGAAGGTGTCAAAATACCGTATTTGAGAATCTATATCTCTCGTAAAAGTTTAGTTGAACTGTTTGACGATATAACGCCAACTGTTTTGAAATCGAGTTTTGCCTGTATGCTCAATGTCACCGTTTTATGCATTACTATATAATATTATTGAAGACAAATAGACGAAATTTTTGGCTGTGGTGTTCGTCCAATAATTCCGCTCTAAGATGTTGAGTTGTGCGGACGATCTCATGTCGTAAAACGATGGTCTAGTTGTTATAGTGTTTGCTTGCAGAAAAGAAATCTGCCAGCATAGTGTATGACATAGATGATAGCTGCTTGTTAACGATGATACTTACTTGTTACTGATGATACCTGTTGCTGATGATATTTATCTGACACTGATGGTACTTACCTATTACTGATGATATATACCAGCTGTCGATGATACCTGTTGTTAAGTTACTTACCTGCATTTACCTGACGTTGATGACACTTACCCCCCACAGTTTGGTCGTTATTATCCGAAATTTTGTGCGATATTAGTTTTAGATTTTTAGAAAGATATTTTTAAATTTTTAATGTACGCCCGCATATGCATACAGGTATATTAAAATATGTTCAATTTGCTGCTAGCTGAACTAAAATACAAACAAACAAATGAAGAAACAAAATAAGTTGCCTTAAATTTTAATTTAATTAGGTATCAGCAATGTTTATTAAATTATATTTAGCTTGCGAAAAAAAATGAAACGCTAAAGTAATAAAATTAGCCATACCATTCCCCGGACAAAAGTTTTACAATAGTTTTTCTAGGTTATTTATTTGTTTTAAACGTTGTTTTATTTGGCTTGAATCAAACAGTTCATTATAACCGATACAGAGATTCTTCCCAATATACAATACAAAAATCACGTGCCAGATTTACATTTGAAGTTAACATGGATTAGCAGGCCTATAGTACCATACCATTGAAAACAACAAAACATGACTGCACAATACAGACTACGTCACAATATAGTATATGCAGTATGTACAATATGAAAAAAATTAATTGCTGAAAAAATAAAACGTTGTCTCAGAAGATTAATTAAAAACTATCAATTTCGAAAACGCTTTGGGCAAATAACAAAATTTTGAATACACTGAAATATTAGGCAATTCATTTCATAGCTTAAGCTTGCATTCCCATGAAGAAGAAGATTTGTAATATCGTTATCTGACAATTCATAAATATTGATATTATCAGAGCCCAATATTTCCTTGATTTTGACAAGCATGTATGTCCTAGCTAGAGTAAAAAGAGGACATTTTAATATAAAATTAAAAAAGAAGCCACACCTGCAATCTGGTAAGACACGAGACCCATCAGTATGAACACAGCCACTAGCCAAAATTCAGTTACCTAAATCCAACACGCATGCGCGTGTGATAGACTGAAGCTGGACGTTTGCCATATGAGTAATGTTTATGATGTACATTAAAGTTTAGGTACTTTTTAGTTCTTTTTTAAATGCCGACGAGACGTCAGCTCACGCAAGTTTGCAAGTAAAGCATTCCAGTAATATATGGATGCCACAAAAATGATTTCTCAAACGTAACCGATCTAACATCAAAGTTTCTATAATTATTGCCATTTCGTACATAGTACGGCGTAATCTCTTGTACTTTGGGCGGAAGAATAGAACAGAGATACTGGGCTGTTAAGTTGTTGATAATTTTGAAGAATAGACAGATGCGACTGTATTTGAAACACAGTGATAACTTGTTTAAGCCACAGTTTAATAATACCTTATCCGGGTCCGATCTGTACATAACTCCTGAACAAATTCTGGCTGCAGTGAGATGAACATTTTCTAAAAGACGCTGAGCGTTTTCATGACAACCTGACCATATAACATTACCATATTCAATTGCAGGTAAAACTGTGTATTTGTACTGGCATTCACAAGTATCTCTAGGTATATAATGAAAAAAAACTACGCAACGTGTTTAATTTAAAGTTGGCTTTCTCAACTAGTTTATTAATATGATACTTCCGGATCAGATCTACTGTGAGTTGTATGCCCTAATGCTTATGTGTGGCAACTTGTTTTAGGATATTGTTACTCATGAATAAAGATGGGTAAACTGTCGGATTTCTTTTCCGCGTGAACAGCAAAACTTGTGTTTTTGAGGGACTGAATGTGACCAACCAAATTTTGGCCCATTCCTGGAATTGTACATAGGTCTAAGTTCAGACGATAGGCTGATTCTATAGAATCATCATTATACACATCTATTAAAAAAATATCATCAGCATATAAGCGCATATCACAGTGAATATTCTTATTAATATCATTAATATCATGTACACCAAAAACAGCAAGTACTAAAATTGAGCCTTGGGGAACCCCAGCTTTAGAAACCTTGTATTTGACGTACTACATCCCAAAATTACTACTTAATGCAAATATGAAAATGTGGATATGATACCACAAAAGTATGAAAATAGTGTAACTAAAAAACATTTTTCGTGCGCGTGATTTCCAAACGACACGGATCCAGAAAAATGGGCGTAGCGTGGCAGCCCTGTGGCCGTGACGGCTGTGTAGCACACCATTGGATAGAGAATTAAGCGGATAATTGCCACTGAGCGCCATCGCGGTAGGTGGCGCTTCTCAAAAATACACATATTTTGACGATTTTCGGACCATAATTCAGGCGGGTTAAAGGCTCGCAATCCGAAATTGTAAGCTAAGGTGGCCCGCTACCCTAGTTACAAGCACGCCAGATTTGGCCAATTAGCACTGTCTAGTTTGTGAATTATTCCAGAAAGATGCGTATTTCGGAAACTAAACATTGCAGAACCAAAATAACAACAGATCTTGAATTTCAAATTTTCGACCGGACATCCCCTTTATTGTCGTTTTCTGGCTAAGTGAAACTCGACGCGCGACTTTGACAATTTGCATCAGATTCTACGTTTTATTGCGAATTCAGTGATGTATGGCACTCCTCTGTAGGACACATCTTCCGTTCACAAAGCGTTTAAATGAAACCATGTCGATACCTAATGGTCGATGGTGACTTCTAGGTCAGTTAAGTCTTCAGTGTTAGTCGCGATAGACTGGCGAAAATAACACTGGCGAATTGTATACTGGCGAAACGACATTCAACCGTGCTTGTTCACCTATCGTTACTGTTTCTGAGATTTAGTTACAGCTGACTGCCAATTGTGCTTTGTTGCTGATTTGCAATTCAGCCTACAAGCCAAAGAAATATGACAAACCCAAAATTTTCAAAATTATTTGTAGAAACTTGCAACCGTTAATCACAATTATGTCTGATCCTAATTATATAAGAGAAAAAAATCATCAATAGACAACAGAGAGAAAGTTTAAAAGAGCTCCACGAAGGCAAAAAACTAACCTACACGTACAGACGAAAGACACTACTTCTCACTAGTCTGAGCTAGCCTATAAATTAAGCAAGAGTATCTAAACTGTACAGACAAGCTCAGACATACTTCTAACGACATACTATTTGTAGTTTGAATGTCATTCGTAAAGACAAAATTTCACTTGGATACTGAATGTTCACTTTCCGAGTATAAATTGTAAGATATTTATGCATTGATTTATATGTATTTCTTATAATTTACAAGACAACGGATTTAAACAAAAAGCCAATCAGCTGAATATGGAGAACGTTCGTTGGTTGGTGGAGAAATAAAAGTTAGATAAATAAGACGCCGGTGTGTCAGGAAATTAATACAAAATATTGCGCCTTACTTGACAAAGTCAAGTTGCATGCTTGTGGCATTTGTTGGATTTTCACTCATTCGTTTAAATAAGAGCCCAGAGAGAGAGGCTGTTATACAATGGCATTTTGGTTATGAGATTTATCTCTTTATGTTCTGGCATGTTGTTATACATATTGTAACGAACTTCCCCTCCCCCAAAAAATCATGTTGTTACTCCCCGGGGGGAGAATGGCCTAGTCCTGCACGAACCCGAGCTGAGTACATGAGTCAGTTCAAGCGAGCAATCTCCAAAGCAGTATATCAGACCAATACGCCAAGACTATGCCACACACGCTAATGCAAAGACTGCTTACGATTCGGAAGCAAGGAAGCAATTAAATTCGCAAAACAGTGAAACACAGAAAAGATTACCGTTTGACCTTTTCAGCGAAAATCCGGTTCACAAGAGATTTAATGTGTCACAGAATTTCAACAAGCAGTCTAACTCCAAAACTATTTCAAATGTCATTACAGCTGGATAAGTGAGGTAAATTCTCTCGAACTTGGAACTATTCTAATTATGAAGCCAATGTCTCACTTTTCTTACATTGATTTCTACTTACGATTAATAGCATCCTGAACATCTAGAACTGTCTTACAAAATAGCACTTGTTGTTCGATGTGGAAAATTAGGCCAAAGAATGACTGACATGATCTTTGCCTGCGACTTTGAGATAGTGCTACCAAAGTATTGAGGTTTTTTTGCTACAGACGAATAGTGAAGGTGCAGAAGAATCTGGTCAAAAAAGGAACTGTGACTAAGCTAAACTTAATTTGAAACTAGGAAGCCAATTAGCACGCAAGCCATAAAATGGAAAAAATTTACATAGTACGTTATTGCGTTATTGCTTAGTTGCACATTCTAACTATTGGAACTTTTTGCTAATTTGCTAAAAATGTCTACAGGTATTTTTGCAAATCAATTTAATAGGTTTATTAATTAAAAATTAGTTTTTGTCTTCAGATTTTGCACCATGAACAATGATGCTTCGTCACAAAATAAATAGTTATTATGTCATTGTTAGTATTGGCGTTTGTGGTTTCGTTGTATTTAATTTTATATTTTATACAATTTAGCAATCTGTAAGCCACAGTCCAACACTAATTGGCAGGTGTAGTTATTGGAAGTGGTTGTGGCGGAACAGGAATTTAGGTTGTTAACAAAATTAACCTCTGAGATGAGACAAAGAATTAGCAGAAGATTTTCACCGCGTTCAAAAACGTTCTCCTCCTGATTTTCCCGGCGGTTACTCATTTATTTGTTGACCGTGCTTGATATTACTTAACTCCGTTCCTTAAAAATACACTATGACCATTCAGCATCGATTAACTTTTATTATATAAGAATGTCCTCTGCACACGTAAACTATTCTTTAATAATATTTATTATGTAGCAACTGTTACATAATAGAGCTACCCGATGTTATTAAACCACGGTAAATAACTATTAAAACTCCACAAGCTTTACAATTTAATAGCAATTACTAATTAATAAGAGATACTGTTCCATAACTACCACATTCAATGACATAGCGATTATCGATACAATATAGTGCAGTGACCCTTTCAACTTAACCCTCTAATATCAACGGTTATGTAACCCGTGTGATACAAACCTAACAAGTCTTCAAAACTTTAAATATTTTTACCATCTCGAAGTTTTTTTATCATTACGATCTAGTTTTAATATGCTGTCATCTAATTCCCAATTTGCAAGAGGACCACCGAGCGACCCTATTTCGTAAATCTGCACAAACTAATTCAATATCATATCGACCATTTATCTTTGCCAGATCATGTACGAGGACAGGATTACTGTTTAGAAATTTGGCTTCACCACATGTAGGCGTTACATGAAAATGGACACAAAACCTTGTTTAACTACAAAGACTCTTTAGAAACCGCACGCCAAACGTTGAATGTGAACTACTAATGTTAGGATACTGCACTAATCGATGACAAACCATTGCAAAAATACCCTGCCTACTTGTAACCCAAGTATAGTCGGTTGTGCAAACTGCAGTTGGCTTATACTGATCGATTAATAATATGCAGCGATTGTGCTTACCAGAGTACCAATCCTTTAATGTGTTATATGTGGTAGTGCAGTAAAGTATCCGGAAGGCAGTTGCACACAGTGTTCACGCTGGACATTAACCACGCTATTTGCACGAACATGTTCCGCAACACAGGCGTGGTTACATTGGTTAAAGGTGCGATGAAAAAATTGAATCTATAGAATGGGAACTAACCCGACGAACCCTTTACTTATTTATCGTTTGAGTGCCCAGTGGTCGACTGAAGAAGACATACTAAAACAGCACGGTACACTGCTACCTACTCTGTGCCAGTCAAGAACGGCAACAATCGCACGCGCTGACGAATTTCTCTGACCCAACAATGGCTCTTGCCGTGTTGATCCAACGTACTTTGGACAAGACAAATGGCTCATTGTATCAAATTGGTACTTTTAGTTTTGCTAAAGAGCAAAACAGCAAACGGAAAGACAGTAAAAGTCTCGTTAAAACCTCACATCCTAACCAAACAGCATCCAGAATCAGCAGGAGGGAACCTGCTCATCGGATTTTGGGCGGTATTCCTAACTGCTGCAAAGTTACCTCCACCGAACTATTACCCAGCTGAACTACTTTTTGTATGCGTAGCAGATTGCTTGCTGCTAAGTAACTTCTTACCACATGCCACGAAACGCAACAAACACCAAATATACATTTGAGCAAGTAATCTTTATCGTAAATTGCTACAATTAAACACCCGATTTACCTTCTTCCAGTTTCAAAGGAGAAAATGTCCCTATCGAATCCATACCTCCGCAAGCAGTGCAACGGCCACCGGACGGTTTTTGAGCCATCTTGTTCAACGTAGACGATGTCTTCAGTCGTAACTTCCATGTTTCCTTGCCCCAGTGTAGTTTCTTCACCCAAATTTGCCTCATCAATCCTGTCAACTGCAAAAGTCTGCTCTTGGCTTCCCTTATTAAAGAGTGTGCAGTTGAGACATCCCATAATTTCAGGATAAACAAAGACTTTCGATCCTGTCAGATAGATCGATAGGAGGAGACCATTTGTGTCACAGTTTATCGATTGCTTTAATATGCCGCTTCAACCAAATGATCTTAGAACATATTCATGCCACTGGTTTGCTAAAATACAAATCAAAACACAGGTTACGAACATTTCCTGTTCTTATTTTACTTATTTATTTATTTATATTATTTGGTTTATTTATTCGTTTATTTGTTCGTTCGTTCGCTCGTTCATTCATTCATGCATTCATTTGTTCATTTGTTTGAAAGTATTTTAATTTTTTTCTACTTTTGTAAGGAGGTAGTAATGTAGTATCGCCTTATTAATGGGAAAGACACCTGACTAAAAACAATGCCAAACCACTTCTCTGAATTAGCTAATTAATCTCACACAACTGCAATAAAGTTCTAAGGAGAGAGTTGAGAAAGTTATTCTGCTTGACTGGGTTCGCATAGTTTGGAAGTCTAGTTACCATCCATCTCTTCATACATTAATCAGAGCCAGAAATGTTCAGGAAGCCGATCGTATGCTAAACCACTTTTCTATACCATAGTGTCTTAACACTAACATTGCCAACATGACTCATTATGCTACGTAACAGCAAAAGAAACCATAATTTGCGTTAATTACTGAAAGAGTGTGAATGTTGAGCAGTTATATCAACGTTGGGGACCCACTTAAAAGCGACACGTAATTAGATTCCAGTGAGAGTTGCAATCTCAGGTTTACCGGTCATGATTAAGATTGCATAGAGCGAAAAGCAATGTCACTGCTTTCACACACACAGAAGTAACTTGAAGCTGCACAAAAGCTAACAAAGTAACCATCGTGGCGCTCTATGATTATGCTTAGTAGATTACCAATTTGATCATACAAATTGGCTTCGTTTTCCAATATTAATTAAATGTTGGCACAGCGTTACGATGAGGGAATGTTTCCAGGCAAAAGATAGTAGGTGTTATGACCTGTTTGGCTTGCTTCTCATTATTTCCGGCGTTCTTAATGGCACTGGGAAGCTTTGATAGATTTGGATAAAGCATCCATAACTACAAACACAATTATAAATGTTCACGATGGATATAAATAGCCTATCATCCACGAATCCGTTAAATATATTTATACTTATTTGTATTATTCGCAGTTTTTTCTATCCTTGTTGCATTCAAATACATTAAGAGGTTGTTAACCACGAAGTGGAATAGCTTAGCTATGGGCATAAGTATTTGCGTCTGCACAAGATATTTAAAGTTTTAATCTTGCAACTAAAAATGATTTATTAAGTCATGTAGATTTGTCTTCAAAAAATTGTCTAAACCATGTCTCGCTACTGACCTAACCATGTTTCATCATTTACAAAAATAGTATTAGCTTAGTGTTGTTAGTGTTATTATATAAAAAAATAACAATATTTTTAGATATACTAAGATACAAGACTATCTTAGCTACATATTCTTGCTCCCACAAAACAAAATCTGGTTAAATTGCAGCAAGAATCTTAGCGCTTATTATATGTCTACATCTAAATATATAAGTATATTTCAGTAGAATATGTTATATGTTTACCCTGTAAAAGGTAAACTGGGATATGGAAATATGGAAAAGTGATAAAAAGTGTTGAAAACAAGATAAAATAAATGCTTATTACTAGTAGATGGAAAAGCTAGAGGAGTGACGGCAGCTGTTAGACGATTTTATAAAGAATGAGAGTTTTCTTGATGAACGCATCAAAGTACATGTACATATTTTTCTAAAAAAGTTTCACTTTTCAGTGAAAAAACTAATGTGCTTCTTAGCATACAAAAATTTTTCACGAGTGCATAAAAAACTGCGAACTTTACTTAGAATGGATCGTTTAGCTAGTCAATTAACTGATCAGTAAATTTTGACCGAATTTCCCATTTAGTGTATTTTTTATTATTTTTAGATACATTTAGTTTATACTTTCACTATCAAAAATGTTTCCCGAACTCGTATATGGTTAAGTGCTCGGCAAATTATTTCTTCAAGAATGCAAGCCTCAGTAGGAAGTTAATGAAGCTGCACAAAACGTTTTTAGGAGCATCACTACAATCCATCTGAAATTCGTGCAAATACATGGACAGTACTTTATAAAACAGTTATACTTTCAACAATGGAATGTCATGAATACACAGTACAAACTACATACAGACACACATACATAAGCAACAGCAATAGTAACACAGAATGCTATTGTTATATTAGCTAATTGTTTCTGCATGGATTTAGTACTTTAGTAATTAAAAACAGAGACTCAGACGGTATATAGGTAATAGAAATTCATTATCGCGCATTCATTATCCGGTATCACGTCTATGGAACGCCTTTTAGATAAAATTGATAGTCAATTTTATAATTTTCATATCACCACTACTTACAAGAAAAAAATTATTATTATCATTAATATCTCTAAATTTTGGTACAATTAAAGCTACTTTATCATAAAATATAATTCTCAAGGCATTATAAAAAGACATCTAGTTACGAAGTGTAGTTGTTCCTCAATTTCATTAGGGCATACATATACCATTATTTGTACATGAATGCTTCCTTGTTTACGATATCCACCGTGTTGGTGCATTTAGTTACAGCGTATTTATTGATATCAAAAAAGCAAGTAGTTCTCTAATTGACAGTGCATTTTAAAAGTTCTATACGTTCGTCATTTACTTTAGCTTTCAGTTCTGTTATGGTTGTAAATTTCATTTACCACAATTGTTCATAATCATTCGTTATTCTTTTATCTAATTTGTTGAAATCTCGCTATAAGTGACTCTACACGTATAATAACACTTTCTAAACATAAAATGACACTTCTGTTTTCATAAACCTCGGCAACCACATTACTTGATTGGCATTTTGTAGTCTCGAAAAGTGTGAAATTGCCTTTCACTTGCAAGAAGACATTGTGTTTACTGTGTGACAGTAGCTGTCTAGATGTGGAAACACTGCACATGATGTGACAGTTCAGATGACTTGACAGCTCAGCTACTGTCAGCACCTCTCCACGCCGTTTACTGTCGGCCACAGTAATAATCTATAAAATGGAACAGACAGAACTCTAATGCATATCAATTATTGGTCCAGCACGAAATTTCACTTACTTACAGTAGCACACTGCTTGGAAATTCAATTGAGTTGTAATTTATAAATAAATATCATGCTGTCCGCAGTCGCTCGCTTCCAAAGGCACACGACCAGGAGATTTTGATAAGGCAATTTCGAGGGCCAAGTGGCATAATGCCAGCAGTAAAAAAATTATTGACAACGAAACAAATTTCAGCATACACAACTGGACGAGACAAAATACATAAAACAAAGGTTGTCCACTCACACAGAATATCAATGCCCTAAGTTCAAGTGCGGTTTTAAAAACATGATGCGGTAAAGGTGGTGGTAGCAATACTGATATACTGTAGCTTTAAAAATTTTACAGTTATTTGTAAGTAATAAAACTCAGTCTTTGATTAATTGTTTTTGCCAAGTTCAAAATCTAGTGATTACTTTACTTGGTGTAGCATTCATAAGGTTACTGAGGTAAAGTTTGTATCCCAGAATTCTGCAGATTCCCTCAAGCGCGTGAGTAAATACAGAAACAGATTAGATGCTCTTCATCTTGGACTTTCATACCTATAAGGCCATATAATGTAACTGATAATAAATTGTGCCTCTTTTTATATTACTGTATCCTTATTTTGGCATTTTGCAAATGTTATCATGACTCAATCATCGTCATAACATGCATTCCTCATCAAAATGCTGAATTTCTACCTTTTCGCACTTTGTGTTCATCTTAGAAAGAAATTGTATGCTCACGGTAAATCTAATAAATTATAAAATTTTAACTTGATCGCAGCTACATCGCTTTTCTACGGGAATCCTAGCAAATCGGTGTGAGCTCAAGCGCGTTCTAGCAGCTATACGTTGATATTCGGATATATAGTCCGAAATACAAAATCCGTAGAATGACTCATCTTGAATTTTGAAATCAGCTGTACGTCGCGATGTATCCAAATCTTGTAAGGCGCGTGGTTTTGCGTCTATATCAGATTTCGGGCTCTTCAGAATCTCTCAATTTCTTTGGCACATTTCCCCATAGTGTATATAGGGCTGTATCTAGGTCTGTCTTAGTTCAAGAGCTGACCGTAAATAAACTAAGTAAATAAAAGAACTAGATGCATAAAAATCATTGGCAGTGACTTTCTTTAAAAAATTCAATTGCCTTGATTTAATTTCAAATTTACAGCTGATTATATATGTATATACCGCTCTCAATATGCACCAGATCAGTACATGTATATCGGGCGTACAGTAAACACTTCTTTCAACCTCTGCAGCATTGACTGACAGATGCACTGCAAATTATTGGCCAGATATGATTCGCACCCACACAAAACAATGCTTGACATAGCACTTTGCCAAACCAATTTCTTCACTGAAAGGGACGTCTTTATTTTTAGCAATGAAAGAAGAATATTTTCAAAGAATGGCCATCTTTACATAGATGAGAAGTTGAAACTTGATTTTCAGCTTGTAGTACGATGATTATATTGCATAAAGTTATTCGTAAATTGTTGTATGTTACGTAACTTACGTGTGCATAACTTATCTGCGTATGTGCTCATAACTGCTGTACGTGAATTAAACTTAAATCGCTTACGCATGGGGAGGTTAAGTGCACTTAACGGTTCGTATTTACTAGTGATACATGAATCGCAACTAATTCCTTAAGCATGCGTAAATCGTTCGTACGCACAAAGTGTGTACTCAGCACAACTGAGAAAATGTTTATATTTATGAAAATTTCAAGATTTACTATGTGTAGCAGGTTCATGTATGGCATTTTGCCACTTAGTATCCCTGGTATCAGTACTTTCTAGAAAGTAATAGATTGGTAATTAGAGGAATGTTGCGCGTATATTGCAATAGAATTTACAATTCATATGTGTACGCTACCTTACTTGTTGCTATATATGATATTGTTCTTAAACTTTAAAATCAGATTTTTAGTTGTAGGCAAACCTTATCTTTAATGCAACAGAAATTAATCAGTCTATGTGACTGTATAAGTACTGCTTATAATTCTACGAAAGAAAAACGTATAGTTACTATGGTACGTTTACAATGGGGAGAGGAAAGAATTGGTTAATTACTTCCTTTGCAATCAATACACCAACAGGTAAAGCTCCTAACAGTAATTATTTTAAGAAAGTTTACTGGATAAGTAAACAACCCGGACTCAATATGTTGTTTCGCACCATCGACTTTTGTCTAGTTAAAGTTCATATGCAAATAGATAATTGACGATGAGAGAATTTGATTAACTGGAAACATCCGTTTGTTACAACTATTAAGGTTGGCTACATTAGGATTACTCGGCTGGTACCTTTCTTGTTAAGTATCACTCTGTCGATGCTATTGGGTGTCGGACAGTCATTTGTTTGTCGTCGTTAAAAAGTCTATGGGAGTCGCTTGAATTTCACAATGTTCAAGTCGACTAAAGTCAATCGTTTGCCATCATCCTAAAATAACTGTGGTCCATCAGTTTTCAACGTCATCGATCGTGGTCATCAGTGTGTCACCTTACTCATGCATAATGTTTCAACAAGCGCCACAGAATATTAATTTAAATTTCGCACAAACTAATACTGCCTATTCCAACTTTTGCAGCAATCAGCTTACAACCACAAGGACACAAAGTCTACTAATAAGACTTCGTGAATAATAAATTATAATATCTGGATTTATACTGTGTTCGATTTGATGAATTCAACAGTCCTTGTTAAAAGCAGTCTCGTTCTAATAAATGTGACATATTTTCTGGGACGTAAATCTCACGTTTATAGACTTGCACAATCTGCGGCTGTCTAATAGATAACGAATATAAACGATGGTTTTCTCGATTTTTCATCATCTGAATTTAATCAAGTGTCGCGGTTGCCACAATAACTCCTTTTACAAAGAAACCATCGTGCAAAACTCAGTCTTATTAATTTTTGCACAAGTAATCTTCTTATTCAGTTTATTTACATGATGTACAACCACATTTATCAAAATAAACAGGATACCCAAAATTCTGCATTGGGATTCGAACAAGTTTCCCTCTAATAGTAAGGCAACGTGTGCTCAACCTGAAGAAACTAAAAGAGCTTGAAAGAGCAGTTCATAATCAGTTAACCAGCTTCTTCACTGCAAATGACTAGTTAGTTAATGAGCAGTCAGGGTTCAGGAAAGATCAGCACAGTAGCGCGACAGGCATTGTCAATGTTACAGATTACGTTTTAGCAAATGGATAATTGTGAATATGGAGGTGTGATCTTCCTAAATTTAAAAAAGGCGCTTGACATCATAAATCACCAAATATTAATTGAGAAACTTGAAAAACAGTTTGGCATCAAAAACAAAGAATTGATATGGCCTTCAAGTACCTTGTGTAATACAAAACAATTATTGCACTGTTGTTGGTAGACGCAATGTTTAACTGTCGCAATATATTCACAGGAGTACCATACGGCTCCATTTAGGTGTTTTATTGTTTATAATGTTTATTAATGACATTACGAAAATGGTACGTCGTAGTAAACTGGTATTATGTGCTGATGAAACTGCTAGTATGTCAAACTATAATTGTTCAACCACTCTTGAAACTGATTTGAATAATGACCTCAGTCAGTGATATTGCAGTATGGATGAATCACAATAAGCTAACTTTAAATATGAACCAAACTAAAGTAATGTTGTCTGGGACAAGTAGAAAATTAAAACACGTTAGTGAATTTAATTTATTACTAAATAAATGTCATATTGACATTGTCAGTAGCATGAAATATTTAAGTACTCACTTTAACCTCAATTTAAAATCGAACAAACATGTTGATAAAATTGCTGGTAAAATATCGCAGAAAGTCTCGGTTGTTGAAAATATCAACAGCTATATCCCACAGAATAACATTAAAACTTTGTTTAATGCTATCTTAGTGCTTCATATAGCTATTGTTCTGTTTTGAAACCAGGTTTGAAAAATATATTGATGTCGCATTCAAAAATTACAGAATAGAGCATTGAGAATAATCCTAGGTTGCAGTACTCGAGATTCTCATGCAAACGACATGTATAATGAACTAAAGTTCATGAAAATAAAACAGAAAAGAGATTATCTGAAAGCAGTAATGATTATATCTGAGTCAGAACTTTCGATTTACTGCAAGTGTTCATAATCGCATCACAAGGTCACAGTTATTGTCATCTAATCAGTTATATGTAAATGTTGTTAAGCTTGAGCATGATAAGCATACATTTTATTACCCAGGGGTTATTCTTCCAAATTACATGAACATTTAAAGCATTTGCTAAAACTAATTTTTGTGTATTGAATCAGATATCAGTCGCAGTTATGTACCTCATTACTTTATTTCTTTTGTAATTAACTTAATTTTGTTTGTTTTAATACTAGTCGTGACTAAATTATTACCTGATAATTACTTTATTCTGTATTCTGTTAGAGAATCATGAACGTAGTATTGTCATGAAATTGTATGCATGAAATATATATATATATATATACATGTGTGTGTGTGTGTGTGTGTGTGTGTGTGTGCGTGCGTGCGTGTGTGTGTACATATGAATATATTTGTAATGACTTATAAAGCAGTGCTTTGCAATGATGGAGTTACTTTCATAAAAGATTACTATAAATAAATAAATAAATGAAAAATACATAAAATAAATGCACTAATTTTGAAAAAACTAAATCCATGTTAACAATAATGGTAACTTAACTTGCTGTTCGTAGTAAATAATTCTAAAGTTCAATCAAAATCATTTAAAACAGTTAACGCGAAGAATTAAAGTAAGTTATTTTACATTTTTTACAGGTTTCGCTCATTTTTTCGGGAAAATCAATCTAATTTACCAAAGTCAACGGATAACTGTTATCTGGAAAATACATCAGCTGAGTTCAGCTCTAGCGTAATAGTAAAACATAGATTTTATAGTTAGCATTAGAACAGGCTATTTTCTGCTTCCCCAAAAGTGAGATACTAAACTTTAACATACAAGTACAAATACTATAGTTTAAGAAATAGTAACCCTTTCGTATCATGCACAGCTAAATGCATGTGGTTTACATTATTATCTGAAACATTTCGATACTAAATATATATACGCACCTGCATATATTGTATTCTATTGGCAACTGTTTAACGTGATTAATAAGTACAATACACTAATAATGGTTTGTCTTGCCAGCTGCCCAGTGAACAAGGAAAGAATGACGCAGCCTGCCTATAGAATCCCTTATAAATGCCATACCAGCATCGATCTGATGCTCAGACTCCCTACGCAGCAGGACGACAGCTTTTATAAAACTTCATTAGCGTGTTTAAGAATGACAACTTAAGCTTTATGTAGTTTCAAAACTGTTTTATGCACTGACATTCTATTAATTATGCGTCTTAATCATTGATTGCAATCCAATTAGCATTTTAGCAGTACCCTTAATAATACAAGTTCCATATCCCTACAAAAGTTTAATTAATAATTCAACCCTTATTTGTAACGATTGTAGAAGTAGAGTTTCCAAACTTGTCTGGCGGTAAAGTCAGTGATAACCACTGACCAAAGCTTTCAGGTCTTTGTAAGTCGCATGACCACTAGTGACATTTCACCAAGATTAATTCATGGTAATCCGCTACAATGCAAATGCAAGCGGTGCTGGCGAAATGCCAGAAGTTAGCATTGCCTGAATATTGATGGGAAGTGGAATTTGACGCCTACGACAAATCTAGCCGTTCAGTATTAATAAAGTTATTATTCTAGAATAGCTTCTGTGCTAACGAGTTTGGAATTCGGGACTTTATCATTTCTAATTGAATGTTTTTTCGGGCGTTTTGAACTAATTCCGTTCTATTCCCATTATACGGAAAGTCTAGTCGAATTTCTTTTAAGCTGCTTAAAAATGCTGAGTTAAAACTGAAATATGTTGCACTCATGGGTGCAAACTGATTTTTGTGCATAGATTATCGCAAAACTAATTTTAAGCAACAAGCATTAAACAATACTGAAACAATCGCAAAACTTGTTTTCAAATTAAAGTTGTGAACGAATCACAGAGCAGCATATCTTTAACTAGCACTACAAATGCACTTGAAAGAATCACAAACGGGGTTTAGACTAGTATGAACTCTAAAACGAAATGATCGCAAAACTACGCTAAATCCTAAGCTACGAAAACAGATGCAAAAGTAGGGTCGAATTACCTTTTGCACTTAAACAATAACAAACCTGTTTTAAAATGCATAATTTGTGATATATTTGCAAAACTTCATTTACAATTAGAATTCTCACTAAAATGGCTGTGAAACGATAATTACAATCCATGGTTTTAAAAGTGTAGGCATAACTCTGTTTTCATCCTAAATTACTTTTTGATATCACCATACTTATATATTTATAGCACTTATTACCTGCAAACTATAGCAACGCCGATTTTTACTGCAACAAATCTATTGTATCAACAAACGGTCAAAACGTGCTCAGGCACTATCGTTCTAAATTACTAAGTTCTAAAAGGCCAGGTTCATATTACCTAGCTTTTGGAATGTTTATCGATATACTGGATTTGTTGCATTGAAACTGGCACTAGCTGTTGGATTTTTGCTTTTTGCAAGAGTGTATGAAGGCCGGATCGTGTAGCACATCGCAAAATTTCCCAACGGCAGTGTCAGTGAAACTTTTGTTGTAAATGAATTGAAAAAAGTTGAAATTACTGACTCCTACTCACGTGTTGTGTAACCGAGACGATAAACTCTTGACAACACTCGAAAATCCCTTGGGTGATAAACACGAATGTAAAAGAGCAACTGTTGGGCAAAGATCTCGTTAAGAGAGAATTATAGAGAACTGAGATTTATAGACTTATTTAGTGATAGTTGTAATGCTCTCTAGTAAATAAGTAATGTGTAACTCTGAAACGAAAAGCTTGTCGTGCATAAGTTGACCAATGAGCACATTATGTAGAATCAAGATCCCTTCAAAACACAGCCGTTTTCTGCTATATAATATACATTATTGTTTAAATTACTTGTATACATTTATTGTCTTGTTTTATTACATACCCAGTGCACTTGAATGTAGTACTAGTGCAGTAATTGAACTGAACTAAACTGAATTGAAATGTACAATTTTTCAAGACACCGCCCCTAACTGCTAGTCTACTACACCTTAGCCTGAAAATGGCGGACAGCTGAGCTGTGACGTAGGCAGATCACAAGCCTTCCCGACCTATGTTTTGAAGGAGCCTTGCATAGAATGTTCCTGCATTACTGATTCTTATTATGTGCTTGCAGATGCTAAGTGTAACAATACCATAGATATGGTTTGTGTACATCAAAGATCTCGGTGAATGCTTAGCAGCATTCTGCATTCTAGACTGTCTTGCTGTCCTGATCTTCTTTGTTTAAGATCCTAATTAGTTTAATAAATACTACTTTATTATGCACGCATTCGTCTGGTTGCTAATATTATTGTAGTGTGTAACATTAAGGTGTTCAAGGTTTTTGAACCAAACACTACATTCTTAATGACTTGTTGCTGTCTGCACTGAGGTTGACTGATGTGGTGCCACGCACTATAGACAGAATCACATTTCCTGTGTTCACGTATACGTTGTGTTGTGTTGTGTCGATGATGACGACAGAGGTAGGTCTAGCAATGAGACAAGATGCTCGCATTCAAATGGTGGTGGCAATCTTGGTTACGTATTTACAATAACACCATGATATTTGAACCTAAATCTCCACTATTTGCTCAAAAGAATATGTTCGGGTCTAAGTTCATTAGTAGTGACAATTTGAATTTGTTTTATTGTCTAGCTTCATCACCTTTTATTTATCAGGAGCAGACTAAAGTGGTTTTTCTTGTTTGGAAATACGTAAGCTGCTCACGGAGAATGATTCCTTGAGCTTAGCCATTGGGGAAAGTACAGTGGGTTCTATTCTACAGCCTCGATCAGCCGGAGCAACTTTTTATCGTTATGTATCAATTAGTGATAACAATATTATAGAGCTGAATCATGTAGTATAATTTAAACAGTAAGTAATAATTAATTAATATGCGGTAAAAATTAGATTAAATATTACGACCGCTAATGTTCAATTGAGCACTTGTGTGAAAATGTGTAAGAATATGTGTGAAGAGAGCTTTCTGAGATTGCAGATTCCTGTTTCGATAATTAATTGTAACGGTTGCGAATGTAATTATGAGTCATATAGTCATGCTATTGATGATTATTGTACTAGTATAATTAGGGTCTTAACATATGCTGCTTCTAGTTGTATCCTCAAAAGCTTGCTTTAAATTTAGGATCAAACAGAGATATAGCCGGTTGGAACGATTTTTGTCTAGAAAAATACAATTATTCGCGACATATTTTCCTTCTATGAAGAAGCATTCACTGTCCCAGACTGTACAGTAAAAAGACATGAAAAGAGCACCGTGCCCAGTTTAAACTCTCATTGAGATATTGCAGAAATAACGAGAAAAACACTACGAGCAGATAAACTAGAAAACAGTCTCTCTTTATCTAATAAGCCTGATATATTTTGGAAAAAGATTAAACGATTCAATAATGCCAAAATGCCTTTACCCGGTAAAATTGGTAGTGCTTATGGCGAACAAAAAATAAGTAACATATGGAAAGATGTACACATGTACTAAATTATGAGTGATATAGTTTATATAATAGTGATACATGCAGTAGCAATTCAAATGATTTCAACATTTTTGTATGTGATACGCAGTCAGCTCTAAGCAAGTTAAAAATGAATCGGAAATATCAGTTCACCCGATAACTACAGGCCTATTGCTATTGCCAGTTTATTAAGTAAAATACTTGGAACAATAATTGTTACTAAATGTAGCGAAAATTTTCTTACTAATGATGCACAGTTTAGATATAAGAAAGCTCAGTGAACTGAAGGTTTTAATATCACAAATGCACTAAGACAACGTAGGGTACTATCGCCTCATCTCTTTAATGTCTATGTAAATGATTTGTCATCAAAATTAAATAAAGTGAAGAGCTGTCGGGTAAGCGAGTTAACTGTAAATCATATCTTGTATGCTGATGACAGAATAATTTTTATCTCTACGATATATGTTTTACAGGAAATTTTAGATTGATGTATAAGATATTCAGATATTCAGAAATTCACAATATTCACTTTAGTACTAAGAAAACAAAATTTATATTTTTTCGCCCTCGTGGATTTCAGAACAAATAACCCAAATGCATTGTCAAAAACTGCATTGTTTTTTAGAACACAAAAGTACAAAAAATCCAAAGTGCACAGTGCACGTGCGAGACAAAAATTACCTATTTCGTTTCTCTTTTATTTCATCACCTATATATAAAAGCACCATTAATCATAATAATGCTCTAATGTGGTTCTATATAGATTAATGTCTGACTTTTCTGGCTTCTAACTTCTATAAAGGCGGAGATGTAAGCGAATACAAAGGTCTCGTGCTTCTTTGTGTTAATTTGCTAGGTTACCTGGGGTAGTTTGATGCGCCACTTTTGTTGCATATCAGCGGATTGCGGGGTGACATTACACCAATAACAGCTCGAAAATAATTTGCAGACATGGGTATTTCATTACTAACAGCTCGCTTGACCAACTGAACTTATACAGGTATTCTGTGAATTGGTAGCGTTTAAAGGGACAGACTGAACAAACAGTCAGCAATATTTTAAGCAAACTTGACCAAAAAGAGGAAACTTGAAAGAGTCTGCCGAATTTGAATTAGCGACATTAAATTATTAATGGAACTTTCATGACCACAAAACCATATCGCCTCTTAATTCAATCCTACTAACACACCAATCAATCCAACAGTTCCAGGTATTAGCTTACTCTCAGAGTAATTACTAATTGATGATTTTTTTTCAAATCATTTACAGCTTAGCCTTAGATTAATCCATATAAGACATATAAGACATGGCGGACCATCAAGATTTTTTACAATCTTAACTAAGATATCTTTAATGATGAAATGATACCAGCATCTTTAATGGTGGAATGGACTTACTAGTTGCAAACTTTTAGATCAAACTTGAGCGAAAAGAAGAAATGTGGAAAAATTAGGACTGAGAATTGAACCAACGACTTTTGAATTATTGATAAAAAATATAAACTCTCTTCGTTTTTAACAACTTAAATAGCTCAGTGATTGCAGCCTGAGCTTAGCGACGACTGTAAAGGGCCGTAAAAGGTTATGTGCATTTTACCGATTACTTGTATAAAGCCCGAATATGCAGTTCAGTGTTTCAACTTAGAGATTCATTTTTGCTTTTGCTAGATTCCAATCTCGTCATAACTATTTTACATTAAGTAGGCCTTAGTGCTCGTTGAATAATGGTTGCCAGCGTGCATAATTTCGAATAAGACACACTAATTTCCTATTTTTTTGTATAAATTTGTGATTTGTTAAAAATCATCCAGAACTTTGAAAGAACATTTCGACTTTTATCAAAGGTCACGTTCATTTCAGTGCATCATAAGCTGCATCGTCAGTTGATACAGGTCGAAATGTTATTTCAATTTACATATTTTTTATTTTTTTAAATTAATATATCTGAGTTTAAATGCTTGTTTTGCCAATTAATATGACTTAGTTAGAGTAAATATATAATGATGCTATTAGAGTGTGAACAGAATCAATTTGGCGTGATGCAGGAATTGCATCTGTTTTTGATGTCTTTCAACTGTCATCATCGTGTGTTTTCATCACAAGACGTCTAAGCCAGATGACCCAGAAGCAGTAAATCTCCACACTAAACACTCTGTTTCTGATCTCCTTGATATCCTTGAAAATTCTCTCAAACTGTCCAAAAAGCTTTCTGAACATCAAGATAAATGCACCCATAACCTAGAATACTTCTAAATTTTACCACTAATGCCTACTCGATAAGCTTTCTCTCGAAACTCGCATTTTCTTCATTTTGACAAATACAGGACGATTATTTTCGCCGCCTCGCAGAAATGTACGTTTGCCACGCAACAATTTTTGGAAAACCTTTTTAAATTAATCTGGCTGATGACAATATAGCTAGCTGTAGAAAGGAGCGGATTTATCTTCTTTTGAGGCCATAAAATGGTCATAATCTATTTCAGCGAGCTTAAGTAGGACAATTAAATACGTATCAATAGGCTCCCTGCCTTGTCTTGATATATTAGACACGAATGAAAGTCGTTATGGCGACGTATTTTAATTCAAAGCCGTCCTACTTCTGTTAGAAGTGGAACGTGGGCGTGACAGACAAGTAAAAGGAAAACAGGTAATTCTTGGTTAATTTTGCAATATGATCTGTTGGTAAAATGTCAGAATGAGTATCAGCTTCACTAAAGATAATTTTGCGTAACAAAATAGAGAAGTGAAATATACGTCTGACAGTTGAAGGCATCCTGTTTTCAGGCATATCAGTTACATGTATGTCACATATTTTACAGTTAAGAACAATGCTCGCAGCTTTGTGTTGACATGTGTGTAACCATGCCAAACGTGTTTTTCCAGCATTATAATAAAGTGTATCAACATAATCGAAATGAGGTACAATGAGACCATTGCACAGGGAAAGGGCGGTTTTTCGAGTTAAACACCATCTAATCCTATTGAAAAAACTAGTTTGCATGCCAATTTTTTATTATCTGTTTGATATGATCACTGAAATTATGTAAGGTCGATATCTAAGTTATTCTAACTTAAAATGAATGTTGGCCCATCATACTTGGCTTAAGCGGGCCAATAATTTGGAATAAACTATCTGTTCACGCACGAAATTGTGTAAATAATAATAAAAATTCATTATTACTATTAATATTATTATTATTATTATTATTATATTATTATTATTATATATTCATATATAGACTGTCCGTTAAGAAGTCTTCTTGGGACAATTACAATCTTTAAGTATGGGCTACCTGATTACCAGCAGAGAATATAATATGATAAAGAAAATAGAAAACTTTCGTTGTTCAAGAAATGTGACTCTGAAGGCGCCAAAGCGTGTAAAAATACAAGAAAAGCAACAATTATCTATTTGAGTCAAGAGCCAACAGACGCTGTTAGTGTGTCTTTTTACTTTAATAATAACCCAGCATGAATTATCTGAAAATGAAGGGTGAAGGGTGCGATTAGACATGGCCTGATGAACACCAGGGTGCAACTCATACAGGCCCTGTACAGCCACATTTTACCTCTGCGTCATGTACGTAGCTTTTGTCAATAGAAAGCTTTTTCGTGTTTAAATTTCTAAATTGCTGAAGAGCCAAGTTTTCAAAATGGGAGGCTGTTTGGTGTATTAAGAACCGTGTCAAATATGGGAGTACATCTGTAGTATAACGTACTCCACTGCATTATTACAGTGTTACTAAAATGATTGTTTTAGCTTTAAATTATACGCCTCGTAATTTGTGTGAATATAACTGTTTTCTTGGATCACATTACAGTACCTGAAGCTTTAGCTCAATAGTTTTTAAAACCAAGGGTAATTTGTGCATGTAAGTTGTCATCGTCATCATTATCATCATCATTAGTGGAACGGTGCTCAGCAAAATTTAAAGCAGTGCATTTGGTTCGAATATAAGTTCTAGCACAGCAAAACAGTGTTACTTCTTGATATACACGCATGGAGACCATTCGTTTGAGACATGAATTGTCGCGAATGAGCCATTTGAGCCATAACCATGGAAATACATCCAGTCAAACTAGCGCACACCATTTCAGTATAAATATATGTTACACATACTGCAAGGAATTTTGTGATACTTACATATAATGTAAATGTGCTGTGCGTATTTTATGCAAAAAAATAATAGGAATTTTTATTTACATTTCTATGACAGGCCCACGGATCTCTGTTAAATGGTAAGTTTTCCTTATTTTAGCATAATAATTGTCTTATATATATATACATATATATGTATATATGTCATTTAATACTTGTCATTTAATACTCCCATCTAACTATACCTGGCTATTTACATGTTTATGTACGTTCTATTAACCGATAATAATATACTTAATATTGCATAATCATGCTTGATTACACTTCGTCAATCTCAACGATTTGGTGAATAAACTCGGTCAATAAGACTGAGTTTGCTTTCTGAAGGACACAACAGATTATGTTTATTCTTGCTGACTTATCTGATTTCGATCATCTCAGTTTAGTGTAGCAATTCTGTTGTTAAAGCACCGTTGCCATAGAATGGAATAATAGCTTATGTGGTCGCTTAATTAATATGTGTGGTAGCCTGTAAATTAATTATAACATTGTTTTGAGTATTAGTTATTAATCAGTTATACACATAATTTTTACTAACAAGTTTCTTTAAAGTATCTAGACCGTTAATAATGAGACACGCTGAAAAGATATAAGGTATTGTGACGTGTTATTAATGACTACCTTGTATAACAGCAATGCCTGTAATCCTGTTATAGGTTATGTTTCATAACATTCCCTCATTATATGCGATACCGTATTTATCAGCCCTGTTACAACGGATAATGTAATAAACGCCCGATGTTGTTTTAAGGGATAAATGTTATAAAAATTAGAACATAATGTAATAACTAACCGATACTGTAAAAAAAATTAACGCATATTGTAACACCACAGAAATGCTTAATGTGATAACTAGCTGAATTAATGTTACTTGGTATCAGTGGTGTAGTGCTGAATAGAATACATAGGAAATGCACGTTTCCTTCCTCTGTTTGGAAAGAGGGGTGGTACCTTCACTATTTCAAGTGAATTTTAATTGACACTTGTCATATAGTTTATCTATTCCATGCGTAGTGGAAAAATATTCTAGTAGAATAATATGAGAATACAATAATTACGTACAGTCCGACCGTTTAAACATTTTGCTGTATGCTATGATATACAGGTAATGCTCCAGGTACTCTGTTTTCCTACATATAGGTTATTTGTTCCCCTTTAGCCGTTTAAAGCACTGTCCAGTTTATCGGTGATTATTAAGCGGATATCTAATCAAACAGAGAATGCTTTGAAATTTTGCAATGTATCGAAATAAGTTACTTTGCTTGGCTTTCACGGGTGGACAAAGGTCAAGTTCGACAGTATAAGCCCTCAATTGCAACGATATATGTCCATTTTGTAATTTTGTCCACGATTGCTCCGTGAGTGAGAGAGCCAGAGAGAGTGCGTGTGCGTGCGTGCGCGTGTGTGTGTGAGAGAGAGAGAGAGAGAGAGAGAGAGAAATACGATTATTTATTATTACATGTATTATAAAACCTTTATTTTCTATTTGCAGAAAACATTTACATTCATAAAAAATTCATTTCACAGCGACAATTATTGTATTATTAAAACAAAATTTACAGCATCAGTGTAATGCAGTCTCGTTAGTTTTTGGTAAAGTAATCACATGACTGATGATTGTGAAATAACTTTAAAGCTGTGTTGAGAGGAACCAGCGCATGTAGCCACGCCTCAGAACCCAAACTTGTTCAGCCCTGAACACGTCATGGTTATATAGATGTGTACTTTCAAATTGGGCCCTCGAATATTTTTGGGCATAAGGTCAGCTGTGCCGCCACTCTAATCCCTTTCCTTCTTGCTTTCCTAAACGCCAGGGGGTGGGTTTTGATGTTTCAACACTAATTAGCTATTGCAGCTATTGTAAACTTTCAACTGAATTATAGATTATTACTGTTCCTTTTCGTATAACCTGCCATTTAGTATTATTTCCGTAATAAACTTTATTATTTTCCTTAATTTTAAAACGTCTTACATAATAATACTAGTTTTGATGCTGAACTCCCATTAATCGACGCAAACTTGTATAGCTAATCGATTTACTTCGCTAGCGCCCGTACATAATTTCATCTATAAGCTCTTAGTACCTCGGCACGGCATATATCACTTGACGTCGGTCTTGGGTCTAGCCGACGACCCTTCCCTGAGTTCTCATTAATTATTCAGTAACAAAGGCCACGCCACGACAGCTATTACATTATCGACTAGAATTTTTGTTACTACGTTATGCATCTAGTTTTTTATTACATTATCAGTTAATTTTAATTTTTTTTTGGTAATACAGTATCGGGTGTTTATTACATTATCAGTTGTAATAACGTCGAAAAAAGCTAATGGCGTGTCCCGCGATGTGTTTATTTCTGGTGGATGATAAATTTGGTATAAAGATTCTATTAATAACAATTATATTAATGATGATAATGACGATAATTATGATGATGACGATGATGATGATGACAATGATAATGATGATGCTGCTGACGACAACGATAACTAGCCTAACTTCCCAAAACATCCTTAAAACGATTCCACGTAATAGAACAGTGTTTCATAAGCAATGGCTCAATGTAACTTCCATGCGATACTAAATCGTTTCCAATAGGATACCATATCAAACAATGGATGTGGCTATGGGAGACAGTCTTGTAACTAATAACAAACCAGAAAAGTGAAAAATCACAATCAACGTTGCATTTAATTCTGATGTCAACTACTAACAGGCTAGATTTTCAAAACTGCCTTAAATTGTAACATTATTATTAAATGTGATGCGTCTGGTGTGCTATGTCGAGGCTCGAGTTGTGTCATTAGAGGAGCACCATTGTGGTGTCTCTACAGCACCTATATCTCAGATGCCGCAAGAGTTAGTGTCATCAATAGCAGGGTACTAGAACAGCTTATTGGCATGATAATGAAATGATATTTTTAGTGAGTATATTACGTGCTACATTATTTGGCGTGCCTCCTTGACAATTTCGAAATAAATGTAATATACGTATATTTGTTATACGTGTGGACTTGCCAGCTCAGTGTTATAATAGCGCCAGGCTTATAATGTTAAATTTGTGTTCTTTATGATTATGATGAATAATACGACCTATACTCACAGCACAGCCGCTGTTCAAAAGTACATTAAGAAGTATTTGCTCCGCAGCGTAGTTGGTTGGTTAATTCGATTTCCTGGTAAAGTTATATTAAAAATATGCATGCGTCAGTTACGACTGTTAGGTAAATTCCATCTGAAGTTTTGAGTGCCAGGTAGTTGACGTTTAGAGTTTCATTTTCTTAAATACTAATACGCAGCTTAGGCTGACGAATGTACCTGTGCTTTTAAAAACTCAAGTACTAACAACGACAAACAAATTCGGGAAAAGAGATTTTAGCTAAACATTTTGTTGATTAAGTTGCAATTTTTTCTGACAAACACAAAACAGCTTTTCATCAGTTATACATGGGTTGTTTTTGCTCTTACCTCTCATTCTTGTAGTACTAAGACTGGATTTACCATCCCACTGTTGGTTATTTGAGATTTAATACATGGGGCAAGTTTTGTCAATTTCTCTGCAATGCTTCGACCCATCTTCCCTTCTGAGCGATCATTTTTCTTACTGCTGTCAGTTTTGTCCTTTCAAGTATTTTTCGGTCAATGATAAAATTCATTGATTCTGTTTTGTTTTCCTTCTGGCTGATCTCTCTGGACGTTTCATGTCATCGATCTCCAACTGTCCTCTGGTGATAAATATAAGCTTTCTCTCTCCATCGACTCATTCCCGTATTAACAGCCTAGCTGTTTCCATGTTCAAATGAGTGTCGTTGCTTATCAAAACCCTACACAACAGAAAGGTAGTTCCACTTTACATGTCACAGCCGTCATCTCCACTTTCTGAGTCAAATCGATATCAGTATTTGCAAATCCTCAGTTAGGGTTAAGGCTTTCATTCGCGACGTCTAGCGACGGTAGATTTTGTACGTGCGGAACATGCGGCAGGTCAATCGAGTGAAATACCATACAAGGAACATTTGATCACAATCAGAGTTATATCATATTATTCAGACTGACCACAAAACAGAAATGCCTCGAAACATTAAGTTTAAAATTAACCACCCAAAGCTGCCAGCTAGCCCAATACCATCGTTCAACCAGTTTATACTTTTGAATTTTTGATTGCCTATGTTAAATTCGGTAAGGTTCATTTAATTTCGAATTGATCCTGATGACGACGACGACGACGACGATGATAATGATGATGATGATGATGATGATGATGATGATGATGATGATGATGATGATGATGATGCTGATGATGACGATTTGCCTCAACTCTGCTCCGTGTCCGTAATTGAACCGTCACATAGATCCACTGGAATGCACCTGTTCAATTTAACAGCTTACTATTACAATGTAGTATCGATGATCTTATAGCTCGGGAGTAATCAGCAAACTAATGATAGTAATTTTGATTCAGCTTTCGACTGGGATAATGATGTACATAATTACTACTTTATCGCACAGATGGCCATTAACAGAAAAAACAGGAGAATTGGCATGACCTTACTATATGTACTTCTACCACTGGAAATGTCACATATATGTAGCAATATTCGTGCCCAATTAGTCAAATATAAGCAGCTGATTATTTTGAATGCCATGCTTTCTCTTTTCTCATACTTTCACTAGCTAGTCTATAGCTTGAGGAAAAGTGATTAACTGTACCATTAGCTGATCGTGACGACAACGCAAATACTAGTCCGGCATCGTGCGATTTCATGTTTTTGCCAAAACTATGTTTTTCGTGCCGGCAGATAACATTTACAGCTCATTCCTGCTACGATGCGCTGAAGCATGTAACAGAGCAAGCAGGTAACTGCTAGTATGCATTTTCAGACGGCTGAAGTTCAATCTTTTTTATTGTAGGCTAAAATACTTGTTAGATATTTGATTCACTGTGGGCTTTGTACAAATGTTCAATGATCAGTAAAACTGAATACTGCTAATGTGCTATTGACAATATTGAAAGCCATTATGAAATCTAAAAGTGAGATTCAGAATTTTAGGGTCTGACTCAGTGGCACTGCTACTGGTGCTTGCATACCGTACTGTTAACAGCAGATTTAGTGATGTTACCTCTTCTAGGCAGCAACCATTATGGTACCGCTGTTTTCCTCTATATAAAGGCAAAGATGATGTTTGTATTGTTTTCACTAAGGCATGGAAAAAATTTACTGTATATGAAACGAAATCATCTGAGGCGAGTGAAAATGATTTTATTATATCCAGTTGAACAAATGTTTAGCAAATGGGGCCGATATAAGCTCGAATTATGCGTAGTGACTTATGTTTTTTAGCTCGATTAACGGAAATACAGAGCAGGAAATTACAATATATGAACATGCATTTATAATTTCAAAAGTAAAATGACAGAAGTATCAAACGATCGCCAGTAGCTATTACACACTTACACAGTAGCTAGCCATCGGTTTCTATAATAAAAGTGTTTCAGAACTGTATTTTGTACCAGAATCTAATAACTAATCGCAAGAGACTTGTAGCTTTTGTCGATTCTAAAAAAAACGAAAGTAGAAACAGTGAATCCGGATTTTTGTGGAAAGTATATCGGCATGCATGCAGTAACTGTCGTCGCTTATAATTTGACGTTAGAACAAGCGATGAAAGCACTTTCACGCCTTTAAATACTACTATTATGTGTTTGATACGTGTAGAGTTTTATTTAGTTTTAGATGAATTAGCATTATTTTTATAAAAAAAAGTATTAACAGTTTAATAACATAGATGCAGGATCTGTAGCTGAAGATTTTTAAGTAATATCTTGTTTTACGATCTGGCTTGGTGAGATAGTAGCATTCAGTCCTCTAACTGTTTCGCAGATTATCATTTAGCGTTTAATATAGGTCTTATAATCCGGGCTTTTTGTGAAAAATGGGAGCTGAATCTCATTTGGCTGTCAAAGCAACTTAGAGGTATCAAATAGAGCATGGCGTGAGACTACAGAGTTCATACTTAAATGCTGATGCCATTTTTTTAGGCTTTTGCAGCAATAGTGAATTCACTGGAATAGTAGTTGAAGATCCACCTAGACTGCTTCTCCATCAATATTGACTAATGATTTTTAGTGAATTGATCTCTACTCGTAAAGGTGTACTCCGACGCAATTAAGTTGGCCAGTGCCGAGATGTGGCTGATGCCGAGATGTGGCTGATGCCGAGATGTGGCTGACGCTGAGATGTGGCCAGTGCCGAGATGTGGCTGATGCCGAGATGTGGCTGACGCTGAGATGTGGCCAGTGCTGAGATATTGCCAATGCTGAGACTTTGCCAGTGCCCAGAGATGGCTGGTGCCAAGAGGTGACCTGTGCTAAGATGTGGCCAATGCAGAAAAATAATTAGTATCGAAATGTAACCAATGCCCAGAAATAGCCGAGGCTGAGATGTGGTTATTGTGGTTACAACTAAGTTTGCTGACCTAACTGAACAGTCATATTTGGATGAATATCTCTCGTAATTTGCTTGAAAGTACTTCTGAATGCTTATGAGGTCTGTAAATAATGCCTGTACTCATCTTAAATTTTAGGGTTTATCACTGTCGCCCGTAGTCTTCGGTAGTTTCTCAGCACATAATATCATAACGAAATTGCTAGCTAAATAGCCAGATATTATAGTGTTAGTATCGTAGTGATGAGCCATCACTCACGTGACAATGTCCTAGTGATGAATCGTGATTTGTGTTTTTTGCACCAATTTATCTTTTAGTTCTCCAATGAAAACTAATCCCGATTAAAACCTGTCTAAACTTGGCGGATTTAAGTGCAATCTTCTTATATATCAGCAGCTACAAACTCGTAACAGCAAATCAGCAATAATACTTTATCGTTAACTATAGACCATTCATGTTACATTAGGGCGTGAGAGGATTGTATTCTTACATTTGAATATTTCTAAATGCGATGAAAATTCGCCATTCTATTTAATCATCCCTTTCAGAGCGCAAGCATGTTTAAACGTTTGAATTAAAGCCAACGTGTATTTATTTAGCAGTTAATTCCTTTTGCTTAATAAACGAGCGCACGTTAACGCAGAGAAAGTGGTTTGTGAAGTCTGGTAAATGTCTGACACAATAAGGGACATTAAGGGTGCAACTGCAAGTTCATTTATATTTACAAATGATTACATGGTTGTGCTGTGGCGTTTATTATTACCTGCGATATTAAGCAGCATTGAATATTCGCCGAGGACGTCCGTAGGTAATGCTGTGACGGGCACTTTACTTTATTTTTTGTAAATATGAACAGGGTCTCTCGATTCTGATCGATTCGTTGTCTAGGGTGATAATGATTGTGTTTCTCATGTAAGTCGTTAAGGAGAGAATGCGTCCATCTTGTGTCATTTCCAAGTTATAATTTACCCGGAAAACCCAAGTCACCTTATGGGAATATCGTCCAAGGTCAAATATCATCAATTGAAAACCAGTACATTTCAACATGTACATATAATTCTAATATTATATCTTTCTTGCACCATGTGCGTTTAATACATTCCACAGAATTCTAAGACTTCTCTCATGCGTCATTGCGCAGCATTTTTGGAGAGCTGACCTTTAACTGCTAGTGAAGTTATTTAACAACGGTTGACTCCAAATTCAAAACTATTAGAGAAAACACTACACCTAGGTAATTTGTAAATTTCCAGTCTAATAAACTGTAGTGCTCGATCCACAGATTGCTACCAGTTTAGACGTGTGTGACATCCATATATATATATATATATATGTGTGTGTGTGTGTGTGTGTGTGTGTGTGTGTGTGTGTGTGTGTGTGTGTGTGTGCGTGTGCGTGTGCGTGTGTGCGTGTGTGTGTAGTTTTGCTTCCATATAATTCTGCATGAAATGGCATGCCATTCCATGTTAGTGCTGCCATCTATTGAATAGGCGCAAAAGTTTATAAGTAGGTGCCTTTTGTAACACATAATCAATAACAATTTTTGTTACTAAGCAACGCTACAGTTTCATATCTACCTGTCCCTTTAAGGTAATCTAATTTTTGCCACTTCACAGGTTTAACAACTTAAATAAATATTTAACTTTTCTATTTCATTTTTTACAACTTTTTATAATAACTGTTGTTAAGAAGCTCAGCAAAAAATTTATTGCCTTTTATACGTGTGCACCCCTTGCGACAGTTCTCACGTAGACATGCTCAGCCACCAATAAACGCAAAACGAGGTTATTAACATTGAGCGCTACAGAATCCGCAATTATTGTTGGCTGGTAAATTACTGTGAACATACTCGATAGCATTTAAAATACTACTGTACACAGTACAACCGCAAGTATTTTCTTATTACATAAAACGTTTTAGAAAATTAACCAACTACTTGTTTCTAGCGGTGACCAGTATGCAGAAAACGGTGCCTTAGTCATCTTGATCTTGCAGTAGCTTGAAATCTGAGTGAACAAATTTTCGCACTTCCAGATAGAAAGACTATTTTAGACGACTTTTGCATTCGTTATGTTATTCTAGTGGTTTCATCTTTCAATTACGAAGACAAGTGAATCATTGAGTCACTGCGTTTTACATCACTAATCATAACGTTTCTATTCTACTTGTACTAATGATGTAGAGCTATGTATGATATGTGATTTTAAAACTATGTATGTACCGTAGTTGATCGTGGCGCCAGCTATACAATTAAAGCGACTTAAACTGCTATTGGATTGACTGGTGATTGTGATACTTAATTAATTAATTAGCTGCTATTATGAAGCGAGTATTCTGGGTTTCCGGTGTGCCGAGCAAAAAGGAAAAGGTGAGATAATAAATGTGTGTACGGCTATGTCTAACTGAACCCTTTCCCACTGAAATATTGACAGCTGATGCACTTATCTTTTGAATACATTACGCCATATGAAAACATGCATTAAAACTTTAAGAAAAAGTATCAGTTTGTTGCGTTGGGAATGATTAAAAGGAAAACATGTCTCAGAGTAGGCTAGTTAATAGACTATAGTTGCTGTCATAAACGAATACATAGTTGTACAAACAGATTTTTCCAAACTTATGTTTTCCAGGTACATATTGTTTACTCTTTGTGTTCGTTAAGCTGTGTTGTTATTTGCATTTTTACGCTCAAAAGTCTGACACCAGCATCAAATAAATAAGTGAGGAAATATTTGTAAAACATGGATGAACACAAAACTGACAAAAGTGTTTATTGTATTGTCAGCCACCATAATTAGTTTACCATACTAATGTTGTTAGATTTTTGTTAGCACATCCTTAATTATGCGGGAAGGCAATATAGTCGCTGTATTATATTTACTATATATACATATATAACTAACTTGAAAACTGGGATGCTTATATTTTAGATTAGTACTTTCGTAAAATATTTAATATCTAAAGAATTTATTCTAATTAGCCTCGGCTTTTTACAGTTAGGCTGCATTTCACCATTGTTTGCGCCTAGCACCTGCTTAAATAAAACAGCATAGGGAACCGGGATTAGCATCTTGAAATCCACAATTGTTTTATGATGGAATGAACCCATAATTTTTTAAACTTTTGAAATTAAACTTGGCCGAAAGAAAGGAAATTGTTTTTCAGGGCTGTAGATTCGTGAATGTTTTTATTTGTATGTTTCGATTTTATAGCTACGAACTAATCACCAGTTTACAAAAACTTATCACGGTATACGCCACTGCTAATTCGAACTATATTTAGTTCTTTATATAGGCGATGTTTTGTTACTAAGAAGTCTGGAACGACTTTTGCTTTTCGTTCGAAAGTTAGGCAGCGCTGAATTGAAATTCCTAGCATTCTTTCACATTGAGCTTTAGTCATAACAAAGTCAACTAACTCTATTTAATTCTACATTCAGTCTACAGTATGTTTATAAAATTATCCACGGCACTATGTAAATTTCAACGTAGTGTTTATAATTCCGAGGTGATAAAATGTAATTATACTGCACGCTGAACATTCGTTTAAATATTGGATTTTAAGGCACTTTAAAATGAGAAAATTTGTGCGTTCATTAAAACCCGAAAGCACAAAAGCTGCGAAAACATTGGATTGATTTTTTCTTTACAGAAATGCAAAAATTCTTACTCGACTTAGCTATTTACGAATTATTTTTGGCCATTTCACGCTAACACGACTTACTGAAACAATTTTCTTGCCATATAGAGATTATTTGTGATTTTTTAAAGCGTTTCCGAAAATTTGCAATCACGAAAATGTCATATTTTGCAGAATCATATTTGATTTAAGCTTCAGGAGTTGAGTTACCCGATGTTGACACAACGTCATATTACGCAACACCATATTTCATTTATGTTGCAGGAGGTGAGTTACCCAATGCTGACAACTTTTAAGCCACTTAGCGCAAAAACAAACGGAAGTTTGAACAAAATACGACTTCATGAAGACAGCTTTACTTCTTCTTCCTCACAGGTTTGTAAATGTAATGTTATTGTTTTATTACCTAAGTATTTCGGAAACTATTTCTATTTGGCTAGAAAAATTAACAAATAAAAATCTTTAACTGTGAAATAGTAATAAAATTGTATTTTTTCTACGTTAAAAAACTAATGCATACTTCGATGGTACATTAATTTCTTATATTTCTGCATTATCTGTACTATTATACAGAGTTATAACAGATAATATGGACGAGCTTATAATAAATGGCTACATGTGTGCTGTGCCATACTGTGCGAAGCACGTTGATACATTTAATAAAGGCAAGGAACGATTATTCAAAGTGAATGAGCTAGACGGATAGTTAAATGGACAAGTTCAAACCAGGAATTCCTATTGTTCATAAACTTTAGGTTCTATTTCAAAGTAATTCACTGGATCTTTTTAGATTTTTGTAGGTAATAGCTTGTTTTTTCCACAATTCAATGACGGCCAAGGCCAAGGGTTCCTTATTCTCGTACATGAGATATAAGATATCTAGTGTAAATTCATGTTATAGTCGTTCATGCTACTTATAGTAATTCTGTCTGCATAGCCTTGTTCAAGTGAAGCAACAAGAATTTTTTTGCGCAGATTTGTTGTAGAATGTAGACATAATTAGAGCCTACTTGCCAATTAAATAAATGTATTAGCGATTTTGACACAACTTGATCTATTTTCTTAAAATTGTTAAATAGGTCTACTTTCATAATATTTTATGTTCGCAGGAGGATGATCGTTTAATTCGAAATGTTTGGCTTTCTATGAAATCATCGGAGAAAAGATTTGGATTCTCACTGATAGGTGGCGCTGACGAGGAACAGAAGCCAGAAATTGACGAAATAGCTAAAGGTACGCGATGCACTGCAATAAATTTAGGCCTACTTCGTAATAATTATGAACAGCCTATTGCAGTATAGTTTTTTCTTCTTAGTGTCGGTTTTCTTCTATTTTTTTGGTTATCAGTACTTGTGCTTGATATCCAAAATTTAGTTTAATGTCTGTTGGCGTGAAAAGCTTTCTCACATAAAATCAAAATGTGAAAAGCGTTAACAAAGAAAATCAAAACTTAGCATATGAAAAAATGTGATTGTTGACAAGACAACAATTTCCGTTGTCCGACAGATGACGCCAGCATTTTTAAGACCTAGAGACCATTTAAAATTTTATATAATGGCCCCGCTGGCCTCGTGTAGGCCCACACGAAAACAAACCAAAAATACGCTCCGTAACATTTATAAAAGCACTTCTATCAAAACGTCAAAAGTAAACACTTCTTTCTCGCCCAAAGTCGAGACTTAGACCAGCTGCTAGTAGCTGCTAACCAACGGCCGAAACAAAAAGAACATGCATTTGCGAAAGCACTTCGGAAGGAGTTTACAATTCCCCACAACTTAAATACCTTGACTCCTAGCCCTAGCCCTAACCATAATCCAACCCTAACCCTAATCCTAATCCTAACCATAATCCTAGTCCGCTTCATTTCTTATTTCTGAACTAATTTCTTATTTGTGGGAATTTGGAAATATGGGGAATTACAAAACGTCCTAAGTAAAAACTTCTGTCTCACACAGTAATACAATAAGAATGGGACTAGACCAGCATCTTACACTAATTGGAGACTGAAATAAAAAACTTATTAAGAATGACTTATCATAACTGCATGATTGTCTTGCGATGCTCCATTGTAGACATTGTACTGAGAACTGTTTGCACTAAAAGTACTCTTTAATAGACTTG
Source organism: Tubiluchus corallicola (assembly GCA_030141605.1). Taxonomy (NCBI): domain Eukaryota; kingdom Metazoa; phylum Priapulida; class Priapulimorpha; order Priapulimorphida; family Tubiluchidae; genus Tubiluchus; species Tubiluchus corallicola. The sequence goes on from JAQGDQ010000002.1 coordinate 467,790, forward strand.
ATTTAGCTACTCACTTATTAATAACGTCCTTGATTTTAACCTAAGCAAGATTCGATCAAACGAAATGTGGTTATAAAAGACTGGCGCTCTTACCAGGATGTGGCAGAATCTGATATAAAACAAACATCACGCCACATCTCAACTTTTGCTAGAGTTCTTTAATTTCTGAATTACCCAGGTAATAGAGCTAACAGCATCTCGCTTGAGAATACGTGCTTCGCTTAACATTTATTACATCAGTCTAGTTGCCATTAATGCAACAGCATTTACAGTCAAGCTATAAGCGACACTGACTCTGATATGCCTTTGATTGATTAGTCGATGCATATATAAGATCATTGCTAATTCCATTCCATCGACTCAGGGACCAAACTGAATTTAGAAGTAAGTGGAATGAACAGTTTTACTGTGAGAGCACGCAATATGAATAGCTTCGCGGCAGCCATTCTCGCCTGCTTCTGATTCATCAATCTAAACCACTATAGACGGTTATAGGAAAAGCAATAAATGTCACAGAGAAGAAGAGTTGAAGATGTATTTGACAGCTGTATTGAGAATAATAGTCTACTCTCGGGGAAGTAATTCCCAAGATTGCTAGCAACAGAAACAGTCCTGTAGATCTTTCTGTCTCTTAATAGGTCTATCAGATTTCTAGTTGACAAAAGCGAACAAAGTTAAGAAACATAACATAAGTAATATAATAGGTTTTGTGTAGGAATAGACAAATCAAGCTTACTAGCAAATAGTTCTATAGATTATATCTTAGTGAGCTTGCATCATTATTTCATTCTAAATTGCCATTAAATGGTAAATGAACAAACAAATAAACACTAACCAAACACACATATCAAATATAATAATTTTAGCTGGGATTAACTGAATAATAGAATTTTAGCTACTGAACTGTTGATAAGCCTGAGTTAATAAGCCTAACAGTTTATGTACTATCTACAGTTAATCAAAGCTAATTAACTGAAAAAGATGCTGAAAAATTGTGAGTTACTAGGATGCATGCTGATAACTCTAATGGGAGAGCTTGCGACCTGATTTCGCAAGGTTATGGATTCGCATTCCTAGTTTACTCATATTTTTTATCTTCTTCTTTTAATAAATTATCTGTTAAATTAATTTTTGACTATACAGGATCGTGCAGTAAAAACGTCCCACCTTACTAACTTGTAAACATTTTTTCTGGTAGAGGTATTTGTAAAAGAGGCTCATACTCATACCATCGTGTAACCCGGTTTCTCCTCTTTCCAGAAAATTATAAATTTCCTTCTTTCACCACGCGCAGCTGGAAAGCTTTTTCTGCATGGTGTTCCACCTGGGACGGCTGGCGAAAAACCTCCAAAAATGGTCGCTTGTCACTCATTGCCGGAACACCATATAAAAAACCCCAGCGTTATTAGGAGAGAAATTTACAGCTCTTTGCAAAGAGAAGTAAGAGTCAAACCACGAAACAAACAAAAGCAAACAGGCAAGCAGCAAGTAAGCAAGAAAACAAACAGACAAACAAGTAGGACTTAAATTGCGTTTTTGTCAAATTTACTGTTTTGTCCATGCAAGCTTAATTATATAACAAGCAATGCATGCATCAGTCACGGCTCTTTTGCTGATGTTATATGGTGGATGGTGTGCCAGTTTTATGGAATGTTTAATGCATGCGGCACGTTAATACATAATTGACGTAAGATGTAATTAATCACAGCTACGATGCCATAATTATAATAAACGGTGCAAAATTAATCTAATTTGTTATAGCATTAAGCCTTGCCTAAGCGGCTATGCATGTTTGGCTTCACATCAGACTTAAAATTATGAACATATGATAATTTCGTCCCCAGTTTAACTGTGTACAATTATTAATATAACTCTAGTGAACATAGTAAACAGAGGGTATAGAGGTATAATATTATAATTAAGGCTATATTCGCTGAAAATTTTAATAGTCTCTACACATGCAACTGAAATCAGACAAAATTGCGTTAACTTAGTTGAATGTACGGTACACGCACAAGACTAAGCGGCACAAGCGTAGTGCAACTAAATTGATGGATCATGATGTGGATGGCTGAGTGGATCGAGTGGATCATTTGGGCTTAGAAAATCCTTGTTACCATGTATTGTTTTTTTAATAATCGTGAAGCCAGAGTTAAAGTTGCAAATGTAATTTCTTCACCTCACTATTTATCAGTGGGTATCCCTCAATGTCTCTGTATTGGGCCAATTGTCTTTCAAATGATCATTAATAATGTATGTAAAGAGATTCCGACGACCCGCTACACTATAAATACGTTGAAGATTTAACGTTGGTGGAGGGTACAACTCACTTCAGAGACTCAAATATGCAGAATTATGTTAATAACTTGATAATAATTTCTGTTCAACAGACTACGAAATTAAATGCAGACAGTTGTAAAACCCTGAGTTTCACTCACTCACTCACTCACTCACTCACTCACTCACTCACTCACTCACTCACTCACCTACTCACATACTCACATACTCACTTACTCACTTACTCACTTACTCACTTACTTACTTACTTACTTACTTACTTACTTACTTACTTACTTACTTACTTACTTACTTACTTACTTACTTATTTGCTTGCTTGTTTGCTTGCTTGCTTACTTACTTACTAATGAATACAGTTTAAGCCAAAAAATATTGTTTTCACTGGCGCTGTATAGGCTTTGCAAAAAGGTATTCAGTAAAGTTGGATGATGTCAACAATACTAGAATGCCCGGCCTCACGTACGATTTTACCATCCAAAGCACCGAGTTTGGCAACTGGAGTTGATGATGTGTGATTGGTGTTCTTTTTATAGCTTTGCGCTTCCAGTTAATAAGATTATATTCAGAGTTATTGTAGTGAGAGTGCTACCGGCCTTTAACCACCGATCTAGCAGAAGTTTAACATATCTGTTTACTTTTCGTCATTACACAAATTGATTTATTTATTATTTTGTGTTTGCACCTGGAAAGTGATTGCAATTCTTTTCGAAATTTGATTTAAGATGTAGGTATGCAGCTGTGCATTGTAGACCAGTTTGCTAAATAACATACCAAAGAATCAATGAAAATATTTTAATGTAAGCAGTACAAACTGTAATCCAGACGATATCGCAGGCAAATTCAAACCTAAGCCCTTATTTGTATTATCACTAGCATCTCGTGACTTTCTTGTATTTATTACTGTAATTTTACCTTAGTCTCAGAATTGCAACAGTAAGGCTGTTCCTGCATCAAGATTCTGATTTGTTTCTAGTCTCAATCGAATAAGCGATTTTATACGCATCAGTAAAATTGGAAAGACGGCAAATATTATCCTTCATTCAAGGAAAATTAGATTTTGAATTGCGCATCGTTTGCGCAAAACGCCCGTTGTTCATAACAGGATTGTCCTAATGAAAGAGAATTCAGGTTACGTAATTGGACTGCATGCCGCTGATTAAAGCTTAGAGAGCAAGCCAGTATTTTTAGCTGTAACTTCTTATTTTCATGCATATAAGCAAAAGTCCGTAGGAAGCAAACTCAAGCTGGTGGGCGAAAAGCCTAAAAAAATTCCCGTGAGCATTGACGAAAAGGGCCCACTAGTCCAAAGTTTCGAATATGCATTGTATATACGTATTCTAGCAATTGGATCTTTGGATCTGCTAGAATTTTGTATAATAAATTCGCCCACAATTCATCCGGGTGGGCCCGATTCAAAAAATAAACACCCAATGAGACCAAACTAGATCGAGACCTTTCATTTGATATATAGATTGCCGCAGCAAGTGGTGCCGTCGTTGGAGCTGTAGCCTCGAATCTTATATATAATATATAACATACTACCGAAATTAATATATACGATTTCATTTCGTGTTTCATAAGGTTAAGCTACAGAAGAAAACTTCATAGCTAAAACTCAATGAGAGTATGTTAGTTCACATTGCTATAGTAACCACCACTTTAGTGCCAATGTTATACTTTGCAACTTAGATCGCAATACAGTTTTTAAGTTTAAACAGCACAATGTTTTACGATTCATTTTTAAAAAAATGTTACGTATAATTTTAGGAATACAGAATTAGAACGATCATAAATAAATTAATGTTGATGCTCAGCAAGTAAAAACGTAGTTATTGTTAATAACAGTTAAAAATGGCACGCATGCTACAAAACTACAATTACATACATATAAGCAAGCAGCTATGAGTATGCACTGCAGTTACAATGAAACGTAACAGTTATTTTAACTAGCCTACAGTTCATTTAACATAAAACGATTCATGTCCGATAGTTGAATGTGATCTCTTCTACTCTGTTATACAAACATTTCAAACATGGCTTTTTTAAAAGTACCAGTACTATGTTGCTCCTAGGATTGGCCTGTTAGGCACTTGTACATCCCAAAAACTGGAGATGGGCAATATGATACCAACGCCTCTGAAACAAGATGGACTCTGTCTTCTTAAGCGAATTTTTAAATGCGCTATTTTGAGAATGAAGTCTTGCCATATTTGCAACAGGAAATGTCATTATGTGTCTTTTATGTCTTGTGATGCCGGAAAAATTCAATGTTCATTGTTTTCCAAACTGTTTGCGACAGCATTGTGTAGCAAAATCACTCTCTGTTGAAAATCTTTATAACTTGAATCTCGTTTTATTTAGCTATTTATAAAAATGTGTCTCCTATGTACAGGAAAACGACATTTAAGAACTAAAAATTAAATTGACTGATAATGAAAAGTCTTAAAAACTGTGTAATGAATTTGGAAAATGTAAAAGACTTATTGAATACAGCCTCCTATGGGCCACAGCCGTCTCCTAACTCACTTCCGTTTTTTAACTGCAGCCTTTTTTGAAGGTTTTCCAGTGAAAAATACGAGAAAAAAGAAGTTATTCAACATATTGTCATTTATGAAATGATAAACATCGCAGACGGAGTACTGTTCTCTCATAATGTATAAAATGTAGCGAAAATTTTGCACAGTTGAACTTACAAGAATGCTATTTATTGATTTCAAGAGTCGTCAACATTGTTCGAAGTGTTTGTGTAAAAATCATACACTGTCCGATGGCTTGTATAGAACGAATATTAATAAAGCAGTTTAAATTGCTTTCGAGTTACTGAATTATAGCATCACTTTATAAGTCCAAGAATTTTTTCACGTCAGTTTTATATTACGCAACTTTCATGACTTTAACATATTCCTTTTGAACTTGACAATGTTACACCAATTTAATAATCCTCTACATATACACTCTGGAAGACCAGAAAACATCAGTGGATGAAATAGGATATGACTGAAGTCATTGAGTGTTATTCTGTAGTGAATATTGTTGCGCCGTTTATCACATACTTTAGTCGAACTGCATCTAGCTAATTTAACAGAATTTCTCTGCGCCGATTGCAATAAAATGTCATGAATATCATTATGATTTCGTATGTAAACATGCAGGTTTTCATTAAATTTTACGATGGACGACGTAAAATGGTTCAGTTGGCAATAACTATGAATAATATAAATTTATCATGCTTTGCTGATCTGACGCCGGATAAACTTTGATTTTTGCCATACACCAATTCAGCAATCTGTATATACTAGATATAGACCTAAGTGTACTGTTATAATTATATTGTGAGAAATCATGTGCAGCACTTATTGCAAAACTTAATGTAGAATGTGCTATTCAGAAAACGCCTGCGTGGCATTCCGACAAAATTGAGTTTCAAAAGAATCACAAATTTTGATAAAGTCAATAAAAACTTGCTGAATTATAAAAAAAATAAAAGTTAATAAAAAGACCAATTTTAGCACAGTAATTTTTGCTTCATACACTGCAGTTCTCAGATCAGACTGTGCGAAAACGCTATGATACGGAATTGCATAGTTAATTTGACTTTGGAAAATTGAAGCCATGTGGTTTAAACATCTCAGCAGTTTCCACTAGGCTGATACTAAGCTCAGCATCGATACACAGAGTACGTTACGCTATTGGCTGATGCTTTACTGTGTGACATGCGGGGTACTCGATAACTACAACCATGCAGTCAGTTGTGTTATTAGTAGTGTGTGCACTATGAAGTTTGTGCGAACTTTCTCATTAAGAAGTGGATTATTGACGTCTCTTTGTGCTTTTCTGGCGTAATTTGCTCATTATTCATTGTGTGCAAAGTTCATTTACAGTGGGTCATTACATTATTGTCAGGGTGGAAAGCAATGAGTTGATAAAAAAGCAGCTTCGGATTTCTGTGCATAGCGTTGCGAGGTGGTTTAAAGAACGCGTGTTTAATTTTTCTAAAACTTAATTTATGCATGCTTCATACATATTTGAGCCAGTGGCCAAGGACGCAGGGTGTTTCCAGTGGAGGTTCTATATGGTTCCAAATCGCCTACACATGCTTTCGTTGTTTAGTTGTTAGTAATCAGTTCACAATAATAAAAACTTATTTTTAAGAGACGTACGCCCTTCGCAAAATGACCTTTAGACAATTTCTTAAACGGTAGGTTGTAATTGGACAGGAACTCGAAGTATCAAAATGGAAAATCTGGTAAACAGTTGAGGCTTGCAAACTGAAGACCACTGAACCATTTCAATTATGTAACTCCAATATGATAGATTAAAAGATAGTATAAGCCTCTATAGTAATGTATTACGTTAAATTTAGAAGGTAAAGACCAAGGAACAAAGAAAAGGAAAGCGTGGATGTTCTTAAATGTTGCGAGTAAAGTGAGTATGTTTTGAACCATGGGAAAAATATTTGCGTTACAAGTCGAAGCATAATTTAATTTTACTTAAGCCTCAGTCAGTGTTAGAAATGAACTTGGTTACATTTTATCTGTAGTGGTAAGCCTTTTTTGCATTTTGCAGAATATCCGTGAATAAACGGTTAGAGTCTTGGTTGCCATTATGACTGTGATCATTGTGTGGAAATACTGCTTGGCTCAATAACCATTGTGCGATCTCCAGCGCATTTACAACCGACCATTCATTATTCATAGAAAAGAATTATAGCATAGTTCACTTCGAGGATAGTAAATTAGCCAGAAAGCTGGAAAAAGGGCACAGTGAACTATATCAGTAGGAAGAGAAATGTGAAGCAATCAATTTTGCTTTTTGGCTAATAATAGTGGCGCAGTGCAACTTGGCTAACTGATTAAGAGCAGTTTTGCGATAAATTAAACGCTGCAAATTTACATTTTTAATTAAAGAGACACCGACCCAAGTATAATTAATACTTCTTTTTTTCTTGTAAGTGTAAAGCGCTCCACGTACTAGCATAATGTGGCAATGTGACATACAAAAAATATCTACAGCACCTCTCTCGCCATCTACCAAACTAACATTTGTAAATAACAATTAGCAAACAGAAACAAATGCAGCTATCTAATTCTGATACTATTGCAAATTACAACGAAAAAAGATAATTCACTTCCAGATTTACTACAGTTTTCAAAAATTTAAAATTCAATTTTGTGCAACACTTTTTTAAGATTTAATTGCCTGTCTAATCATCATTACTAGCGTGAAGGGGAAAACTTGGCAACTGAAGTTAAGCAACACCGAATTCGGTAAGTAAATGGATAGAATCAATGGATGACCGGTGTTTGACCACCGAGAAAAATAGGATTTCATCTGCCTTACAATTTCGGGTCTTTGAGAAAATAACAATAGCAAGAAATTTTTATAAACAATGGTAACGATGACGACGATTACAATTATGACTGATGATATCAATAATGACTGACAGAAACGACAGTAAAAATTATGATGAAGACAGTCAGCAACAGTGACAATCAGCGCCAGTAATGATAAATAAAGTTCTACAAGAGAATGTATAAGCAGCTTTGGCCATTGGCCTTAAGTTGTTTTGGGTGATTTGTATAAAAAGCAGTGAATATATTGGATGAATAAAAATCAAATTAAGTTGTATTTTCAGTAATTTTCTAATTAATGTATTTTGGAATTTTAAATTTTAAGGATTTCTCAGGAAATTATAATTTAGTGGAAGCTAGATGCGACGTTAGTTGCTAATTCCGTATTTAACAAGTATAGTTATTATACTAAAACGACTATTGGCCTATTTTGTATAATATAAAGTTGAGCTTATATTCGACTTTTAATGGTTATTGGAAAAAATATATAAATATTCATTTGCCTTAGGTTATCATTGCATTATGGCACTACACTAAAATGACTGCAACTTATTAAGATTCAAGTCCAAGTAAGATAAAATGCGCGTTCTAAAAACCCCCTTTCGTAGTCCTGAATATAAATCTCAAGGTGACACTAACGTTGTGAAACCGGAGAAACTCTGTCAGTGAGTGAGCAACGTGTTCTTTTTACGTCAGTTTTTTGCATAATAATACATTTATTAGCCCTACTATGTTGGAAACCCAGAAAATTCACTGGCCGAGATGCTGCACTGTGAATAAACACACATTAATCTAGACTATTGTGGCCTGTGTTTTGGAGAGTAATAGGAAAATAACCCCCTATATGGCGTTCTGTGCAGGAACAACTTAACTCATTAACAGTATGGTTACCATGTTTTTTATCTTCAGAGGAACTAATAAAGTACAGGTTTTCTAGCGACAAAATAAAGATTCCTAGGTTCATAGAGTGACTCCCATAGTTGAACGCCTTGAAGACATCTCGCCTTCCAGCAAAGAAAATTACTACTTTTTGACCATTATTTATTGTAAGGTCTAATTTTAGACTTTTAGTGTCTAATAAGCATGGGCAATCAGACAGACGTTTATTGGATAATAAAGTAGATTACTCGGCTCCTCGATCAGCAAAGAAAACTATACCCTTTAAAGCTCATTTACCAGAAAATTGTTTAACCGAGGCCTCGTGTTTTATCATTAGACCAATTCTAAAAACCAACAGTAGATGGTTCAAGCTTATAGTCCAAATATAAAAGATAATATTGAAAATATAAGTTAATCTTACAATATTTTGCATAAAGCGGTACAAGACACGTCACTCTTACGTGTACATTTACGTAAGTCTTTAAAGACATGACAAGAACAGTTGGTGAAAGCGCTCGTTTTGTTGAGATTATTTCGAAAAAGTCATGTTGCTTAATTAATGGTGTGCGGGTTGTTTTGTTCACGGTGACCCCAGCAAGGCTGTACGACTAGATTAGCTTCGTAAGCAGTCGAACGCTTGTAGTGTTTCCGTTTCAGCCCGTAAACAGGGTGGTTTCTCGCAGTAGCTGCTGGAGATGTTTAGAGCCAGGCTCTGTCAGCAGCTAAGCCGAGATCTATCAAGTGCTTCGGCGTATCCACTGGGGTAATTTGCTAACTAGCTGAATTATTTCAAGCTAGGAAAACACTCCTCGGACATGCTATTGTTTGTCTTGATTATCAAACGACGTTGGTAGTGCATGCGGTTGAGGAATTCTTGATTTATGGATACTATTGCAGGGAAGAAGTCCATAACAGGAGCGAAAAACGGAACATTCAGCAAAGAATGTGTCACTGGAATCAATACATGATGTTGTTACGCTTCAGTTACCAGGAAGTTTTAACTATTAACATGTCCGTTTCATAAATAACCATGCAGTCAATGATTGTACATTAACTTGTCATCAAGTGCAGGGCTTATCACGTACGGTGCCCTGGTTGTTGTGGTGTTGTAATTTCAACTTGCATTGAGGTAACTAGGTTGGTTAGAACAAACACGCTGTTTTTTCTTTTTTGACACGGTAACAGCCATAAGGCAAAATTCTTATGAAATTGCACCAATGCAGATAAAAACTTATAGAAAAATGATAGTTATTGCATTTTATTGAGTGGCGTATTCACTATTCACCCCTTTGCGTTCGGTAAATTTGATCAGGCGTGCTCTAGTTCTGATTTAAAATTTTGGAAATATCCGTTCTCCATCATTCGGTTTGTTTCGACAGCGTCGGCGTAGATCGAATTTCTTCATTGTTCGTCAGAAAATATATAAAATTTTAATCTTGGATGACATGTTACATATTGATTTACTCGTATAAGTTTTTTCCCATGAAACTTAAATCAGTTGCGAAAAATGAAAGAAGCTCGAAATTTACTTAATCGGATTTTTTTAAATCAGCAGAGTAGATTTTAGGTAATTTTTAATTTTGTAATTTAAAATTGTCTTTACGGAATTAGATTTTTTACTTCTTAATTATACAAATACTCCTTTGTAGTTTTTGTGATGTATTTTGTACCCAATTTTACCGCTGTGCATTTGTTTTATCCCTTTTCATGCTTTCTATTATGTAAAATACATTTTTTCATTTCATTAATTTTCGAGCAAGTGTGAATTTTTGACAAATAGCTGCTAGGGGATGTTGTTTCTTGCCACATAACCACTTTGATTACTCTTGATTTTATTCATTTTATTTTTGTATTATGCGTTTTTGTGCATAATCTTAATAAAATAAAATGAAATAGAAGTATGACCTTAATTTTTTGTTAATAAGTGGGAGGGAATACCAGGTATGATTAGTAAATGGATGGATGGCCGTCTGAAAACTGCTTCTGGACTTTTTTTATCTATCTTCGGCTTTCTCTGACGTTAAGAAAATATGTTAACATTTGTAAGTGACTAGGACCCTCTGTCGGTCCACTGTCTCCTATTAGAAGATAATGATAAACGCTTTATTTCACAAATACAAAGCAACGTAAGTGTAGTTAACAAATCGCTTTAGCTTACGTTACATAAACTTACGTAAACAACGCATATAGAGATACGACCCTATAAATACAGGGCTCTTTTTAAGCGTAGTTGACAAACATTTAGATGTTTTCCAACAATAATGAGACAAATTTCGGGCCCGTCTGAATAGGCCTTGCCAGGTGTGCAGATTCGGCTTTGTAATTGTGAAGCGCCAAAAAACAATGAGATTTATAAATGGCTTGCCTTTTCCACCTGAAGAGAAAGTACTATGATTCGTACGGACAGAAAGCAATGGAAATTTCGTTCCTCGCCAAGACTTAAACCTAAAATTTTTACCTTAGTACATAATTTGATACTTAGTAACCTGCATTAATTAAACACATTCATCAAAAGTGGGGTACGTTTCCGCAGTCTACCAATCTCAATGTACATAATTTGAATTATTTTTTCTACCATATGCAAAGCGTGCTCTAATTTTGTATTAGCCTAACTAGAGAGCGACATGGTGAAATGCGAATGATGGTCACGCTAGAACTCCTGAGTGGCTAAATTCTCACTGAGCAAGCACGCACCACTTTGCACCTTCAGTCATAAAATTGCAGCAAATTATTCTCATAATGCACTTTAGGATTGATGAAAACACACGTGCAAAATTGTCACTGTCTAACGACTATGCTCTTAGTGCCTGACTATCACCTATTTTTACCAACACTTCTGGTATTATATATGTAGTCCATGGCTGCACTTGTTCTTACCCTTTGTAAAGCTAGTCACACTACGTGGGATGTCGTATGGCTGAAACGTATTTGCAAGAAGGCGGCGCATGCGGCACACATCACTGCCAGCATGTAATGGTACAGCTTTGACAGACATTAATTTGGCTGACATTAATGCTAATATCAGTTCATTTTGTCATTTACAAACACCTTGTGGTGACTGTGGTGTACGGCCTTTAGACCACGTGCAAAAACGGCACCGGCCGATGGAGGCAAAACGCAATTTTTCCTTTCCGACAGTAGGGGGAAGGAAATTAATTGGCACTTCAAATTAATTGGCACTGAGCGATATCATTGATTAAATTAAGACTGTGGATACCAGAATGTTTATAAATTATTGCGGTTTATTTCACAACAATGATTTCCAATTTCGGGTAATAAGCTAAAGCAAAGGAGACACACTGAAAAATTGTGGATTCAAATCTCAAATCCCGCAAATAGGTAATAATTGTTGTGAAACAAAACGCAGTGGTTTATGGACGTTCTGGCATTCACACAGTCATAATCTAATTAGTGAGATCGTTAGTTGAAGAATAAAAGTTGATAATCTGGTTTAGCCCTAACTTATGCGTTAGCATGTGCTATATAAAAATTATTCCCGATGGGCTGAGGAAGTTATTTTCTAATTTTTTTTATACTACTAGTAAAATTTTGGGAGCTAAATGTATGGTGTTTTAATCTGGTTTCAACCGTACGACTTCAAAGACACGGCCTGTGAGTTTTAAAGCGTCGCTTATCATTGTCTTAAGGGTTTCTATATACAATTAATACGAATTAATTATTCATCTGTGTTGTTCATTTACAACTGCTGTGTAACTGTTTTGCTTGTCATCTCTGGCGGTTTATTAAGGAGGATTAGATGAGTACAATTTTCTAAGCACACATTATGATGCTGTAAAATTCTTCTGAATAAAATAATGTCTCCATGAAGTCGAGTTGCGGCTTTAAGCATGAATCGTGAACTGAACGCCATTATTGATCTTTTGATCTATAAAGCTTTTAAACAGATCTATTGAACACAACTAGACCCACTCGCCACTTAAAAACTTTCTATTTTCGCTGCTTTACACAAACTTTTTTGTGATTTCAGAATTTGAAATGCACTGTTGTTGGCACTTTTCAGTATTTGCGTCGATAGTATTCAGTATTTTATGCCTTGGGTCAGTAACAGTAACAGAACAGACATTGTATAAATGAAGGTTTTTATTACATGTATTATAGAAGCTGGCAAGGCGATAAAGTCATGCAACAAGGATCTCATATTTGTATTTGCCAGTTCTATTACAAAATTTTTAAACATGATAAACCCAATTATGCACAGTGCTCGTTCAGAACAGCGTCCTGTATAAGGAGGTAGCGCCTAACAATAATCCAATAATCATAGATTAGATACTTATATAACAAATTATTTAGTTGAAGTTGTAGAACTTCCTAGCTCGAATACTATAGACTATAGACAGATAAATTTACAGTTATGTACATTAATTACAGCTATATATATATATATATATATATATATATATATATATATATATTCATAGATAAAGCTTATTTGATTGCCTGAAAAATTCTGTCACAAATTTTAAGGTCTGCATGCAACATAATATGTAAATTTCAATTTTTATTGTCGTCTGTCTTTTAAAAATAGCTCGAAATCATTAACAAATGAACTGCCAAACAAAAACATTGAAAATGTATTCAAACAAGGGCCCCGGTACGTTTGCGTCGGTCACTCGTGAAAACGACAGACTTTTATAATTATTTGTAAATTGGAAATAAGTAGTGATTTTGTTAAATAAATAGCATAGTTCTTGCAATTTGTTAGCACATCAAAATGCTGCAGTTTGTTGGAAACACAAAATGCCTCCTTTGCACACCTAACGATATATCACCGTCATGAACAACATTAGTCTCTTTCAGTAGTCAAATTACATTTATATGAATAACAGTTAAATGTTAGCAATAATTGAAATTACAGTCTTCCTGCTGCTTTTTTCTGCCAGAAAGTCTATATTTTATTATTTTTAGTTTTGGTTACTTTTGGTTGACTAGTGATTTTGAAAAGAAAAAACCTGGAACGCACCGACGACGCTCTGAGTCCATTCCAGTTCCCAGTCGTAAAATTTACTCTCTTAAAATGGTTGCACATCACTGATGTCATAGTCTGTAGTGATTTTGCTTTCAGATACATAATCACATAAGACAAACGCAGTTCACTGATTGACTTGATTGTACATTAGATTAATTTAGTTATGTCAGATTAGAAGACCGGATGAAACAAGATTGCTTATGTCGTTAGCTCCCTACACTCAATCAAGTCATGCTCTTTGGTTCAATATAAGTAACTTGGTGTTAGGAGAGAGGCAACTCTGATCCGTACAGATGAAGTGATGCTTTCATCGTCAGTAGGGAAGGCTGCAAGTTGCTTTCCGTCGCCATTTGATGGTGCTTCACAAATGAGACTTCTACACTTGATTTGTAGCTTCACAAAAAGTAATTTAACTGTTAAGTGGCTACTGATACCAAAAAATTATGTAGAGTTGCTTTTTGTTTTAGCGTTAAACCATCTCGCAGACGTAAGATACTAATGAATTCACATCTAGCGTGCATGCACTTCTAGCTTGTAAATCGACAGCGGCACTAACTGTGATATCACACTGGTTCGGAAGAAAGTGGTTAATGCAAGAAGAGTGCGAAGAAAAGGAGCTTAAACGAACTTGCTACTGGCAGAGCTCCCTTGACTAAGTACTGCACCATTTTGTAGGTTACTGTTAAATTGGCCAGTTGTTTCGTAATCTAAAAAAAGCATTTTGGCGCTGCATAGACCTGTGACGCTCTGGGTAAAGTTCACATTTCTATTAGTGTTGCACACTGATTTAACTACTTCAGTTGTAATGATATACAAGAATAATGGATATGTAGCCGTAAATATACGCGACTTTATAAACAATATGGTGGATCTTGGTGGTTACGTCATCATCTTGGTGGAGACAAAGGACAAGGAAACCAAGTTGTATGGTAAGTTTGATTCTTTTTTATTACTTAGGCCTACTTTAAAATTTGTGATGTTAATGAATTTCCAAAATGGTAAGGAATACAAAACACCAAGACGGATATAAAATGTAGTTTTTCTTGGTGCCTTCCTGTAGAAATGGATGGGTTTCGTTAGTTCGTAGAAAATAAAAATAATTCTGTAGTAAAACTGATGTCCCGAGTTTGGTTTCGTACTCTGCAATTCGATTATAAGAGTTGGTAAGACATAAACTCATAAAGGTAAACTAGTGAACTCGCATAGATACAGCTATTAAATTTCTACTATGGTGCGCCCATACTAAATGCTACTCAACATTATAGTCCAAAATCCAAAAAAGTCTGTTTTATGTTTGGACAGCGTTGTTAACACAACACAACAGAATACAGTTTACGATCTGAGTGCTATAACGCACCCTGTAACTTAACGTGATGACGATGACGATAATGACCACGATGACGATGGCCACGATAACATTGCCGACGACGACGACGACAACGACGATGATGATGATGATGACGAGAACGACAGCAACAATCTTCATTTTGATCCATCTTTAAATTCCATAATAAACACAAAAGCAGTTGTGAGTTTGTGACGTTTTTGTATTTTATTGCAACTGCGCCAGACAAGGCAATAGCAATTTTTGGATACGACTCGCGCAGTATCAAATTTGTAATTTCGCAGACGCGGGAAACAAAGCGCGTTAACTGTTACCCTAAACCGTACGCGTAATTCCAACCTCAGGCTCCTGCAAACTTAAAACAGTCAGCTGAATTATTGCTTCACAAGCTTTAATTAACCTCAGCCAGTACAGAAATCTCAGTAAAATTCGTCTTTCACTTTACACAAGGCAATGATCTAGCAATTGCTAATATATGTAATAGGCTTCTTTATCTGTTTATACTACTATAGAAAGTTATTGCTCTTGGCTCTGGAAACAAATTCTTACTAAAAGCATCAAGCCAATATAATCCAACTTGTATATGAATGAATGAACGAACGAACGAAATGAATGAATGAGCGAATGAATGAATGAATGAAAGAATAAATAAATAAATACGTGAATGAACAAATGAATGAGTAAATGAGTGAGTGAGTGAGCGATTTAATAAATGAATTAATGAATGAATAAATGAGGAAAGAAAGAAGGAAAGAAAACAGCAAATAAGTTAATGAGTAAGCTAATAGGTGACTAAATGAGAAAATAAGTGCATGTGTAAAATAAGCAATCGAGCAAATGAGCGAAAGAACAACTGAATTAGCAGTGAAACAAGTGAATAAATGAACAAGCAGGCAGACGAGGGAACGAGGGTGAACCAACAGTGTAAACTAAAGAGCAAAACGTTTGTAATCGAGCTCCAGCTTAACCAAGTTTATCCTGTAGAACAATTTATATACCTGTAGTAACATTAATCGATTAGATGAGCAAAGAGACCATGGAATGAGCAGATAACTAACGTATAAAACTACTTGAAAGTGTTGTGAGAAGTTTGATAAGAATTTAAATACATACGAAATTTCAAAAGTTCTGCCTCAAAAGGCTTAAAAGCCTACATGAAATTGAAAGTCTGCACTAAATTCCATGTCATAAGCAATTTAATAACCCACTAATCCCTGATTTTTAAACTCACAAGGAAAATGATAGCGCTAATACAGATCAAAAACTAGCCAACGGAAATGAAACTTCTGTGCTTCCTCCAACGGAAGCATTGACTGTCCTGGTATTGAATCAGCATGCTGGTTTCAATAGATAGCTAGAGCTGTCTACAGTATCAACAGGATCATCAGGTTTCTGTTCTCTGAGTTTATTCGAGTCCAGCTTGAACTGAATCTGCAGGTTTCTTTGCTTCGATCTTCAATCGATGCTTTAATTCAATGATGCCTAGCTTTTCTGGCGGTTAGCGCTAATTAAGATAGCCAAGAGCTAGTAAGAAGAGCTCACGGAAGAGAGCAGCAACATTTGCTATCGTTCTACCACAAACAATAATCAGTAATTATATCACAAACTAATTATGGCCCATTTTTCAACATCCTTCTTCGACTTGATATGATGGATAATTGAAATGAGATCGCTCGTGTGCAATTGATCGAGTTGTTACCTATCCATTTACTTGTCTAAGCTCGGCGCTGCTTACTATCGTAGCCACGGCGCATTGCAAGCTGTTTAACTAACCCATATAAGATGGTTGTTATTTTAGAAATTATTTCACTCCATATAAACAAGTTTGGCACTGTAGATTATTTTTCTCTTTGGACCAGAAAATTTTTCTCTTTGGACTAGTACTTAAAAGAAGTGGGCATAATGATATTGTCCCTATTTTAGCCCTTGTTTTAGACAAGAGTGTATAAAGGGACTTTGACATTGATATTTAGCCCTTGGTCCGCGCATTTATATCATACAAGAGTCATATTTATGTCAAGGCGTATAACTATGGCATAGCCATTAGTTTTGATCAGGTAATCTGTACTTTGTTGTGTCATTTCATGAACTTGCCTCTATTTTTCAATTTTAATTTTTAATTTTCGTTCTGATGTTAAGTAAAGAGAACTAAGTTGAACACATCACTCACTTCATTAGGTTTTGGTAATTTTACTGAGAGTTTGACCTGTGACGTATAGATTTGTCTTTTTGTCTCCTATTCAAGTCAGGCAAAGATGCCCTCAAGAAGCATGTGACTCGGTAGAGTCAACTTTCTCAACTTTCCTCAAATTTACAATAACCTTTGCAGTGAACAATGTCTTCTAATTTGGTAATATTAGTCTCTTGCGCGCCTTTATGATGATATGATCATTTGTAAGCAGCCTGCACTATTTAAATTTCACAATGACTTTGTGGTCCATTCACTGTATATGTTATATCTTTTGCTTCAATAACCATAGTAAACGATCAGTTCTTTCTTGGTGTCGGCGTTTACTTTTCTATGAAGAATTAACTTTTGTTTATGCACAGTATAGTATTTTATAAGTTTCACAATGAGGCTTCATTGTATGCTTATGCTGATATTTAACAGCTTTTTCTAATAATAGTAGTAATAATAATAAAGATGATGATAATGATAAAATTATTATTATTATTATTATTATTATTATTATTATTATTATTATTATTATTATTATTATTATTATTATTATTATTATTATTATTATTATTATTATTATTTATTACTAATGTTTCTTAGCGTGTAAATACGTGTTAGCGCAGCGAGTTTGTAAGAAACTGCTACAGTATCTCAAAACATGAACCTCAGTGTTGTTTTGGGTATGTGGCTTCGTTTACTGGTTTCATCCACTTGGCAAGTGAGAGCAGCTGCAGCGACAGAGCCGAAACCCTGTAACCCAGTAACCGTACGATTGGAAGACAGTATTGATTACATTCAAACATTCCCACTGGCATTCGAATGACTAACTCCCACATTCGGCTGTGAGGATCATTTAAGAACTTCAGCATACTCAATTCCTTTATATGTTTTCTAATAAATGAGGTTTCCAATTTTATAGTTGCAGTTTGTAAGAGCAACTATAGACTATAGACTAACAATAGACAATAGTCCTTTTGTTTGTGCGCCTGCCGCCTAGCTTGTTTGAAGCTCTTTCTCTCTGCCATTCCGTTTGAATGTGAACAAGCATGAGTGCACACAGTGAGCTTCAATTGATAATGTCATATTTTTCATTAGTTAATAATTCAAGGCCAAATTCAGAGTCACAATTTTGAATGCGACTATAACGTGAAATTTGCGCAAGTAGAGATGACACAACGTTTAGATTAACACAGAACACACACACACACACGCACGCACACGCACACGCACGCACGCAAACACACGCACACACATATTATAATTATATTAATTTAATATATATATTTTAATTTTATATTTGATATTATATTATATGTTTTTATTATATATATTATATTTTATATTTATATGTGGGTTTCTTCTAGTGACATTTTAAGGTCAGAGGTACGAATAGGTTTCCTTCTCCAGCAAGCAAAGATTCTACTTGTTAAAGAATTTGTAAGCAACGTTAAACACGCTCCGAGATGAGATGTCCCTATTTGCTTTTTTGTAAACTTTCGTTTTTTATTTGCGAGTTTTTCATTTGAAGCTTTATTTCTTTTTTCTTTCATTTTTTATCGTTAAACTTTGTATTGTTCACTTTCTATACCATGTAAAGAAGCTAAAAGTGCTCGCAATAATGCACTTCGATGTGATTTTAACGTAACTAATAGTAGTAACTGTAGTATATGTGGACAATTTGTCATAACTATGAATTCATAGCCAGAAAGTCTTCTGTCTTTTACTTAGGCAGCTGACTAACTTAACAGAAAATGCGTTAATTAATGTTATATACTGTGAAGCGATATGTAGCATCTAATATGCATATATAATTTCTTTCTAAATCATGTTTTCACTAAATCATTAAAACGGATTTGTAAACATATAAATTAATAGCTTTTTAACTAATAATCTATTTTTTCTGTTGTTGTAATTATTGTTGCTATTCAATAATTTAACTAAAGGACTATGTACCATATATTGTACGTATATATAATATTGATGTGTACTAAATAAACAGTTATATTGTATAGGCTGTATGTATGTATATATATATATATATATATATATATAAATAAAGACACTTTTATGCTTTGATGTGTGCACAAAAAGGCTTAAAGTGTGCAGTTATTCATTTATTTATTTTGAATATATATAATTGCACGTACACACTCTAAGTCTTTTTGTTTTCAGTCCAAATATATTGAATTTGTTTATTCCATTCTGTTCCCCCGCAACGAAAGCGCCGAATATCCACTACATTGAAGCTAATTCGATTCTTACGCGCCGCTAAATGTACGCCCAAAAGGATAATGCAATAAGAATAAATGAAATGAGGCAACAGTTCCAACGTCTGCTTTGCTTATACCTCTATTCTGTTTCGTTATCACCACGTCAATTTTCAAGCTCACATGCATTTCATAATTTTCATTGATATGTGTAAGTGAGTGGACGCTTTTGTGACACATACCTATGTAAAATGATTTTGTATGTAACTTTTAACACTAGGCTGTTATAAGTTCCTAATTTACATTTCCCCTCGTGAATGTCTAAAATGCGACGTTGACAGCTTTGTCAGGTAATGATTGCAAACGCGACATACTATGCTTACTTTAAAAGGGAGAATATCCTATTTATACACAGCGAGGTGAATTTTAACATTTCAATCAACTTTGCCAGTTCTCTTCATGATTGTGGAGTTAGTTACGGTGGATTTTCTAACTTGGTAAACAACTAAACGTGCGCGCACTGAAATCTGGGAGTTTGCTTGAAGTAATTCAATCGGAAATCCGTTTCAGAACTGCTGTAATCCTGCTGTTTCCACGATATCCATAATGACTAAGTTTATAAGGTGTTATATGTCTAATGGTGTATTGGTCAGACATGACTATTATACCTCGTTCGTGTCACTTATTTGTAAGTCTAACTAGCCATAATTATAGTCTTGTGCACGGGCCAACGTTTCAACGAGTCATTTTAATATTTATTTGAATCGCACTTATATTGATTTTAATTCCCAATATGTTTGTGTATTAAACAAGTCAATTTTTATATGCAGGCAGTCTACGGCATGTTTTGCGAAAGAGACATTTTTATAAAAACTTTAAAACACAAAATACTAAGAGCACCTCAAACGTTTTGACCGACTGCACAGTCCAGCAGTATTCAAGCGTAGCAGTAGGTTTAGTAGTAGTAAGTTTGGTACAAGTAAATTTGGTCTTGGTAATTTTGGTACGAGGAAATTTTGGTACCGGGAAAATTTGCTACTAGGAATTTTTGATACTGGGAAATTTTAGCACTAGGAAATTCGAAACAAGGAAAAATGTGGTAGTGGTAAATACAGTACTGGCGAAGTTTTGTCAAGCGTTTTTGCAAGTAAATCTGGTACAAGGTCAGGTAGTACGGTAGTTGCGGTAGTACGGAAAGTTCATTAGTACGAAAATATCGTTTTTATTTGTTTTTTTGTTCGTTTGTTTGTTTGTCTGTTGTTTGTTATTGCAATCAGTGCCATTGTTGTTGTTGTTTGCCCGTTTCTTGCCAGCTCTTTTGTTGTGACCATCATTATCATCATCATCATCATCATCATCATTGCTGTCATCATTGTTATTTTTGTCGTTTTGTTGCTATTGTTGTCGCTGTTACTGTCGATGTCATTGACATTGTTCCTACTGCTGTTGTTGTTGTGGTTGTTTTTGCTTTTGTCGTTGTTGCTTGTTTTTTCTTGCATGCTGTTTTTGTTATTATTATCATCATCGTCACCATCATCATCATTATCGTCGTTATCATCTTCGGCATCGTCATCATCATCGTCATCATTACTTGTTAAATTTGTTCTTTAATTGTTGTTACGTTATTAAAATCTTGTAATATTAAAATAATTAAACAGAATAATTGCGAAACCAGCATTCGTACATCATACAGTCAATCACCTATATCTACAATGCCATAGAATTCCTCAACCAGGTGAATTATTACAAAGTTGTTTATTGGCTTTATGCAATAATCATTTTACTCAATAAATCTTAGGCTCTAACCAATATTGCAACATATTGCTCCACCAGTAAAGCAATTTGGCGCAGCAAATAACTGAAAGAGAGGCCAACTTTGTGCTAACATTATTAATGAGCTGAATCAATGGTCGGTATAACAGAGGCTTGCTTTTCTTACTGATGAGCTGTCCGTCTGAGTGACTTTCCTAATTACGAATCTAGATTGGATGCTTCTCGGTTTAAGCTCACAAATTTAGATTCTTCAAGCTCTAGGCTCAATAGCTCTCCCAGCCTTGAATGCCTGATATACATGACCGTAGGCTACTATACCGCACAAATTATGAATAGAATCAATAACATTTACTGGCTTCATTGAACTTTTTGCAATGATCTCAGTAAGCTGGCTTGGGGACTTGGGAGTCGAAACTTGGGGTAAAAATGCAAGTCTTCAACTTAATTTAAACTTTAGCGCTTGCTATTTGACCATACTATATTTAAGCATATGTTAAAAATTTAGGCCTGCATGCATTAATTGTTTGCTACTGACAGCAATAGTTGACGTTTGCATCGTGTATTGATTCTGCGTCCATACACACATGAAGCTTATACTCTTCTAGATGATAATATTTTGTAATAGCACAGTTCAGGAAATCTTCGCTTGAAACTTGAACTGAAAAATTTGCGACGCGACTTAGGACTTGCTGTCGGAGACTTGCGGTTGGCCCGAGACTTGCTTTTGTTGATTTAAGACTTGATTTAGTATTTTCCACAATGGCGAGATATGGTGACAAGAAATTTGGTGACACTGATTGATGTCTGATTGATTGATTGTTTTATTTATTTTTTGTACATTACAGTTTCTTTGCGTTCATTGTTTTTACAAAAAAGCCGACAGTATGGTAGATTTGTGATATGCGTGTTGTTGAGTTACATCTAGGTATCTAAAAGTATCTGAAGCTAACGTAACCAAAAACTGAGTTGAAAATATTCTACAATGTATGTGAGATATTCAATTCAACAGTTTCCATCAGAAACCAAGTTAAAACAGAAGAGGAATGTATCAAGAGTTAGCATTTGTGCTGAAGACTGCACATCCTATTGGTTCTTCTAAAATAGTCAGTAAATCAAAGTTCATTGGCATTTTAAACCTGCAATTTTGCAGTGTAGGTTATTACTGAAAATTTACTGGCCTATAAATTGCAACTGTCCAAATTAGCTTGATGTTATAGCCCTACATTATCTTGAATTGTCAGTAATTAATAATTCTTAGAAATTCAGTCGCCAGAATTCTTGATAATTAGATTTATTCAATTCAAGTAGATCGCTTCAGGCTGAGCTGTTAAACTGACAAAAAGTTTTCTATACTTTTGACTGTCAAAATGTATATAATGTAGACTTAGTTATTAATGCCTATTAATGGCAAGCTTCTTATAGTTTTACGTGAGACGTGTTAGCTCAATGGCTAGGACAGACATGCATATACATATATAACCTTACCCACTTGTAGAAGATACTCTAGAGACACCCTCCTCTTCATCGGTTCTTAAATGATGTAAGGTAAAAATGCACAGGTATAAAATTTGAGTTCGGGGTTACGGCTACTGTGAGGGATAATTAATTAATTATTTTAGTTATTTTATCTCTGCCAAGGAAGTTATGCTTCAACGCTGTTTGTTTGTTTTTTGTCTTTGTACATATAGTAGTAAGCCTATTATGCAACAACTACTACAGATTTCCGCGAAACATTGTTGTCAGAAGGTGGGTAGGGGATAAGAAAGGTGCATTTTATCCCCTGGATAGAGGAGGGGAAAGCTGCCAAAATGGACATTTTTTCGCCTATTCTTTTTCACAAAGCTTGACAGAATACCATGTACAAAAAACATACCTGAAGCACTTTGTGGTGGTCTCAGAGAGACTGTTATAACTCTTTGGAAAGAAGTGGGCTTGGCTACAAGATATGGCAGTTCTTTTTTATTATCTCCACCAGGACAAAGAACTACGAATTATTTCCAGACTTCGTTTCGAAAAAATCTCGCTTGGAAAACTGTGTAAGGCTGTCTTGTTTATCTTTGTTTTACGTTTGTTTCCTATAAAAAACATCAGACGAACATGATTAGGAATTTTTCTTCACTCGTACTTTCACGCAGATTTTTTTTACTTTCTTTTGCTGCCACTAAGCCAAATATGATCCCCTTTTCTCTTGAGTTTTTGCGATTTCGACAAAAGATAAAAGCGACTCTTCTTGATCTGTTAATTTGTTTTCCTATCAGTTGTTTGTTTCTTCATTAATGAATTTATTTTTTAAGTTTATTTCAGCTAAATTAACTTTAGTCGGAGAGATTTGTGAACTGCATGTAAATTTCCATTTGTTTTCAAATACACTTTTCTCGTGTTCCATCAACCAGCGGTCTTTTCTCTGTTGATCATTCGCCAGTTTCTAAAGATGTCATTTGATAAAAGTCAGTTTTCCATTAGTCATTTTCAGTCAATACTCAATAGCCCATTCTTCGTTATTTTTTCTGGCGTATCTGTTTCTTTTAGAATTCAATTACGCTGATTCAACAATAGGTATACAGCTTAGGACAATTTCAGTAAACCCAGGGAACTCTAAGCAGCGCTCTTAATAATTTGGTTTCCTTAGCCATAATTTCATCAAGATTTTTTTCACCTCAGACCAGTTTTGCTCCCTAAGAGACATATATACATACATACATACATACATACATACATACATACATACATACATACATACATACATACATACATACATACATACATACATACATACATACATACATACATACATACATACATACATACATACATACATACATACATACATACATACATACATACATACATACATACATACATACATACATACATACATACATACATACATACATACATACATACATACATACATACATACATACATACACACATACATAATGTATGCATGCATACACACACAAGCGCACACATACACACAGGCACACACGCACACACACAAACTTTATTTAATGGGGTTTTTACAATACATAAAAGACATTGGCAGTGTACTAGTCTTCACCAATAATTTCTAATTTAGAGACATACTCCCCAATTAATTTACCTTTAAATCACCATAAATAACCTATGTAATTTGCTACATGATTTTCAACTAGCTGCTCTTCTCTTGTTTAAGCTTAACGAACGGTTGGCAACGCGCTTAATTAAGATTCAGTACAACTCTTTCCATTGATTGATTACCTCTTTCTCTGCTTCAAGACAGAAAGCAAACAGTTGGAGGCAAAAAGGCCGAAGAGACAATATGCGATTCTCTCTCCAAGCAGATCAGCTGGAGGCAGCGAATTCTGTGAATCTGTAGTGAAGAGATGTTGTCGCGTCCTTTTGCGAAGACGAAAACAAATGAGCATCCGCTGCGCTTCGATTGAGCTTCATGAGAGGTTTACCAGCACAAGTAAACGCTCCACAAGAATTTATTAACAAATTTTTTGCCAACATCTTTGAAATCTATAACGCAAGGTTGCTGCTGGAGGACATAGCTGCTGCTACTGCAGCTATGTATGAGTATTATTGAATGCTGATAGTGATATGAGGCGCAGACTCACGAAAGTTGCTGCCACTGTAACTTTGGTATTTTTACCATAACCGACATTGGTGCTGCAGTTGTTGATGCTACTGTTTTCATTATTCTTTGTACTGCTATTGGTTGTTTTCATTAATGACATTCTTTCTTGCAGTGGATGGGCAGTGAAACCGTCTTCGTGATCAATGTGGTCCCGTTGTTTCATAGTCACATTGTCGTCATCGCCGCCATGCTCCTCCTCCTCTTCTTCCTCATCGTTGTCGTCATCGTAGCCGCTGCTACCACCGTGGGCATCCTTTTCCCATTTTTCTCCTTTTTTCAAGCATGTCTCTAGTAAAAATTAATGATTACTGTTTTTATATTCAAACATGCTGTGCCCTACTACTAATATCATCTACATAACTAGTAACGCAATGTGGCGAAATTTCTGAGCGATCTCTGAAACGAGAAATAAATGGAATGTTTTCCTCATCAACAGTGACATGCAATGTGAGGAAAAAATGCACTCCTTAAGATCTACAGCTATCGATCTTTACAATCTACTATACGCGTTTCTAAAATGGTTGCACGATTGATTCAATACGTTGTATTGGCAGAACCAGTCAGCCCTGGGAATTCAATACAATACAACCAAAATATTATTAAGTAACTGTTTTACCTTTAAGAGCGTGTTTTTCTGGGTACACTACTGCTCTGTTTTCGTCCTGCTAAACTTCCAATTACACAAAAAACTGCTGTCAAAACCTGAAAATTTCAAGTTTGTTTAAATCTCCTGGTATCAACCAGACAACCACCTATATTTGGTGCAAATAGCAGCTAAGCTCTGTGCCTGGGTGACAGTGCGCAATATTGTTTGAGCGACCAAAGTAAAACAGTATTGCACTGCACTTGGATAGTAAATGGATAGATGGCCGCCATGAAAAACAACTCTAGAAAGTTCCGTCTGCCATTCTTACGTTACTCGAGGAGGGATAGATGATATACATCCAAAAATGGCCAAGACGATTTTAGTTTAAGCGTAGTTTTATTGCAATAACGAAAATTATAATACGACAGTTTTACAACTGATGAACATTCTCGCCAATGGAACCTAACACTTAGAAAAATGCAGACGGTAAAATACAAATAGTTGAAGTTTGATTACTAATAGTATAGATAATTCACAGTTCGTGCTGAAATAAACATTAATATTACTATGAAAACAATGTAAACTATTTACAATAGTTAGAAGCGCTTAGTAAAAATTATAATATAAATTTCTGTACCAACTTAAAAAGCTGTAGCTTAACAGTTGTATGAAGGTGTTGATTGCCACGAAGAAGCAGAGTTCATTTGTTGACAAATCATAAATTCTAATATTATAAGGAAATAGCAAACCATAGAGTTGTTTATAAGTTATCTCGAGCCTGACAAGAAAAAGGCTAATAATTTCAAAAAGGCACCGTATTTACAAATAGGTAATACAGGGGTTCCGTCATAATTTTTACATCTTTGACTCAGGTCAAAGTTTAGTTGAGAAAAGCCAACCCACACATGTCTTCTGACGGCTGGTCTACGGTCTATGGATTAATATTTGGGGCGTTTGTTGAAATGTTGAAACCGAAGTGTTTTTTTCAAATATGATTTAAATGACGATTAAGGGAACACTATTACGAATTTAGAGAGAGAAAGAATCTATAGCAAAAACAAAAAAACGAAATAACAAATAAAGGCGAGTGATAATTAAAGTATCTAAAATCATTGCCACTGCGTACCGGATATGGCGTGACTTCTCTAACTCTTGGTGGCAATATATCACACACATGTCGAGGAGTTTTATACAGAAAACGTAAACGAAAATATTTAAACTACATGACTGCAGGGTGAAGACCTGTATTTTCCTGATTGGATCCATGGATCCAGACATTGCGCCAATACAAATTCGAGTTGCATTTAAATGAATATTTTTAAGGAGATCCAGAGAGCCACGACCACAGCCAGGCCACACAATGTTGCCGTACTGTTTTAATTTAAATATGAGACTAGTATACCTGATAAGGTATAACAGTATACTTTATCAAACGCTTTGCTGATCGAGGAAGGGAGCTCAAGTTTCAAACCATAATCTAGGTTTTCATAAATTTTATGTGCAACAGAAACTAACTGACTAATAGTATTATTACATGGCCTGAAACCAGTGTTATGTTCATCTAACAAATTGTTATGGAAAACCAATTAATCATAAAGTACTTTAAACACAATACTTTCTAATAGTTTGGCGGTACAAGAAAGTAAAGATATTGGTCGATAATTTGACGTTTCTTCCCATTATATTTTTTGAATGCGAGACATACATTAGCACCTTTCCACTCAGTAGTGAAGTGACTATTTCTTAAAATACATAAAAAGCAATTTTCGTTAGGAGTAAAGATTTTTTAAAAATACTTTATTACCTATACCGTCTGGCCCTGTTGATTTAAAGATACCTTTACCGGTTCAATATCTCATTTTAGAGAACTGATTTTAAAAGTTGCGGTCTTGCCACAGTCAGCAACTTCATAAGCAAGTATCTTGTCTTTGAGTGCTGCGTACAACTTGCAGTATGCCGAACTATGCAAAAAAGAGTAAACTGGCGTCAGCAGAGTAATCAAAAGGAAAATTTTTCTTTTTACTTTGGCTTCCCAAATTAAAAGAGGGCGGTTGGAAATATTTTTTTAAATTTTCTTTTGCAAAATTAGTCTTATTCATAAACTCTGTACGATACTGCTGCTTGCAAAATTTGTAATGAAATTTGTACTGAATGGAAAGTTGTGCTGAAATTTGTAATGTACTGAAATTTCTAATATACAATAAAAAAAATTTCACTGAACTCTCAATAAACTTATTGAAAGGCATACTGACAACGTTTTAAAGTTTGTACTTAAAAATGACAAATTCAGAAAAACACTGTTATTTATTAACTGTTCGTTAAAATTACACTCGCTACAATTAAGGAAAAGGAAAACCTTACTAGAAAATACATGTAAAACAAACTTGAGTTTTAGTCAATTATGCCTTATATGAAAAAAACTTTTAAATGATAGTAATATGATCTTCGCGTTTAAGTGGATTCTTTTAATATTTATTTGATTTTTTAATAAAGGTTTATTGTGTAATGGCATATTTTTTAACAGTAGGTTGTACTATCACTATTGCACTTTGTATAATCTTAGTATATTTTTTACCATTCTATAGTTAGTCTTTTTGTAAATGCAATTTTATTCGTTTTTTTAACTGCAATTTTTGTATGCTAGTAAACATTTTTATGATACGTATTTGTCATGCAACTTTGTGAATTCGTATTGAAAGCGTGGTATGCATACCATGAATAATTTTGCAACATCGTATTAGTTTTGCTCCCCTTACTGTCGACATACGCGAAGCATATTCTCCAATGAAATTAATTTTTGAAATGCAGTGTCTTCGATTACAAGAGAGGTGACATACAGATAGTAACAGACTGTCTGGCCTCTATTGATTACATTGGGAAGCAGTGGTTATAAACTGACTGGTTCAAAAGGTTGTTAACATCACTCTTAATATTATTTTTAAATGGTAAGCGCATTTAAGATACATATATTTTTGTTCCGATGTGCTTTTGAATTTTAATACAATCGTCGTTTTTATCGTTTCTGTCCCAAGGAAGGGTCTGTAGTGAATTAATTATAACTTGTGTGTAACTTGCCGAAAATGTGAGTCCTGTGGATAATGGTAACGCGTTTAAGCCACGAAACGGACGCATTCAAAATATTTTGTGTTTTGTTCATCTATCCAGCCAGCATTATTACAAAAATATATATAACTTTGATGGTAGTGATGACCATAACGGGCCATCACCATTGTAGTGGTGAAAATTGGTTATGGCGATCTAATGAGGCTCAGTTCCACAAATTGGACAACTGAACTCTCCTTTGATAATACCTTAAAGTTATATTAACCCGTCACCTGGTTGACCTGTTTTTCCTAGCCTTTTCGACGGGCGTATAGTCGACTCAGAGCGCTAACTGACCAACAAAATAAACCTAAGGCTTCTATGCAGGATCTCTTCTCCCAGGGTCGCTGAAAGACCGTTCACTAGAAAATCACTTTGAAAAGTCTAAATCAAATTCTGCCGGTGAATCAGATAATTACTCGTCTAACTCTCTTAGTTCCTTAATGATGAGCAGCCGTGCGGAATTCTTTTAATCGTCTACCTTTGCAGGTAAGACGAAACAGTTACCATAGTAACGGGTACCTATTCAGTCAAAATGTCAATTCAGAAAATGTTTTGAAAAGGTTAATTAGCATTGCGTAAAGAGTTACACATTTTGCGCAAGCATATTTCAAGCCACGTAATGATTTTGTTTCGGGAAATTTTAGCACGATACTACTGCTAACGGAAATATTGTAGTTTGCTTGAGAAAATATTTTACTTGTTAGCAGGTCGATAAAAAGTGCACTGTTTGTTTTCCTTTTCAAAGCACTTGAAAACTCTGCCACCAATTTAAATGGTTTATTATTTCAGTTCAAGAAACTTAATTTCCAAAGGACTAAATTATTATTGGCTTACCCCATAAATAAACAATCCTATAACATTTATGCGTGTGTCATAATTAGCTCACTAAATCTAATAAATTACCTTTGAGGCCAAATAAACTATAATGATGTGTGAGGTCATTCGCATTTTTATCCATGAAAAACACCTGCATGAACACCCTTATTTTATTTTGTTGTACTTAAAGAGTTTTTTGCTTGTCAGAAAAGACTTAGGATACTAAATCTATTTCATTAGTTTATGCTCACGTAAACGCGTCGCAATTGAAATTATAATCTTAATACAGGTTTAATTAAGACCTAATTAAGATCTAATTAGCGCTTAAATTAAGCTGATGCAGTAAACACATAAATGTTTTGATATTTTCTTTCTTCTGAAATAGCTTCTGAAATAGTGTTTGCAAGATTCACTTGCAAAGTTGCAACTGGTGCTGATCAAACTAAGCTTTGGCTCCTTCCCATCGTTTTAGTTGCGCCGTCTTGCTTTAGTGAACGGAACTAGTATTCGTTTATGTCAAAATTTGTAAATTCTCAATTTGTTGGTGCGCTTCTAGTTGCTTATTTGTTTGTTTTTCTGTTTATTTTACACTGAGAGTATCTCTATACTCACCTCATTACTTACTAGAGAATTAAGATAATTTTAACATTAAGTAAATGTCTTCGAATACTTAAAATTGCCATTATGTCTCTAGGTTTAAACACCAGTGTTCATTCAAAAAACGTAGGGATAAAGTGCAGGGAAGCAAAATGTCGAAAAAAATTCGAACAACATATAAGAAAAATCTATGCATGATTCAAAGAGAAATAGAAATACGTTGTGCTTCGTGATTTATGTCATCAACGAATAACAACAGATTTTTCTTCCTAGTTCGTTATTTGAATCACGAATAATGAATATCAATAAAATTGCGAATAACAGTCAATGCGCAACAAGCTGAGTTTGTGGCGCTAATTAATTATTGTGATGCAACTATAATTTAATAATTGTATAGTGCGATTGTACGTGTTATCAAATGTGATGAATGTATCTACCTCATTGCGTTCACGCGTAATGCATTTGTGGTATTTGGTCTGTTATACATTCGATTCACGAGCATCGTATTGTTCCTTATGCGAACCACGAACAACGAACAACGAATAACAAGCTAACTTCACTTTCCCTATGGAGTGGATTACCCGGTATACGCAGTTGATAAATTTGTCTGTGTGTTTTAGTGCCATCCGACAGCTAGATGGAAATATATATAATAAATGGTGCAATTTATTACTTTTTCATAGCCATGCACGACCAGCCATACTAAACCATTCTTTGACAAATTTTAGTAAATATTCTATTCTTTGCGGAAATAATTTTTGAAGACGGGTTTCATTATTTGCTCAGTGCAGACGACGTGTGCATTTTGCTGTTTTAGTTTTCGCAATATTTGTCTAAAGGGGAAAATCGAAACCTCACCAATTATTGCAGCGTCTGCCAACATTAGATGAATATCATCTGTCACTCGTGAAAAATTTATAGAAGTGACGTCCAAAATTCCTCAAAGCGCTTTTGTTTTTAATATCTGCGACCCTTAATTTGTAGAAAGTGATTTTGTGTAGGATGGTCTGATTAATATAATAGTAGTAACGTAAATTTCATTTCGGTATACAGTACTTAATTAAAATACACTATTGAACTACGTTAGGGGGTGCAACCTTATATTTTCAAAAGTTATCTCATGAACCACGTACACCATATAGAGCAAAAACGTAACAAAACACTAAAAATAGAACAATTGGTGACTAAAAAATCAAAATCATAGATTTTTCAGTTTATATGAACAACAGCAAGTGAAAATGCTCCAAACAAAAACTGTATTTATTTATTTATAATACATCTATTATGAATGTCACTAAAACTGCTGCTGTTTCTGCTATAGAACTCATTACAGTTATTAACGTTTGTTGCGCAATTGAATGCTTGCAATTACCGTGATCTAGGCAGGTGTGCTGTTTTCAGTCAAATAACGGTTAACAATTCCCGTGTTAAATTACAACTCAGTTTCAAGTGGAAAATGTACACTAGCAAAATGTCTGCACGAGAGCTTTTAGACAAATTAGAGTCCTTACAACAATGCGCAATATGGAGCTGGATAAAAATACAGATCAAAAAGGACACATTAAGACTTGACAGGGTTGGTAGCAAACCACAATTATATGTCACTGTCTATAATTGTACAATATTATTTTATCTCACTTCCTTTTATTATTCGCTTTGCGTTGTATACTGTGCAATGACCGGATTGTATAGCTCAATGATAGCATGCTCGCTTTCCACCCGGGAGGTCGCGGGATCAACTCCCGACCGAGTCATACGAACGGATTAAAAAAATGGTACCGCTGGTTCTTTGACCTAGCACGCGAGTTTATCAAAGCAACGTGCGGGTAATAATAATCAGGGCCACCTTGGAAAAAAGTTATGAGTTTCTTAAGGTGTTATTCCTGGCTTATGTCCTAAAAGAAATTACTATTATTATTATTGTGAAATCAAGAATGAATGAAAAAAAGGCTTACTGAATCAAGACGCTAGGTTTTTGTGTCAATGGTTACTCCCAAAAGGTAGTTCCTGTGAAATTCATAACATCAGCTGACATTAAAAAAGATGCAGAAAACCTCTATTGAAGATACCTCTCATGTGCATCAACGTTTAAAAAAGTGTAAGCAATGAAGTTTTTATGGGTGAAAATGACCTTACGAACCCATCAGTGCTTCAAATTAATAAATTGTTTGTGCTATTTTGGTTATATACGCAATTATTATAAGCCTAGTCGTGTAGCAAATACTGATTTTCGCGGATGGCTATAGGAAACCGTTATTACAAATAAATGTAAAATAACGTACATATTGTCACCGTGGTTATAATGTCCAGACAGTGGCAATGAAATGACAGTACTGATGCTTTTTGTACTTTACCAGAGTGTCAGTTCATGATTCGTCAGTGGGCGCAATTGCGTTTCATGGTTCATGAAATTCAAAAGTAGCGTCACACGCGAATGTATATAATCAAATAACGTGCAACACGATAAAAGACTTTTGTTTTATTATAATCACTATAATATTAGTTTTATGATATGAGTAATTAGTTAGGAATACGTGGACTAAATTAGTTTACAATAATTGCATACGCACTAATAAAGTTGTTTGCCATCATTATAAATATTGAGGCACACATCATTATCATTTTTGAAGCCCTTTTAGCATATCACATCGTATTTAAAACGTACGCGGCGATAAATCTTAAAATTTTCTGGTGCACTAAAGTTTCATGAGCCACTTGAGGAAAAGCAGATGACGTGGACGTTTGCGACTCCAAAAATTGTCTCTGGATGCCTTAGGGAACCGTCACCCATGTGCTTTAAGAATCTACGGCTTCGAACTTACATACAGTAGAATTAATGAAGCCGTGAGCTTTGGTGTTATCTCAGGATTAAGTATTACTCTGGAATCTCCGGTATATGTGTATAGAATGAACTTGTAGCGTGCCAAACTTAGAACTATTTTTTGTAACACGTAGACATTGTTGTCATGCCGATGTAAAAACAGTGCGGACACCTGTGCAGTGTCTAATGTAAAATTTCGTCATTGATAACATCCCACCAAGACCTTCGTCGAACAAATTTCCACTTCAGGATTATGTACTTGTTGGTACCGTTATTCATTAAACATTATAACAAACAACTTTTTTTGTTGCCACCGCATTCTATGTTTTTGTAATGGTGGTTCAACAAACATCAACTTTCAACATAATGTTCGATGCACATTCCAAACGAGCTTTAAGTTGAGGTGGACAGGTTTATAAAGTTACTAAACATTTATCTGTTCGTCATGCGTCATATTTCAAATATAACTTAAATCGTTGTTACACGTCTTTAAATCTTTCCGGCTCGTATGTAAATCTGTGTGCAGCCAGCGCGAAAAGATAAGTTTTCCTGTTTTTCTTCCCTGTTATCCGTCGAGATTTACTAAGGAAAAAGGGGCAGCGCGTATCATGGCTTCCTCCCAAGATGCTTACGTCATCGTTACTGACTGTATCGCGACATTAATACCACGCAAACCATCTGGCACTCGTGTCAGGGTTCGAAGCTGTGTTTAACGGAATAAAAGTTTTTAATCACCATACCTCGTTTAATAGCGCATCCAAGCATCTTCTTGCATCTTTTGACTCTCGAGATACAAGCTGTGTTAATTTAGGCCTAATATTTTCAATATTTGTTAAGCAACATGATTATCTCGTCATCTTCCCTAACATTAGGCCTATATTAAGGGATTTCTTGTTGCCAGAATTAGATTAAACAGCTTCATTTAGCAAAGGCTTCATCGCTATCAAGCTCTAGTTCTGTTTTCGTGCTGATCACTCTAACAGCTGAAAGTGACGTGTTAAAACTACTTAATACTTTCAAACTTCACACGTTTTCAATATGGCGGATAAATGTGACAGGTCGTCTGGGAAAAACAGACGTTTAATTCATGGTAACAAAGACAGCCATTTCCACATGTTAATATACGATGCATGATAGGGGCTACCTGTATATATGTGTGTGTGTGTGTGTGTGTGTGTGTGTGTGTGTGTGTGTGTGTGTGTGTGTGTGTGTGTGTGTGTGTGTGTGTGTGTGTGTGTGTGTGTGTGTGTGTGTGTGTGTGTGTGTGTGTGTGTGTGTGTGTGTGTGTGTGTGTGTGTGTGTGTGTGTGTGTGTGTGTGTGTGTGTGTGTGTGTGTGTGTGTGTGTGTGTGTGTGTGTGTGTGTGTGTGTGTGTGTGTGTGTGTGTGTGTGTGTGTGTGTGTGTGTGTGTGTGTGTGTGTGTGTGTGTGTGTGTGTGTGTGTGTGTGTAAGATAAACATAATAACCATGAACTTCAAAGTTGCATCGGCTTGTGTTAAATGCGTAGCATTTTCGTACATCGCGACACTTGTAAATAATTTTTATAAAGTGACAAGAAACGCTTTAGTTTAGGCAAGCGTCCTAGATTACTATCTTTATTTTGCAGGACACATTTTATCGCCATTAACACCTTTATCATAATATAATATATCAAGTTTTTTTCCAGTTAGACCTAAAATTTTAATCGCTTATGCAATTACGCGCTTATACAAAAACGCGATTGTAAAATGACTGTTAAAAAGTTAGAACATTGTCTTCTTATAACAAAAATTTAAATAAAAATGTGCAAATTGTGAATGTATTTTATTTTCGACAAATCACTATTTGAATTAGAATTTTATTATTTAGTGTCCTGTTTAATTGACCATTTTGCGTACAGGCAAAAAATATACCCTGTAGGCAAAAACGACGAAAATGAATATTAAAGGAAAACTTAAAGGACCCAATCTTAAACTGTAGGTCAAACAAACCGCTCTTTAAAATAATGAAAGGAAACACATTATTTTTTCAAAAATAGCTTACGAGAAATAATTATTTCCACACAAACACAATTTCATGTTCGAGCCACTAATTATTTGCTGTTAGAGTCATTTCGCCGTTCGCTAGTTAGACGGGTACTAACGCCTGCATTTCGGAAATGCATTGCACAAAAAACAGGTGCTGTACTTCTCAGTTCAGATGTGTTAGTTTGTGAAGAACTGCGCACGTTTGACAGCTCATGCCTAAATACAGTAGTAAATTTGAAATTTGAATTTTTATCTTAAAACTTGCCTAGTTTTAGTACAACACGCTGAAAATCTTGCAGTAGCACTGTACTTCGATTTTCGCTTTCGCAAACACGTGCAACACGCTCCTGGAATTTTTTTGCTGTTGAAGATTATGCCAATGGCTCATCCATTATTAACTAAGTTTTTAATTTTTAATTTATTTATCAGAACCGCTTTTGCAGTATTAATTGTGTTAAAATGTATACTTTTATCGGACTTGAAAATGGGGTAGTATAAGAAAAATCATCCTGTTTTCCTTTAACTAAGTTACAATAACCATCAGCACATGCCAAATATCATGTTACGTTATGTTAAGCCTATATCATATCATATCATATCATATCATATCATATCATATCATATCATATCATATCATATCATATCATATCATATCATATCATATCATATCATATCATATCATATCATATCATATCATATCATATCATATCATATCATATCATATCATATCATATCATATCATATCACACCATGTCACATCATGTCACGTCACATCACATCATATCATATCGTACATCTTATCATGTCATATCATATCTTATCACATCACATCACATCACATGCTGAGTATTTTGTTTAATTATTGTCGACTACTGCATTTTCATTTGTAGTATCAAGTAGTATAAACTAGATTTAACTTTAAACGCTTAAATTTATTTTTGCTTCCAAATTAAGTAGTTTCTAAATTTGAGACTGAAAGTAATTGATTGAATGTGGACATGTTTCTTACTATTATTATTAACAGAGTAGCAATATTTTATTGTATTTTATTTTGTTTTATTTATTATTCATTCTTAAAATAAAAAGACTCACTTCCATGTCTCACAAATTACAAAACCTTAACTGAAGCATAAAATAGAAATCACCCAGACACATAGCGCTTACGACGAGACCGTTCTTACTTAAAGTGTCTATTAAAATTACAAAAGTTCTGTATATTAAAGTGTGATAGCAACAAAATAAAACGATTAAGATTAATAGCTTTAGCAATTTCAACTGGCAGTGAATTCTAACACGGTTTGCGAAAGAGCGCTTGAGTAAATTTAATCTACAAATGTTTTTTTTACAATTTAAAACGATGTTCTCTTAGAGAGGAAGGGCATAAAGAATTCATTAAAATCTAAGTCTACGAGTTCATGGCATTTTTGCGCACCATTTTAAATCAAATAGAATTCTTCTAATTCGAATGGTTGCAAATTTTCAAGCCTATGTAAGTAGCTCCTATTTGTCCCATTTGTTTTAAATGTTATAGGCCTGTGCATGTATCCTGCATAATATTTTAGCATGCCATGATTTTATCCTTTACTTGTGTTTGCTTAACTGTTATGATATCTGTAAATTGCATATACGTACCACGTACGATACTTAGTACTATAACAAGGATTTACCTATCTAAACTAACGCTAAACACAATTAGGGTATAACGTTAGGCATAATGACGTTGCGCTGACACCTGCTGGTAGAAAAATGGACCACTATCGTAACAGTCGAGTGCAATAACTACAGACGTCGACGAGTTTTGAGGTCGGCTATTTTATGTACAACCTTTTTTGTAGATTTAGCTCACTGTAGGGCCTGCCAGGTTATTTCTGATACTAAATGGTTGTGGTCTACGGAGTGTATTTCCTTAATCAAAAATTATCCTCAACACTGAATTGGGAGTTCTTCAACGAGCTAAAGCACTCAGTGATAGTATTCCCAATGCACACCCATTCATTTACAACCTGGTACTGTTTATCTTAACTTCTGTAGTTAAACTGTGGCCACCCAAGAACGCGAGCAGCTATCCTTTTTGCCCTCAGCAGAAGACAGTTATATCGAACAGAACTCACATTTCTAACTTGCCTACTTTATTTGTAAAGTTAATGTTGACTTTCTGCAATTTTCTTTCTGAGGATACCTTTTTTGTAGGTTCCCCGGCAGATCGAGCAAACTTGGAAGTAGGTGATGAGATTTTGGAGGTAAACGGGAAGACATTGGAAAATGCCTCGCACAATGAAATCATCAGTCATATACATAATGTAAGTACCGAAAAATTATATAAACTACAGTAAAATCACAGTTCTATAGAACAGAAATGTCTTCGTAATCTGTCTGGAAGACCACTGCATGCTTGATATAGTCAAAATAATGGACAAGGTGCTCTCATAATGACTTACAACTTTCAATTGTCGAAATTTGTCAGTCAGTAGATGGCAGCACGATATTACTACTTGTTCGCGCTGCTCATGCGTGTCAACAGATGTGCAATAGTAATTTGACAAGCACGGTAGTAAACTTGTTTTGTGTGTTCAGTTAGGAGTAGTTCGGTGAAATTTGTGCAATTTTAAACAAAAATTTAATTGTGCCTATTATAATTATGTGTGTGTATATTAGAGTACTTAACATATGACTGTTTGTAATTACTGTGAGATAGCCATTTCATCTACGCTGAATGCCGTCATTATCTCAACAGAATTATGAAGGACGAGAAGTTTTGAGCTACAGGTAACCAGGGCAAGTATTCCACGTACCAAATTGTTACTATCCTAACATGTCTTAATTATTGGAGTAGCCAGTGACAGTCACATATTTATAATAATAATGATCAACATTAGCGTTGAACTAACTCATTTTGTTGTTTTACGTGTGAATCTATCCAATGATATAAATATTAAATATGCCCCCCCCCCATTGTTAAATCTATATTCTATGAGTATTACAATTCATTGATGTTAGACTTCCAGATTTTTCACTAAGCCATAAGACCTGATTTAAATTGACAACTAGAAATTCATTATAATTTTAATAACTGGGCAATTGCTATCGTTTTGTGCTATGCTGAGAGTGGTGAGATCATTAACTTGCAATTAACTAATTAGCAATAATATGTATATGTAGCGGTTGCTCCATATTAGACCAAGCAGGTCTGATTGTGGAGCAGTTTCCAAATTTAGATTTTCTAGTCTCATTTTCATTAGTTTACTCACTTTTGTTGTAAGTAGCAACGTTGGAAATTTGTTATGCCCTGAATGAAAGTGCAACTAGCGCGCAGAATGGTTAAATTATCGTAAACGTTGATGCCTAAACTGGCTTAAAAGTATTTTTACAAGTACATAAATAAAATTAGAAATGATATATATTTCTTGGAAACATTATTTTAGAAATGGTGCTGACTACTGTGCAACATTTATAAAAAAAATTAAAACAATTTTTTATGTAAGTTATATGTGTAGTTGTATTACTTATAACCATAAAATCATATTATACATACATTAATGATGCACTGTACTCTGAGATGTCTCCTGCTGAAATCCAACGTGTTATTTCTGCAACAGTTTATTTTAATAAACTAAGCAAGTCTGTTAAGCAGCAAGACAATAAAATAAACTTATAAAATCTTCCAAGAGACTGTGCCTTTGATTTGTAATTTTTGCATGTAGTAGTTAATGCAATACTGTATGGACAGATAAATTACAAAATTCCTGGTGTCTGGTGAAATTTGTAAGAATTCCTTGGAATTCCTTCTGTTGCAATTGACCCAGTTGTAGCTTGCAAGGCATTTTGAGAATTAGCTGCACTTAAAATATGCAAGTAAGTCTGTGCACTTAGCCAGATGGGTTGTGGCAACACGTGTGGATTTTGTTTTCACAGTATGTCAAAATTTGTGCAATTCTGCATCATAGTTGTTTCAAGGACAAACAAGATAGTTTGTACAGTGTACACAGTAAGGTGGTAATGGTGAGGAAAGAAATCTCCATTTAACTTCTAATAAGAATTGCATGATTTTAAAGTATTTTACTAGAATTATTGTTTTTTGGTTAGTGAAGGCTATTTGTGTTTACAGGCTCCTTTTATAGACAAACTACAAAACCCATACAGTAATAAAGTAGTTACATTTTCACAAGAAATATCTCTAGATTAACAACGTTACAGTTTTTCTAATATAGAATAATCTTAAATTATAATCATTGTTACAATAGTTCATTAACTTGTCAAATTTTTGGCGCCTGGGAGTGTTTGTTCCTGTTTATTGGGCTTATTACAGCCTGTAGTATTTGATAAATTGTTGAAAATTTTACGAAATCTGTGTAGTCGTAGTAATGCTACGCTTACGTTATTATTGTTAGTAGTAAAGCTATTAACATAACCATTTTATAGAAAGTATTTTTCTTTTTCCAGTGTATTCGATCCAGGACCATTTGTTTGAGAGTCCGAAGAAAAGGTGGTAATAATATAGGTGAGTTGTACAAATAGTATCTGAAACAATCTAGGTAAACCAACTGTTATAAACTGTGACTGTATGTGGGAGCATTATGACACCGGAGTAATACATAGTCATAGGTGATTTCAAAGCGTACTGTACGTATAACAATTTTCGGCTTACATAACCCCCGGGTACATTCCACAGGTGCATTCAGCCGCATCTCCATGTTTTGTTACAACAAGCGCTCTCTAACCTGTGAATAACAGGTACAGTAGCAGGGTTTTGTCTACTGTATAGTATACTACTGTTGTCTACAAGTACAGAAGTTTAATATTTTTAAAAGCGACTTATTTAATAATACACATCGTTCAAGTAACAAAGTCAAAATGATGTTGGAACTTGGAGGTGTTGATTGTCTGAACAGTTTGGTATAATTGTATACAAAGTAAAATTATTTCTCGATAACATTTGACCTATTTTAATTGGAAGTATTGATAAATGAGTTGAGTTTGTGTTTTTCGAACGATTTATCGTGAATATTATGTTTGTTTTCGAGTAATTAATTGTTCAGTCGGCCTTGCAGCCTTTCTGTTACTTTTATTTCTCAACCAACTTGAAAATTTCAAGCTGAAATTTGGTTAGTTCTAAAATCCCCCAACCCGCGACTTTGTGAACGACAGGCAAAATAAAGTTGTGAGTTGTGAGGGATCTAGTAATTTAGTATACATTTTTTTCTAAGCCCCACAATGAACAACTTTACCAAAGGCTGATCATAGTTAATTTTGTGGGTTTAGGGTTTAGTCATTTATTAAGTCCTTTCCACAATCCACCGCTTTTGGAACTTGGAAGTTGTGGATTGTGGGGTTTAACCTGAAATTTAAATATTTTTTTGTTGTTGAACTGTAAAAAATAATCATGAATCCTCTGGCTTTTTGAAAGAGAATTACTGAACCATTGATTGGAGCATGCTTCATTAAAGAGAATTCTGTAAAATGATGAAGGCAATATTACTGTTTCTTTGGCTGTTACCTGCAGATTTGAATCTTGATTATGACAATCAATAATGTATTGCAATGGTGAAAGCGAAAAGTCAGATCATTTTTCGAGAGGTAAGGCAAAGAAAATGTATGCGATATTTTTGGCATTAGATTATTGGACTGAGTTGGCTTGGCTAGGTAAATAAGGATGAATTCATTTAACAGCTTATGATGTGCTTCTGCATGGGCCTTTATTTTTTAGATGCTCTTTCCAAAGTGACAGAATAGTTATTTACATAGGGCAGAAATTTTTGGTTTGCTTAGTTTTGTTATGTATGTAAGTATCTGAAACACCACAGTGATTGGAAATAAATAACAACGATAATGATATTAATATTAACGTGTGAACTGAATAACAACCGCTCTCAAAGTTCTGTGGATTATATATAATTTAGTGGTTAGTAATTTAATTATAATAAAATGGTTGATTTAGTAATGTGACTAATGTTAAAGATGCTGAAATCTTGGTTTTTACTGTCCAATTACAATTTGTAATCTAAAATGAAGAAAGTGCATTGGCAGATGAGTTAGTTTTCCCCTAGCCCTATCGAGGGATTTTTTGATTCAAGTCAAACGAAATTTAGGTCAAGTAAAATAGTGCTTATAGTAGGTGCTTAGAAACCAAAACAAACCAATGCTTGCATTTGCTTTGCTTGGTTAGTAAATGGATATGTGACCACAAAAAATGTTTCTGGGCAGTCTCATTGATCTACCATGCTTGTCTGATAATAAGACAGATTCTGGTCTTGCCACAGTCATAAAAATAATAAGTAACCACTGCCACTGCATGCTTGTAGCAGGATTTCGAGCTGAATTAAAAGTGTCTTTAGAATTATTATAATCCATCAGAGACTTACCTCGATTCTGATTCTTCGTGACCAAATTCTCTTGATGTTCTTTCTCTTGTGTTATAAATGTAGGTATCCCTGTGTGGTGACTCTGGGTATCCATGAAAATAATTGCGTTGACACCTCGTCATGATGTGGCAAA
Source organism: Tubiluchus corallicola (assembly GCA_030141605.1). NCBI lineage: Eukaryota > Metazoa > Priapulida > Priapulimorpha > Priapulimorphida > Tubiluchidae > Tubiluchus > Tubiluchus corallicola. The sequence continues at coordinate 508,853 of JAQGDQ010000002.1, forward strand.
AAATGCCAAAAACCACATGGAACCGCATAATAGAAAAAGTATGGCATTTTTAGTTTGACTTCAGGTAATCTGAAGGTGTATTTTTTCTGAAATCATCGCTTAGTGAAAGGATAGGCTGTGCTGTTGGTTTTTCAGTCCTGTTTTCCATGATGATTTTTAGTCGTCTTTGGTGTACATCATAAATTATAACCTCTGTCGTGACGTTCTCCTGACAGTCCTTTACTGTGTTTTGTGCTGTTATTGTGCTCTTTCTCTTGCGTCTTGCATTTCCGTGTGGTGAATTTACCCACTTTGTCACATAAATGCTTCATTAAATGGTTCCAGACCAAATTAGGTTGAAATGTGTCGTTACAGTCCAAAAATTATTTCAACACTGTGTATCTTCCAAAACCTTTAAAATGACATTCACCTTGGAATAGTATGGAGCTCAAAATGGTTTAAATTTGGCTTAAATTTTACGCCAAGTTTGTTTGATCACAACAACAAATCAAAACTCAAAAGCAAAAAACAATGCAACAAAAAACTATTCTAAATAAATTTTCAACTGACAAGATTGACCATATTGAACATGATAAATTACAAAACAGCTCTTTGATTTTCACATACTGTTTCATTGTCTTTTCTACTCAAATATTCATCGTATCGTGTTGAAAACCAGCACTCGCAGTGTGAGCCTATAATTGAATGAATGGGTTTAAAAATAGAGTTTACGTTCTGTTGCTGCTGAAAGCATGCTCATTACTGTTAAGCACAAATAATTTCCAATATAATAATGATTATGACTATTGGCGACTGCTTTGAACGATTTTTGATTTGCGAATTCCATTAATGTTTTGTGGGTTTCTTCCTAGTCTATACCTGACTTGGGTTTTAAAAAGGTACTTGCACTATATTAGTAATTTATCTCAAATTTGCAGACGAAACTAGGGTCAGCTGAAAAAAAGAAAACGTGAAAAAGTCGTGACTGACTCTATCTTTGAACTGGAGACATTTGAATTGTTAGGCCACACTGTACCCGCATGGTTCATCAGCCAGCCTAGCATTTTCAGTATCAACACTTTGTACATCACATTCTTAAGTAGCCCACACCTACCTGTTTTGGTTTATTAGTGGAGTAGCCACCTAAGTAAATAGATTTGGTACATTTTTGAACGTTAAACACTAGACAGTGAGTTAAACAGTGCTTGCAAGAGTTTTCGCTCGGTGTCTGTCTTCCGAACCTTACAAGTTAATGATATTCTATGATCAGTTCAATGATTGAAATTCTCCATGATAAAATTTGCAGAGCAGTCCTGCCCATGGAACTCTATATTTTATTATTGGCTATGGCTAGGCATACATAATAGGTAGAGATACTGGCAGAAAGATCATCAGATTAAGGGTGTGGTGATATTAGAAGTCGTCTGGTCTCATTGTGAGTAGAAACTGGTACTGAATGCGCCTGGTGCCAGATGCAGCATTATTTTATAATTGTAGGTCACAAATATCCCTAGACGTGTTCAGTTGGTTGTATGTCTGTTTTCACTGACAAATTGTGAATAAGGCTCTAGACTACGAGCAGGTCGAGATCTTACTGTCAAAATGTCCTCAACCGCCTATCTGACTCGTCCAACGAGGTGATGCCATTTTTGGCGGGCTTTGACTTTCAAAAGTTCTCTTAAAACGGGTTTTTAATTTTTTTATTTATAGGAATTCGACTGGAGCTTTTATTTAAGGCTTAAAATATAATGGTTCTGTGACTTACGTTACACTGGTTCATTACACTGTGTTAAGCAATATTTTTCTTTTTTTCGAAAACTCTGTAGTGCCAGTCACAATGCCTGTAAGAAATACCAAGAAATTCGATCTATCTGTTAGACATTGAGCTTCTCTGTAATGAAATTAAATTCGACCATTAAGATTGTCCTCCTTATTATCATCATAGTAATTAGCAGAATCTTGTTGGTTTGGATCGTGAATTTTTATTAATAATTATATTCAAACTTAGCGTAGACATTTGTTATTATTTCTATACCATTTATTACGATTGCTATTCAGTATTGCTATGATTGTTAATACTATATTGCTATGATAGTATTGCATGTAAACTATGATTTATTAAGTAAATAGGCCTATAATCGTTATCGAAACATTTTTCTAAATAATGTCTAGAGCGTCCAGTCTTGCTGTGCTCGAATAGAGTCTAGAGTGTTCGCTTGTTGGGCCTACGAGGGTCACTCACCCTAAGGTTCTTACTCAGATCAGCTCCTGTTAGACTAAGTGGGGTTCGAGTGTCTATTACACGAATGCCTTTATTGTGTCAAGTGAATTGAAGTCTGAATGACCCGAGTGAACCTTATTAAGCATACTAGTGTTATCTAGATCTGTATTTGGTCAGTTGTTTCATTTAATTTACTTCCTGACCATTTTCCTGCTTACGCAGTTAATGTAGGCTTTAGCTTTTTTGCGAGCATATTTGATATATTAATTTACAGTTAGGGCATATGATTTATACACAATAACCTCAGTGAACCCTGTCTAAGCATATGCTTCCTTTTAACGCTCGTTCATTTTAAATCCTTTATTAAGTTGCTGATTAATGCCCAAAAGATTCCGTCTTATTTTGGATAAACCAACGTTGAAACAAAGTGGAAACGGTAAACCTCTCTAATAACCCCTTTGTCGTTGCTACTTTTCTTCGCGACCACCGTTAGCTCCTTAAAGTGTTTTACTGCTTCCTGCACCATATCAACAATTAGTATACAACGGTAGAGGGTAGATCCTATGTTCGAGGCCGAGTCAGATAAATTTTTTTAGTCGTAGACTTCTCCATCGTTTTTTTTTCATTTATTAAAAGAATAGTTTCACTTAACATGGGTTACGTAATTATTTAAGGAGCGTTTCTTGTATTCGCCAGTCTTGCCACAAACCTTGCTGATGCGTTACAGACTGCACCTTGGAAGTCTCTAACTCTCTTTAGTAGAATAGTGACTCGTTTGATTCTATCGATTTTCAACTACACTATTCGTGCCACTGTGTCCTCTGCCTCATTAGATCTTGTCAATTTGTTTGCGCTGGCTACGGTGCTGTGTACGTATTTATAACTCCGATATTGATACATGTATGGACATTATGAATTTTGACAATTCAGATAAGTGCTCAGTAACTGACCGTTGTTGCTTACATTACACATAATTATGACGTATACTGAATGTGGGTATCTTTATTTTAATAGTATGTTTTAGATTGCACAGCTCATATTTAGCTAAATGCAAATTTATTGAGTATCTTCAGCATTTTCTTTTATGACTAGCAGTTGATTTGTATAAATAAAGGGTTTGATACTACACGCCTACAGCGTAGCATCAATAGTAGATCAATAAGATGCAGTTGCTCACTCATGAACCATCCACTGTATCTTGTAGGAAAGGTACATGCTAACGACAATGAATGGCCATTTTGTATGTTTTGTGCACTGCAAGTTAATGTCGTCTGTTGCATTGATTTAACTAGAATTGCTGTCATTGTAACCAAAGTTTAATACCAAACGGAACAGTATGTGGCAAAAACACATTAAATGGTTAGTTGTTACAGTTTGCCGTAATCCAGTTTTTAAACTTTCTAATAAAAAAGAATAAGATAAACAATTCGGTAATCTGTAAAAATATATAATCTATTCAGTCGCGCAGCACGCACGAGTTCAAAAAGCGCCATCTGGTTACCACACTCAAGTCATATCGATTATAAAAAAGTATTGTAACCCTTAGAACCATATTCACGCTGTCTGGTTATAGTTTTTAACCATAGGAATGCGCGCGATCATCACGTTCTCAGACGGTTATGAATGTAGTAAAACTGTATAGCAGGTTTTTATTATTAGTTTTTGATGTTTTGCGGTGTTTAGGTTATACATATAGATTCATCTTTTCCAATAACAAGTAGGCGTGTAAGCAGATATAAATAGCTTTAGCTTTTTCACGATTCTCAAATCTACCTAAAGTTTGTCAGAAACAGTTTACAAGAACTATTTTGTGAAGCTTGTGCACTTGCTCTGTGCCGTTTAACTTATTTAAGAGTTTCAGATGTGCACTCATGTAGAACGACGAAGCCCTTGAACGTTTCCAGACAGGAGTTCGTTGCGGCAAACCATCAACTCAGAAAGCTTCTTCTTAACTTGAAATTTATGGTCGTATCGTATCTCAATGCTGCTTGGCTACTAGATAGCAATTTCCGTTGTTTTATTGATGACTGTCGCGAAGTAAAAACTCTTAGAATCATCTGTCGTTTTGTTTTCGCCGTTTTACTTTTATTTATAGTGTCAAATGTCAAATTACTTTAAATTACTGAGCACTTACCTCCATTAGGGCTGTGCACAAAATGAGTGAGAGCTTTACAAGATCTAGTAATATGGCATTTCTTGACAGTAGAGAAAGGGGCAGAACAGTTATCCCGTATGAATAGATGATGGATCCTTATTATTGTGTTCTTAGTTTCCTGAGTTTCTATTCATCGTTGCATCTTTCTAGTGCTGCCGTATGTTTCCCGTTATTACCATGGCCTCAAAACTTTTTTTGCCAATTTTTTCCGTTGTATGTCTTAGTTGCCATTCTAGTTTTTTCTTATAATCGGTTTTTCGTAGCACGCCTTATAATCATCATATTATCATTATTGTTTTAATTACTGCATGGTTGTTACTTTGGCCATCTTAGGGTGAGATTTCTGAAAGCATTTCAGTCTCCAATGCGCAGTATATTTGTAACCGCAAGCCTGAGGAGTTGAAGATTGGGCAAAAACTTCTTTGGAGGCCTAATCTCTATGTTTAGTTCACAAATCTCTTTTGAGCCTGAGCACACAAGTTAGGCGATTATCTGATTAAGCAGAATTTGAAGAAAGTTGTATAAATGCAGTAGCTAATGCTTGCCTTGCTAGTTGGTTTTCGTGAGTGCTGCTTCCTAAACCTTTAACATGTTGGTTTTCAGAGAACAGTCACTGATTCCTCTTTAGCCTATGCAAACCTTTATGATCATGAGCTTCTGAGAATCAAATCAGGGCTTACAAATGTGTGGTGATTGTGAATACAATATTGCATTGCTTTTGAAAAACTTTTAGTAGTTCATATTGAGCAAGTTGTTTCACTAACTAAGTAATAACATTGTAGGTCAAAGCGTTTAAAATTCTAAATTCTCTGTGTTTGAAGACATGCAGCTAATAAAGAAAACGATAGTTTTTGTACTTAACGATTAATTCCCAGGTGTATTGCCCCGTAACCCATTGTAATACTAATTAACAAAATCACGTGTTTTGCGGCACAGCTCATGACTGAGACGTGGACATTGTAATCGTTCTAAATTATTAATTAGAAGCATCTTATCAGCCAGGTTTTGAAGTTTAAACTGTAGAGAGCATACGCTATGTCAGCATCAAGTATAACGCGCAGTTGTATAATCGTTTCTTAAACACGTTATATGCAATTAGCCATATGTTTCAGTTTAAATAGTAACAAGTATTAGCAGTAGTAATACCAGCTGAATAATTTCCCAAAAAATTAACAGCTGCAGCAGCAGAAGAGATGGTCTGCTACAATGACAAAATTAAAATCTTGATGCGTTCCAGCTAATCTCTTAAAAACAAGAATCTAAAAAATTAAAATCATTGGTTAATTGTGGTCGTTTTCAGTATTAGGTGACATCTGTGCTAGGACACTAGAAAAGGAGATTGCACCGAGGAAGCTGACGAAAGTATGAGGCGGTGATTTGAAATCATTTTTTTGGTTAAAGAGGTTATTTAGATTCTAGACGGGTTGTAGTTTGAGTTATACGCTTTCACACAGAATAGCTGAAAGCTTTAACGCCAGCGGTATTACGATTTATTGCGAGGAAATTATTGTTTATTGCTTGGAGAATTCGGAAAAATTTTACGCCTGGTCTGTATTCTTGTACGTTTGAAGTCTGGTGATTGACAGTTTTTTGCTGCATTATTGAGCTGAGCGAGTCTTGCGGGTTTACTCGAGTGTTAGTAAAAGTGATTTTGCGGTAGATGAGATTATTAATATTTTCCAAAATTCGAGCAGACTCCTGCTGCTGTGAGGCAACCATTTGAAACGAATCTGATGAACAGGAGATTTTTAATAATTCTTATAACGATTTCAGAATTCAGATGTAGTCTGAAAATGGCAAGAATTTTATTCTTCAAATTTGAGGCATAACTGAGGCAAACTTCAATGTTTGTACAAACGTTTAATATCATCTTATATCTCCGCGGCTATATCGTTTCTCGGTCCTGTTGGCAGTTAAATGCTGTATTGTCTGATAACCTCTGCCCGAGGTCGGGGAATTGACATTTTATTAAATGTAAGAATAATGATAGACCTGTGTGATTAATGACGATTGCACATTGCTCAGGACTGCCAATTTTGTTTGCTCAGTGTATCCGTGTTTCGAGAACTTTCACGAGTGATGTTAATAAGCCTGTCCTTTATCGATGATCCTTGCTGAGAGTGATTCTTCTGTGCGAGTTGTTAAAGGGCGTTCGGTGCGTCAAATCAGGTAGTTACTGTACTGTAGATAACGTGTGTCGTTCACCTGTATTATAGGCTCTATATGGTTGGCTGTGTTTGTAAATAAGTGAGGAATTAGTCTCTGTGCCAATTATTGCAACAGGAATGTTTGAAAACGAGCCCCTGTCTACAGTGGTTTGTGCAAAGAACAAGCTACTGGGTAAAATGGAGGTGTTAGTAAAGGATCTGCTGTAGAAAAAGGGAAATTGTTAGTATATTCCTGGTGGGTCTTTGAAATAAAAAAGACGGCGAATATTATATTTTCTTGGTTTTTAAAGAAAGATTGCAACACTGTAGTACTCACACTGCACATCAAGAGATACTGTATCACATACGTAACAGGAGAGTTGTGAGAGCTTTGTTCCAAAAAATTGTACAACCAAAATGGCTTTGTGCAGTATTGTAATTGTAAAGTATGATGTCCGTTTAGTGAAAATACTAAGAATCTCAGCCTATCATTTTTTCAGGGTTCAGGGAGTTCAGAAAGCGATTAGAAAATAAGAATCCGAAAATACCTATTATAGCCTGTGGTTGAGAGAAAAATTGCCAAAGTGTTGCAAGGTGGCTAGTGTAGCTAGGTAGCACCGTAGTGCATGTGTTCAATTTTTTACTGGAAAAGTTTTCTCCCCTAAAAGCGCTGCAAATATGGTCGTTTGCAATTCTTTATTCTACCACTAAACTTTCTGTAAGTTTTTGGAACTTTAACCTATTTCGTAATTAACACAGCTCCAACGCTTTTGTTTACGCACGGTCAGCAATGACGCTGCATTATAGTAAACATCATTATTTACCGATTATTTGCAAGTAACCATGCAGGTATTTTTACTGGTTTGTTAGAATGCATGCCGGAAGAATTTCTGCCTAGAAACGATTCATAGATTATTTCTGTGTACACAATGAAAAATCTTTAGCATAAGTCATGTACACATAAATTTACTACATTCATCTTGATTTGTTGTTTTCTTACTGGTGGTTTATTTTTTACGACTACGTAACGACAAAGTAGAAGTGAAAAATCCTCATTTTTTATATTTTTGCTGCGTAGTTATTTTTGGAGAATGTGAACTTGCTTCGGCTTTCGGGTGATCTGGTAATTGCTACACAGTTAGTAGACATCATATTGTTCAGTTTTCAGTTTTTTTGGAAGCACGCTAGCCCACAACTAAACCCACCACCCCAACCCCATCACCACCACCACCACCACCTAGCGAATTTGCTAGTTCCCTCCGAGACCTCTGGCTTTTCCTGTTGAAGGTCAGTCGAAATTGCTGTAACATTTCCAGTTTCACTTTAGAGCCACCGTCGGACACCTTGGATAAATTCATCTTGAATAAATGCCTCACACTCGGTATCAGTCTGCTTCATCGTTCTATTCCAGATGGAAAACATTTTTAATGTGCGAAAAAGAATTTCAGCAATTACGTACATGATAATTTAGAAATTATTATGCTTTGGCAGTAGAATAAGTTAATGGCGATATTGTAAATTTATTGTAAAATGAATTCTATGCCATCCCTCTGAAAATTATGTTTGCGTATATTTTAATTCGTGAAATTTGAATTTGCGCTTTATGCAAAGTTCACTAAGTTCATACTAGTCATCTACCTGCATGGCATACTGCTCAGTGCTCAGTATGAATGTATGTAGTTAATATACAGTCACTGCAGTGTAAATTAAACTTTGCCCCTTTTGGCAGGTAGTTTTTGCCGTTTCAGCTATGCAATAGAATGCTGGAATGCTTTACTGTTTATGCAGATGTGAATTTTATCTGATTACACATTATAATGTTATGCTGATAACGTAAGTGTATGTTCATACGCCCAGTCAGGTTAACTTGCTATTCTCTACCTACGTGCAATCTAAAGTGTGGTTGCATTATTGCAGTGCTTGCGTGTGTCTAGATATTGAATATTCGCATATTGCAGTTGGCATTGATTAACTATTTATATGTGTTATTGTCATCACATTGGATAATTTGTTGCTAGACGAATGCCGCGCATATTTATAATTACAAACCGAGGCTGCTACCCTATTAATTAAGTGATGATGACCTACTTTCTGCATAAAAATCTATTTTTGGCTGTTCGGCTTTTTGCTACTTCAAGATTGTTATATAGCTACTTATTTGTGAATTTTTGTTGGATGTCGATAACATCAATTTAGTTTTACAATTATTCCACTGGACATTGTCTTCTTGATACAGCGACGTCTTTTAATCAACATCACTAACCTTTGGAGATCTTTCCTTCCCATTTCAGTGCAAGCAAAGGCGGACTTTGTTCGCTTTGAAAAAACTTAACAGCAACACTCCTGCCGTGGAAATAAATTTAAGGATTTCGCTTTATCGTCTGTTTGCCTTTCGTCTGGGTGTTAAAAACGAATAGCAGTAATGTACTTTGTACAGTGTGCTGAATGACAACTTCAACTAATGTTAAGTTCATTTTAAATCTTGGTTATGGGTTTTGACTTGCGTTTATTCGTAGTACTCAGCAGTACAAAATTCTCAACGTTCAACTTGTGGTCAGTTCCGATGACCATACAGTTCTTGGATGTGTGCCATGAATAATGAAATCGACTGAGTGTACCACATACTACTTGTAAGTAACTTATGGTTGCTGTGCTTTGGTGCAGTTTTCTTTAGCAAGTATTGTAAAATGCTAAAGCACATTAAAGTGAAAAACCCTAAAGGGAAAAAAGCTTGCAGTGATGAGCGCGAGTTAGTGCCTGTGAGTGCAAGTGAATCAGAGAAAGATCACTTCGCCGTGAAACTAAGTTACTCTTTTGCTTTGGAACGAGAGACATCTGATACTTCATTGGAAACTGTGTTGCCATTGTCTCCCAGTTGTACAGGTAAACAGGTAAAATAATTGCATAATTAGGCACAGCATGTACACGCCAAACGTCTCGAAGCAATTGCTGCTTCACACTGGGACGTGGTATTAAATCCAGCAAAGCATTGCTTTTAGCACACATGGCTTTATCTATAACCATGCCATTGCTCATAGGTGGGCTTCAAAAACGTGCTTCTTTTATATGCATTCCTTTGCAGTTCTGACTTGTTAATATCAGCTGTCCAAACAACTGCGGGCCATACGTTGGGAAACTAATAACTTAATTTGTTTATCTGCTGTTTTCTGTCTGCAGAAATTCCCCCATCGTTTGACAAGTAAACAGTCTCTTCTGGCGAATTGTGTTTGGAACTTGGTCAAAAATAGGCCATTCTGGTCGAGAAGGTTGGTGCGAAAAGCTATTTAGGGGGGTATAAGGTTAGTGCGTTTCGTATCAAACGGCTAGGGCTGTACTACGTGGCATCCACCCATTTCGCCAGTTGACAATTCGCTACTAGTACAGTTAAGCAGTGGTAATGTTCGCCACTAGTATAATTTCACTGCTATGTTACTACCTTAGTACTTCTACCAAAATATTTCACGGTTATGGTCTGTGATAAGGCCTTGTTACTGTCTGGCTGGGATGTAAAAATTGGACTGGGCAGTTTCTGTTCTGGTTGTGGTCAGCACTTCGGCACCGGCTCGGTCTGGTGTGATCTGTGACCGGGTTTTAGACTAGTTTTCCGATAGAGCTTCTTCCCAGGAAAGCCTTTTGCCAGAAAAGTGCTTGCTTTTTTGTTGTTGTTGGCATGTTGGCAGTGTTTAATATTTATTTTACTTTTACTGCTAGTCTACTAATTTATTTTATTTGAACCACATATGTAACTTAACTGTACGTGTGTGTCCGAAAATAAATGATTTTAATAATAATAATAATAAAAACTTCAGAGAAATTTTTTTTTGTCAGAATTGCCATTTTATATAATACTGTAGCCATATAATGTAATACAATTATAACAATTAATCAGTTACAAAAAATTAACCGTATATTCTGTTTGTGCAAAATAATGTTTTATGAAGTTCGACTGCTGACAGTTCCCCAAAAAGTTGTACCTCGTTTACTTACGACAAATAGTTGCCTTGTTTCTGCTTTTAAAAGATAGGAAGTATTTTAACTGTGCACTTTTTGCTTGTTACTAAGGAATGTGTTTTAAAACGATTGTGAAATGTGTTTCGTGTTGTTGTTGATGTGTATCGCGAGAACGTATCAATTGCTACTCGCTGCCTTTTCGCTGGTTTTGTGTAAATCTCACGCACATTAATCGTATTGCAGTAATAAATCTCCCTCGCGGCTGAACTAGAAGCACTCTGATTTTAGGATAGGACCCTCGTATTTTGGCTTCATGTAATGCTCAGTTTTTCACTTTGTACGCTGACCATCGTGCGTGTAAAGTTACGTTACAGGCTGACTAGTATCAAGCTCGTTATTGAACCTTGGTGGATACCAAGCGATTACGAGACAAATCTTTCCCAGAATGACTGAATCTATTACATGATTGTAAAACAACAACAGCTGCTGCTGTGTTGAAGTTTTTTTGCTTTCGTTTTAGATTCTGTGAAGAAGTGTGGTAGCATGTTCCATTGTAGATAGCGTAAAATTGACACGTTTTGTCTTTGGAAAATCTCAGGTTATCAAAAATTTCAGACACAGCGATTGTATAAAACGTATTATTAGTATAATTATTAAACGTATTATTAAAACGTTTCATATAATTAGGCTGAAACAGCCTCTAATCTAGAGTGGTCCATAGAAATAAGTGCAGTAACTAGATTTACATTGCAAAGACATCTAGACACTTTCTTGTATGTGAGGCCCGGATAGGCACAGAGTGAGGATCTTCCACGTAGGCATTTCTGTCAAAACAGGCAAAAATACCCATTCTGTTGTTTTTGACCGCAAAGTTGGTTATGACCATCCTGCCAGTAAAGGACGATTTTGATGTCTTATGTAAGGCAAACAGTGAATGTTTCTGTTAATTAAAGTTTTGTGACTTTGTTTTGATAATATTAAGTGTTTACAAAATCGTTCTGTGTCTACAATTATTATTATTATTTTTATTTACTCTATTCCTAAATTTTATCAAGGCATCATGCATTCGACAAATTTGTATGCAAGCGTTGTTGTGCCTGAGCTGATGCATACATCTTTCTGGTACTTTCCAAATAACCTTGTGATCAATGCATTATTTCTTGTTGAGTGATTATATAGACGCACGGTGAGCAGTGTAAAAAGAAAAATGAGTTTTTTGCGAAAATTCCACCTATCTGCTGAATTTATGGTTTATGTGTTGCAGCTATTTTGTTTTTGGAAACCCTGTACTATAGACTTGTTACAAAGCGCGACAATTATACGTATGGTCATGACAAATTAGTAACTACTGTTTCAGTGATAACTTGCCAAATCGTTGATCAGTAAAATCTTTTGTTATTCTTTTCTGTGTTAGTTTTGAAGCAGATTTGCGATATAATTCGTGCTTGTCACTTGTGATATTTCACTGCTTCTCTTTACTGAACTTAAAATGCTTAGAAGCCAGCCTTAACGTGCTTTTTCTAGGCTTCCTTTACGCCTCCAACTATCACTCATCTATCTCAGTTTACTGTCAGAAATAAATTCTGCTGAGTGGCAAAAACAGACAAGAGTGCTGAAAGCTTGGCTTGGATGGATGACACGTGGAAAATCAAAACAAATGGAAGAAATACATGTTGCAGAAATTGTTGGCAATATGCTCAAAAATTGTCACAGTTATCACAAAAGTTCTCTCTACGCCATCCGCAAAATGTTGTTCTTGTCTCAAGTCGTGTTAGGTATTTTTTGGAGAACATCGTAAAAATCGTTTGTTTTTAAAATACTGATATACTCTTATAAAGTCCCTAACATTTTATTTTGGTAATATCGAGTATGGCGTATAAGCAGATATGATTTCATGGACTGGTGCACTTTATTAGCATTATCAGTACTGTCAGCGTGGCAATAGTTTCATTCATATAGACCTAATTTAATGTTGAAGAAAATCGGTCGGCTTAAAAGTTAATTATTACCTATAAAAAGCATCTTTAGATTACAAATGGTTCTGGTTTAAAGTAAGCGTAGCTTCTTTAGATTATATATAATATGCGTTGGTCTTTATACTACTGAGTTACAAATGGTGGATTTGGTGAGAAAAAAACAACAAAGAAATAGAGTTTACGGTGCGACGCCTACAGCTTGGAAACTACCTACCTAGTCAGTCTGACAGCAAATTAAGGGGTTTATTGGCGTAGTAAAATTTTTCAATATAACCTCCACCTCTTTCCAATGAATGCGGTTGAAGTTGTAAAATAATAAATTGCAGCACGTACATATGTGCTACTCACTCAGAGCGAAAGACGACCGGTATAAGGCTCGTTTTCAGATTATTACGTAGAATTCACTCCAATTATTCATGTAATTCGATCAAAATGGACATGTCCTTGTTTCTTTCATTTCTTTACATTACAGCTTTACGAAACTACGTAATACTACACAGAGGCACCTCTCTCCTGGTCCCCTTCATATTAGTATGGTCTTTTATTGATGTAAGGGTTACCAGTTTGGTTGGTATCCAACACTGTAAAATGATCCGTATATTGTCCAAACTGCAAAACAACTTCTAGACAAATGTTACTTACTTGAGACACGTACATTCACTATTTTTTTAAATTCTATGCAATTTTGATTCAAAAGCTTTCTGCAGCGTCTATGTACTTGTGTGCTTATTGAAACAGAATAAGTACGTACTGTCATGTAACTTATGGTTGGCATTTATGTTTTGAATAACCATTTCCTTATTTTTCAAAATTTATTTTGAAAAAGCTATTTCAAAATTTAATGAAACAATTTTTACGTTTATTTTAGTATTGGATTCTCCAAACAGCATTCAGGAAGCATACGTGATTGCTGTTGAAGAACAAGCAAAGGAGAGGCTAGACAAGCTCTCCGCACTACATAAAATCAAACCTGTTGATATGACCAAAATTCCGCACTTGCAGAATTCACCGCATGAGGGCTCTGACAATGTGATTGACACAAACTCTGTATTTGTAGCGCAAATACCTGCTTTGAGCAATAACAGTGATTCCCATAGTTTAGGGGGAAACAGCAATAATTCGTTAAAAGTGAACGTTGAAGTAGAGCCCGGTAAAACCATGGACTCTCCGCCTGTTTTAATAAGACAAAGCGATACAAAAATGTCTTCTTTTGGCAAACATTTACCAAATGATGTGCATTACAATGGACATACATATGATAATAATTGGGACTCACATAGTAATAACAGTGCTCATAGGGAACTGCCGGTAGATGTACCCGATGGTTTTGTTGGGAAAACGAAAGTTCCACCAAAATATCCTACTCCTCAGCGATCGCCACAAAACAATGTTTCTTCACATGTGATCACAGACATGTCTCAGACTGACAATAGGGGGCAACAGGCAACGCCCGAGCAGCTAGAGCGAATTAGGAAGTATCAGAATGAGATACGGAAAAAGAAGGAAGAAGATGACAGAAGAGAGAAAGAACAAGAATTTTTGAGAACATCCCTTCGTGGTTCAAAGAAACTCCAAGCCCTTATGAACAAGTAAGTTGAAAATGTTCTGCATGTGTTACATCAAAAATGTGAAATGATATAAATGTTTTATATGGGTTTTCAGCCTTTTCAGTAAATATTTGCCAAGTAAATATTAGGCATTCAGTTCGATTCAATTATAATTTATTTATCTCTTTATAATACTACAATAAAACGTGATTAATAAAAGAATCGCTAATAAGTTTTGAAGAATGGTTAAAATAAATAGATAGTTCTAGAACTAGAGAAAGGATAGCGAAAAGACTATAAAGTCACCTAGTCTGCTATCCTTTGCCGAATATAGATAAAATGATTTTTAGACAATGGTGGGCATTAATGTTATCAGTTTAATTTAGGAAACATTAATAATTTTAAAATTATGACATTTGCTATATAATTAAGTAATCCAGAGTAAAGAAAATACATGTACTTTAATTAGTGGGCAACAAAATAAGGGCAGTCTTGATTAAACTAAAAATAGCATTTAGATTTTATGTGAAATACTTGTCAAATTTGTTATGAATGATAAAAATACTTTGGGTTAATAATCCAATTAATCAACAACAAGAGTTAAATACATTTTGATTTGAGTTCACCTTCATTATTTCTAGGCTTATTGATTAAAAACAAATCTACTGATTTGGACAATAATACTAAATAATATAATTCTCAATATACTGATAAGACAAACATTTAGCTATATAGGTTTTTTAGTAATTTTATAAAGGAGAGGTAAGACTTGTGCAATCTATGAACAACACCTGAAACTTTACTCATAAAATAGTACTGCAGTATGACTTTAATAATTACTCTGCTGTAAAGAAGAGAAGAAAGACAGAGTATTTCCTGATATTTAGGATAATATCTGTAATAGCATCTGGATTAACTAATTTGAAGAAGTTATAAGTAACAGCGTTCAAAGTACGAATCGGTAGCTTTTTGTTCGATAATTGAGAAAAAATTTCATTGAGTATCAGAGTATATTTTCTGAGCCACAGATTCATGCCATGCTGTAGTGTTTTCAGTTTTATGAATATTAATGTAGTTAGGATTATTAAGTTAGGTAAAGAAAATAAAATATAGTTGAGCTTAACATTAATCAGCGTAAGTTAACAGCAATTGCTTTTTAAGTTTAGAGATCAAGATATAGATACTGTTAGAATCTTTAATATTACTGTTCAAACAATTCCAGAATTTAACAGTTTGATATTACTTAATCCATGAGTGGTACAGAATCTGGGCGTAAAATATGGACCACGAGTGGCAGATCTAGTTTCGTAGTTATTGATTTCAGATATGGTAGTAAAATAGTTAGAGAATAGTTCAGGTAAGTTCTTATTTACAAAACGATGCATGAATTTAGTCAGCTGTAACTGGTAAATTTCATTAAGTTTTAACAGTTTAAGTTTTACATAAGAGGGTGTAGCATTAGCACGATATGGGCTAAATGTAATGATTTTCACTATCTTATTCTGGGCTGTAATGAGTGGTTTTAGGACAGATGTTTTTACAGTACCAAAGCACAGGATACAATACTAGAGATAAGGATATGCAAGTGAGTAGTAAAGCATTCGTAAGATGAAGGTGTCTAAGAAATATCACAATTTCTTAGACCTCATCCATGTATTAGCACCATGTAAAAATAGGTTCTTATCATCTGCAAACAACCGGACGTGGAAATCAGAACAGTGTGCCAAATCATTGATGTAAAATTAAGAAAAAAGGGGGCCTAATGTAGAACCTTGCGGAACTCCACATCTTATGCTAGTGATATCCGAGTGGGTTTTGTTTATGCAAGTATATTGCTTACGATTAGTAAGGTACGATTTTAGTAGTTCCAGTGGGGTACCCCTAATACCATAATGTTCGAGTTTGTTTAATAGTATGTGATGCTATACGGTATCAAATGCCTTTGAAGACTTAAAAAGTCATAAAATAGTATTGCAATAGTACATTGGCTTAAATTGCTTACTAGGCTTCCTGTATCCTAAGTTATAGTCTGTAATGTAGAGCCTGTTCGGTTAAATTGATAGAAGCGATACAGGAAATTGTGAGCCTGTATATAATTAAAAAGTGAACGGCTAATAAATCACACTGAAAATTTTAGTATTATATTCTATTTTACAAATTCAATGAAAATGTGCAAAGTTCTGTCTTATTAAAGGGAATTGCTTTTAACAGCCATACTGTCAATTAAGTCTTAAATAAAACACTGCAAAATTTGTAATAGGTTTTTTGTTGAACACCATTGTCAGGTTGTGACTTAAAAATGTACCAAACGAATTTAAATCATTGTTTCTCATTATAACTTTATGGTCATGGACTTCATAAAAAATCCCTGAGGAAAAATTTGATTACTCTGACACACTTTATATTTGTTGTGCATAGATAAAAACTTATTTTGGCCGGCAGGATAACCTGATGTATTTGTGAATTTTTATTAGGTCATTTAGGTGACAAAAAAGTTGTTGTAACTTACAATTTGTGTTACCATATTGTACCATATTGTAAGTACATATTTAAGCTTTTGTAGCATGTACGTGCAGTACTAGCACATAATAATTTGTGCGTTATTTTGCTCTTTTGCAGTCCTCCGGTGTCTGGAGAAGTCAATCCTGCCTATGAAGATGAAGACAGTCGAAGCAGTGGATCCTCGGGAGCGGTTAGAGCAGACATGATAGGAACGCCACCCCCTCGCAAACCCGTTGGTAAATTACATTCCAAATATAGTTATGAACCTAGATTTATGTTCAGCATATATAACAGAGCTGCCAGGGACATTAAATACCATCCTGAAATTAAATCTGCTTTTTGATTTGGAGTACTTTTTAGATGCTGTCAGATTTTTTGGGTGTATATCTTTGTTTTGCTGCAGAATTATTTCAGTTTAATATAGTCGCTTTAAAAAGCTTTCTTGATTTTCATTCATTGTAATTTTGCATTTAATTTGACATCACAAAAGTTATGTTTAATCACATTTTGCAAAAAAATTGGCAGGTTAAAGTTTTCAAATTACAGGTTAATATGAGCACTGTTTAATCACATGCGTATAGGTATTTTTTCTATTACGTATATGAAAAGTGGTAATTCCCAGAACTTGCTTGTTTCTGTTTCTTTTGGTGGTGTAGATTTCTAAAAATAGCAAAAATTATTTGCAACATAAGCTTAAAAATTTTATGGTAATCAAACATCAGCTTTTACCAATTTTTGTAGACTGTATAATGTATTGAATTAAGTCCATATTCTTTAAATTGATGTTTTACTTCAGGAGAAAGTAGATTTACAAATTTGATCCTAGTTTGCATTTTTGCAAAAGTAATGCCAGTGTTAATTGGAGCTTTTTTCGTGAGCTGATAGTTCTTAATGCATTTTTCATATTTCAGCAATGGAGGAATTGTTAACATCTCTTACACACATTCAAAGTAAGTTGGCACATTCGGACCATAAAGAAGACGTCACCTTTCTCACGCAATTGTTCAAGAACAGTGAATTTCAGAGAGCTGTGAGTCTACATAATAGCGTAATGGACATACTAGCCCAACACGAAGTACGAGTACCGGCAAGTGCAGAGGCTGCTGACTTGTCTTTAGAGGTAAATTTTACCACGAGCTGATGATTCTCTCAACTTAAAACTTCCATTTGCATATACTAAATGAGTTTTAACTGTTTAGTCGCTTGTTACTTGTGTGTGCTTACTGCTTGGCATTCATAATGTATGAAGTACACCACTTATAGAGTGAGAACATTCAAAAATCGTGGTCTACAATGAACAAACACGTTGATTGCAGTAATAACAAGCATGTCTGTTATTCTACAGGAAGAAACTCATGTTTCTTGTTACAGCAGATATCTTTTGTTCTGCAGAAAAAATGGGTATTTGTTGTTATTACAACCATAATGTTTTTGTTCTTTGTAAGACTGAGGTTACTGCTGCAGAATCGCAGCTAGTTTCCTAGCAACATGCCTTGAGTGTATACTGTTAGCATTAAAGGAAAACGAGATGATTTTTTGTATCCTACCTGATTTTGAAGTATGGTAATAAGCATGCATTTTAACACATATAAAAATGCCAATGTTTCTGATAATTAAATATTAGCTCACAAACTTGTCAGAACTAAACATATTTTTGTAGTGACACAAACATTCCATGAGAGTGTTGCATGCATTTGTAAAAGCAAAAATTGAAATACAGTGCTGCTGTACAGCACTGGCTATGATTTCACCAATTCAGCAAATTTCTAGTTAAAAATATAAATTCAAACCTACCGCTGTGCCAATTTGCGATTTCACCATAAGTGTGCGTTATGTCAGAACTGAACTTAGAGGTAGCACCTGTCTTTTGTGCAACGCCTTTCCGTGTACAGACATGGTGTCCGTCTAACTAGCTAATAGTGAAATGCATGGAACAGCAAAAAAACTAATGGTGTGAACACGAAATTAAAGTTCCATGGTAATAATTCCTTTACGTAAGCCATTCTTGAAAAAACAATATTTTCCCTTTTAATATTTTAAAAATTATGAGCTATAGTTTAACGTTGGGTTTGGTTTTCCTTTAACAAATCTCATGTAACGAGATCGACAGTTCACTCTTTTAGTATATTTTGCTTTGCCAATTGAGCATCAATAGATAACTGGAATAGTGTGCACGGTTAAAGTAGTGACCTATTGTCAGCTGCTTGCAAGTTACAAGGTATATTCTACTGTACGTGATGCACAGATTTGAGTTTGAACGAGGATTGATGTCCAGGAGACCTGTTTGTCCAGTTTAAAGTCATAGTAAATGTCCTTTTTCAAGTGGATTCCTTTTCTATATTTATTTTATTTTGTTAATTACGCGAACATGCAATGATAGGTAGTGTGCATACATTTTCAGTCTGATTGTAAATCAAACATGATATGAAGTGTAGATGTGCATATGGAGTTATAAATTTTAATTTCAGCAAGCTTACCATGAATGTAATGTACTATAACTATTAAAAATGTCTACTGTCACGAAGCAAGTATAGATTCTAACGATAAGTAATGATAATACTATATGATACTTGTATTTGTAGGTTCGCAGTATGATTAAGACAATTCACTCTCCTTATGCCCGTGAACTTGGTCATCTGCTAGGTAAACCAGAAATGCAGGGTTTGCTGCATGCACACGATCAACTTGCACTCTGCTCACAGGTAACTTACTGTGTACATTCATATCTGGGTTCGCCGGACCTCACTTTTACAGCTATCGGAAAAAAAACGCTAATATCTCGACCATTAAAAAGTCCCGCATACTACGGACACAGTCCGTTGTTTCAAGAGCTGACCACTAGTTGGCCGGCCATCACTTTGTTTACATCACATTACATCAGTGTAACCAAACAGCGTGTTACGACACGTGTAGCTTGTATGTCAGCATGTTTAAGTGGTTTAATCATCGTGTTTAATTGTAAAGTTTTCATACATAGGAACTTTTGCATAGGAGTGGCCTATACTAGACGTTTTTGAGACAATTGGACGATTGATTCTACATTTATGTGTGTCTAATACACGGTACCTAATGCATTAGCTTAGTATCGGTAATTACAGACATTCGGACCGACATCTTTCCACTTTTGTTTAGCAAACCAAGATATGAGTGTATAATGTTTTGAAACCATATAATATTTTTAAACAGCCTACAGTATTTTGCAGTAACTGACATAATTTAGTGGCCAAACAAGCATTTGAGACTTTTTTGTTTGCCTGCCCACCTTGTTGTTATATATAATATTGTTTCTGAAATGAAGATACTGAAAATTATATGAATGCTACTAAATGTTAATTAAAATTTTTTTAACATTTACATCAGTTTGATGTGTTTGCAATTTGTAATTAATGATTAAACTGTCAAACAAAATTGCCAGCAAAAATGCGACAGGCCCATATGGTAGCTGTGCCTGTTACAACTGCTCAAAGAATGAAAAACATTCTTTGAAATCATCATTTTACATTATACTATATATAAAAAAAGAACTGAGGAAAGTTGGATCACTGTCACCACCATCGACTGTTAAAGAAAGTCATTCTGTCTTATACAGAGACTGATGATTTTTCTTTTGTTTTACTCATTCAATAGGATGCACCGGTTACACCAGAATATGATGAAATACTAGATACATCACATTATGGTGATGCAAACATAAGAATTGTGCGGATAGAAAAGACCAGTGAACCACTAGGTGCAACAGTTCGTAATGACGGCAATTCTGTAATTGTGGGTCGGATTGTCAAAGGTGGAGCAGCAGAGAAATCTGGTATGTCAGTGTTATATAGATTTTACTAAGTTCTATAGCTTATGCACTTGATTAAATATGTGCATACTTCAGTCAAATCCACTCGGTTCGTAACTGCCAGACTCTGGACAAAGCGAAATGCACTAACGGTTAAGTGAATTCCCAGTTTCTAAATACCCGATTGTGTTCATATTGTGGATGAGTGGGAAAATCCAACTTGACTTTGAGTTCTGATATGAGATGAGTGAAATTGACTTGATAATCAGTACACACATATTTGAGTTACAACATAAATATTTCCTAGATCCAGATTCCAATTTTTCTTTACAAATTGTTTAACCAAGTTCTCCAGCATCAGTTATACTATCAAAACTACTATTTTTTAAACTCTATCACCTAGAAAACCAACTAGTAACTAGACAGTTTTTCTGTTTAATAGAACTGGGTAATAGGATTAGAAGTAAAAGATCTTACCTCTACAACAAAGTATTTTTATTTATTTTATTTTATTTGAGTGCTTTGTATGTCAGCTTGGCTGTATACATTTAATGACTGTAGCTGTCCAGCATTAATTTTTTAACATGCAAGTTTGTTTAGCCAAGACTTAAAAAACTGCTGGAACTTGTAACTTTGAAGTTAGAAGTTGATGTGCAGTAATATGACGCTATGAAATTTCAACCATTCAGGTTACTTGCTTCTAAAATTATTGCAGCCAAAACTTTGGCACGTTTTTTCTAAGCCACCCGATATAAGTTGATTGGGCCTTGCAACTGTATACCAAGAAACTGATTTAGAAAGCTGCAGGGTTATTATGGGGTTTGAAATTCACATGTAATTGTGCTAAGTTAATTAATGTGTTTATGAGAAATTTTCCTGTTTTTGTTTTCACTCGTTTTACTATGAATGTGGCACCATTTTTTTCTAGGCCTAATTCATGAAGGTGATGAGATATTAGAAATCAACGGCATTGATATGCAAGGCAAATCAGTGAACGAAGTCTGTGATATAATGGTAAGTACTTTAACTTAGGTGTTTTGTGCTTGAAAAATTTTGAAAATGCTGCATATCGAAGGATCATAAATAAGAACTAACATAACTGTACTGATGTTGCTTTCATTGTGCTTGTTATTGCCATTAACACTATCCTTTTTATTGTCTTGTGACTTCTAAAATGCGCTTTGGTTTTATCCATACATATTAGGCTTAGTATTTGCGTGTTAGATAAAGTTCATTCAACCCTGGAACACAGTCGTCCGGAATAATAAAATTGAAACACTTTATTAATCAGCAGATGAATTTTTGGCCCTTATCTAAATTTTCACAATCTAGTGAATGTATTTGTATCGAATTTGCCAGAATGGTCTGCTTCAGTAAAACTGTGTTATATCCCATTTGTTTGAATTTAGTTGTGCAATCATTTAAAGTCTTGAGGGTGACCTGTTTACAAGCGTGACTTAATTGTCTACTAGACCGAGATAGATTGAAGACGTGTAGTTAATGAAAAGACTAGTCTGTGTTTAAGGGCTTGACAAGTAATTTATAGTTTTATTGCATTCCAGTATTTTTTAGTTGCATTTCATCACACGAAATTGCATCTGAGCATATAAGCTTTGCTTGCAGCATATTTAGTGGCCAGACTAACCTGCTAAACTAAACTTTACCACTTACTCGAAAAATTAAGAAATTATCATTTTAATTATGTACGACTCACTGCCTATTATATTCATTATTATTTAAAAAATGTTCACCATCTACACATACGTAATTATGATTATGAATACAAATAAAGTTTAACTAATTATGCACTTAACTGAAGTTGCATCTTTTAAAAAAAATGATATTGATATTTACTGCACCTATTTCAGGAGGCAAAAAAGGCTACTTCATTATTTTTTTAGTGTGGAAGTAGATAATATTGTGCACTGTGATTAATTTTTAATGGCTTTTACGTATCCTACACGTTTAATTAGTAAAGTCATCAAAGAATTGTTTATTTTGATATTTTGCCCTAGCATCTTATGAACAGCACGGTACTTAATAATGCAACAGATATTGGAACATTTGGTATCATAATTAATTGCACTCTTTCTTTATCTGAGCTACTTCTAGAACTATTTTATTTCACAGTTTTACAAATTGTTGTTTTAGATTCTCATTCCATTTAACTTTGCTTTAGCTGCTTGCCAGTAATAAATAAGAATTTTTGTGGTGTTTACAGGCAACCTTGACTGGGCAATTAACGTTTCTCATCATCCCTAGCAAAGATCATGTGGAATATAACAGGTCCCGGGACATCATGGTTCATGTGAAGGCTCATTTTAACTATGATCCGGAAGATGACTTGTACATTCCGTGCCGAGAACTCGGGATTAGCTTCATGAAGGGGGATATTCTTCATGTCATTAATCAGGAAGATGCAAATTGGTGGCAAGCTTACCGGGAGGGAGAAGAAGATCAAGCACTTGCTGGCCTTATACCCAGCCGTAGTTTTACCCAACAGTGAGTATATGCATAAATACCTTTGGACAATCTGTTTACATTTTAATCTTTGCCTGCCATTGTTGGGATGCACAAACACCCCAAATGCTTTTATTAAGTCATACATTTTACTTTAAGGCTACCAGCGCCTGTCTTCTTTTCCCCTAATCAATATTTTTATAAAAAGCATATTAATGAAACTCATTTTAGACTGCACATCATGTTTTAAGTTCCTTGATTAAATTTTATCATAGCTCAGGCTAGCAGTAGTTGAAAGAAATCACATATCACTAGATAATTATGCAACGTTATTTTATCCACTACATTGGCCCAATTTATTCAGAAATTTATATGCCTCTGATTATGTTCTTATGCATAAGTTGCATAAGTAATATGTCACATTCAAAAAGATTATAATCTTAAATTTAGTTTGTATTTAAGCCTTCCAAAATCCAAACGCCCTCCAATGTAGAAGAATTGTTTGTAGGTTTTCCCCCTCATCCCTTACCTGAATTATGAAGTCTTACTCATTTTTTTCTCTTCTTGGTTTTTCACATAGCTTATCAACAAGTACTGATATATCTATATCTATATATATATATATACATACTAATTCAGTCATGTAGCCAAAAGTAAAGCCACTAATATAAATAGCACAGCAGTGCTAATTTTTTACTAAAGCATTTTCACACTTTTGTTAGTTTAATATGTGCTTGAATAGGTGCTGTTAGGCAAGAGTTTGAATTTTATCTTGTTTGCAACGAAGTATTATGACTGATTTTTTACCATATGTACATCCTGTGCAATATGCATGCTATGTAACAGTAATAATTTACTTCATCTATTAATTTTTGTGGTCCTGTATTTAATTGGCCATTACATTCAAATTTTCAATTGTGCATCTTTCAAAGTATTTTTAAACAAAATCACTTTGCAGTACCTGGTGTGTTATTGAAGATATTATTGTCTACTGTTTTTTAACATGAGCGAATAGGCATCTATATATATCAGAGTAATACTTTATATGTATTAATAATAATGTTTTTTATATTACAAAAATCCTATTTTTGGTTTTCCATTCTAACTGCCTTTGTTGCTTTTTTGACAGACGAGAATCAATGCGGCAGACTATATCTGGAGATAGTGACAGCAGCCGAGATAAGAAAAAAAGTAATGTGTTTTCATTGGAAAGTTTTTTTTATTTAGTAACTGGTCTGCAATGTAAATATGCTTATAATAAAAATATTCCAAGTAGTAAAAAGTTAATTGCTTCCTCCAAGATTTTAGCAGAAATTTTAATGCTTTACGCTTTTAATGCTATTAGTAACTTACTCGTTTTCAATGTTTGAAATATCAGAACAAAGTTTGGAGAATTTAAGTTATGTATCAGAGTATGTTTTTAATCAAATTTTGTTATAGATAAGATGTTGTGTGCACGGAAGCACTCAAAGAAAAAGAAGAAGTCTCCGTACAATAGCCAATTTAGTGAAGGTAAGAGAATGTTATGATTTCAATTTTTGTATTAATGATTTTTGCATTTTACTCGACAAATGTGTAGGTCCTAAGATGTGATGAATGATGACTGGGGTAGACATTTGAAATGCTGTTTTATTCATAGTTGTTTTTACCCAGATCAATTTTCGTTAATTTCATAGTTTGCAGTGTAGTGCGGAAAATCTTTGACTAGTTTACTGATTCCAATGTGCCTCGTAGTTTTTTCCACTGTCAAAATTAATGTTATGCACTGAAAAATGAAGTGGCTGAAGACACATGTCTAGCATTTCCAGACACACTCAATGAAATTGTGCCTTACTGGGTCATGATTTCTGGCTTAAATTCCAATTACTAAGTTTGCAACTACTTGTCTAAAAATTACATTACCCTGCCAGCATTGTGTTAGTTGTTTACTATTCAACTATTTATTATTCAAGTAAGAAGTAACTAGGAATTTTTGCAACTAAACAGTTTGTTTTGTTTTGCAGAACAAAAAAAGTGGTGCAACTATACTATACTAATTATTTTCCAGATTACGATGTTGAAGAGATCTTAACCTATGAAGAGGTGACACTGTATTTTCCCCGCCAAGAATGGAAACGTCCAATTGTTCTTATCGGCCCTCAAAATATTGGTCGCCATGAGTTACGGCAACGTTTGATGGAAAGTGACATATCAAGATTTGCAGCAGCTATTCCTCGTATGTATTCTGCTTATATTCTTTTCACAAATTTGATCGTAGTTCCTAAACTCACGTGAATTTTCCAATTTCGCTAAAGTTTTTGTTTGAATCTTAAGTAAATTGCTATTTAATAGAAATTTATCACATGCAGAGGCAGTGTGAAAAATGATGTAGTTGGTGCAACAAGTTCGTAAGAACCAATAATCTGAATGCTACCATTGTAATATGATGTTCAGTTAAACGTATTCACAAAACCATTAAGCAATTTCATTGAAGTGATGTTATACATTTCATTTAACTAGTATTGTGTGTTTGCATACAAAAAACATTTAGATCAGCTTTAGCAAAAACTGGAACTAAATTAATTTCTTGCATTGATCTTTCGTTTTTCTAAGACACCAGCCGGCCGAAAAAGGATTCAGAAATAGACGGAGTTCATTATCATTTCGTTCCACGACATACTTTTGAAGCAGACATCTTAGCTCACAAGTTTGTGGAACATGGCGAATATGAAAAGAACTATTATGGCACAAGTCTTGCATCTATACGACGAGTAATTAACGATGGCAAGATATGTGTATTAAACTTGCAGCCTCAAGTAACAAGTCTCCCAGCTGGCATGACTCAGGTAAGAGTTAGTTGATGCAAATTCATATGAGATGAATTGATTTTCTGCTAAGTAATATTGTTGCTTGCTCATTAAAAGTTTAGTGCAAATTGTGAGGTTTAATGTGGTCTGAAACCATGAGATCTTGGATTCGAATCTTGGTTGACTGACAATTTTTCAGAGCCTTCCCCGTAAATTTGACTTTTGATTATTAGCACTGCACATGATAAAGGTTTTTGAGCAAAATATCTTGTTATTATATTGCAGAAACTTTTATTACCTATGGACAAAAAAATGTACTGCATATTAGCATGCATTTGTAATAAATGGAAAATTGTAAAGTTGCATGCCATTCTGCAAATGCAAAAGACCTCTTGAAAATCTAAAGAAATTTACAAATAATTCTTTTGGTACAATGTCCAACATTTTGACCATAATCATCAGCAAGCTTTGTTTTATTAATTTTCTAACTTGATATCCAGCTCACCAGCTTTAAATACAAACTCATTTCGCCAGTATACATGCGTGTTGTTAGGTTATCAACTTTATCCCTTTTGCAAAGTTGCCCTTTTGTTTTCAACTTCTTTGTTTTTCCGTTGCGCTCATCTTTCTAGTTATAACTTCGTTACTTTGCGAGTTACAATAAAGTTGTTAAATTTATTCTTGTCGTCTTGGTGGTGTTTGAGACAGAGCTGGTACATTCTTTAATTAATGGCGTTTGGTAAAGTGCAGCATGACATAGAAAGTTTGTGGTAATATTACGCAATGTCTGATGAATTAGTTTATTAAAAACTTTAGTAATAGTTTAACTTTACAAACTCATAATTTAGTAAAAAAATAATTATGCAGCCTCTTTCCTTGCTTAATATGAATATGCTAATCTTTTTATTTGTTATTTTCCAGTCATTGAAAATACTGAAAGGATCTGATTTGATGCCATATATAATATTTATAGCGCCACCTGGTTTAGAAAAATTACGACAAATGCGACTAAAGATTGGCTTGACGACTAAGGTATATCAACGTTAATTTGAAGATAAATTTTTTGTAACTTTTATTAGTGTAATTAGCTAATTAAATTATTAAGCCAGTCAGGTCAATTTTGAGAAGCAGAATATTATCAGAAGTAGCTATGTGCAAAAAATTTCCATCCATAATATTATCTAAGTAATTTTGTATTGCATAATGTTGTTACAGTATAGTGATCAGATGATTTGAGCATGGGGTTGCCCGGAGACCATTTTTTAATTACTTTTGTTTTGTCAGGTACATTTTTTTAGTTTAATGTCGGTTTCATTAATATTTTTATTGTTCAATTTATTCGAACCTTTTAGGATGAAGAGCTAAAGAAGGTTATAGAAGAAGCCAGAGAAATGGAAGAAGTATTCGGCCATTATTTTGACTACGTGATTGTAAACTCAGATCTTGATCGAGCATATGATGAGTTGTGTCACGAGATTACACGTATTGAAACAGAACCTCAGTGGATTCCAGCTTCGTGGGTTGTAAACAGCTAGTTACCATAAAAACCTATACTGTTTTTAATTGTTCTGTGGTGGAGATAATCATTTTCCTTTTTAACATTTAAGATAATGTGTTAGAAGGCCCGGTTGTTTGACTGGTTGTGTTATTTTAATATTGGAATTTTAAAACTAAGGCAGGAGAATGTGTTGTGATTTTAAGGAAGTTTAATTGAAAGTTGCTGACGAATATAGATTGTGAACAATTGCTATATATGGTGAATAATTGTATTTCCTTGGTAACCATGTAACAGTGAAATGGTGGTTTCTATGCAATGGTGAAATGCATATATGTGTAAAATAACTTAGATTTTTTTACGTTGTATATAATTTTTATATTGGTGACGTATTGTTAGTGTCGTATATTGATTCTAATATTTTATTCTGTATGATAATAGTTAAAAATTCATAACAATATAAGCACAGTGTTCATAACATTGTGGAAATTTTAGGAAAAATAATTTTTCCAACTAATCTTTTCGAAATATCTTCCTCTTATTTTTAAATGTATAGAAATGCACTTAAGATAGAAATTCAGCTGCTTACCATGGTTCTTGGTATTTGGCATTCTTGCACATTAGTAACAAGATCACAGCAAAATCATGTTTTTCTTCAAATATCATACGGTATAACTAAAATTGATGACTGCTTGTTAGAGCCCAGAGTTTTGGCATGCAAATTACTGTTATTTCCAACATTGGCACCGCCATTTTAATATATTATTAAAACTTGTTTTATCTTTGCTATTTATGACGGCTTGAGAAACTGTTTTCTTTACAGTTTGTTGAACAAAGCTCGGTGTATTATATCAGTTTTATTAAATTTGGTGATTTGTCTTTTACGTATATATTTAGAGAATTGATTGTTCATTGTAATGTTTCATATTTAAAATCTGCACGTTTTCACTTGATGTTTTACCGTAAGTGTAAATACTACCGTATATATGTTTTTCTTTTAGCCAATACTTTTAATTTTCTTTGCTTTTTCAGCAAGCGCATGGAGAGAATTAAAAATACGGAACATTTCTGAATCATCACTTTTGTGTATTGTTTATTAGTTTCAGCAGTAACACATTTTTATTCTATTTACAATAATTTTTCTGTATATGTCTCAAGCCAGATTTTGGATTTTGCTGAGTCGATATAGACTACATTGTGTAGAATCAAGCAAAACAAACTTCAAGCATTTACTATTAATCAGCTGGAGAATAAAACTGAGTATTTTTTGGTTTTTTAGCTCATTTGACGTCGTTGTATTGTGAAAAACAACTCTGCTAATAGGTAAAAAACCACATTACTTTTATAGCCACTATAAACATTAGGATATGCACTTGAATTTGGTGCAGAACCTGTCTTGGACATTCTTAAGCAGCATTGCCACTGTCATTTCCATTCAAACACTGTTTTAATGTACTTGTACAGACTGTAAAATATTGTAAGCTAAACTGCCAAGTAAACAAAACCACTAATTCATGTACAGTCAAATATTATATAAACACTATGGAGTCTATGTGTTTTCTATGGCTAATGTATTTCTCTGTTGTAATATGAACTACTAAATTTATGAATTTAACAGGAAGTATAAACTTGTTATTACCAACTGAATCATGAAACGTGTACAAAGGAGTATAGTTATTTATAGCCAGTTACTAAACGTTAATGTTTTGTATGTATAAAACATATCTGTGAGTACTGCCCGACATGTTGTACATACTTATTTTAATGGACTAAAAACACGAACAATGTTAATTTCACTTGAAATGATTTGTAAAGCATAAAAGTTTCAGAATATATATGTGAAATTCGTCTTATCTTGTTTCATAATAAACATCAAATTTTATTACTACAATAAAATGCTTGACTGATTATTTTTATACAAGGATGTAAACTTGGTTACCATAACCTCCAGCAAAGATAAAAAATAAAGGGCACTAACTAGGCTAAACTAGCTATCTTGTGTAAAGCAGTAAAGCCCATGGTGTACTAAAAACAAATTCTATAAATCATCACATCGATCGCTGTGTATTTGCCTTGCAGAAAGTTTTCATGAAATCGGCAATTGGTTGAACAATTGAATGTTTTTAAATAACTAAACTATCACAGGCCCTCTTATCATGCAGCACAACAGTACGTTTTTTAGCTAGTACCTGCACCTGTCTTTTTAGGTGTTTCAGTTGTTTTCTTTAAATACTTATCTTTTACATCGTCTATTAGATCTAAGAGTTCGTCTGCTGTTAAGCTAAAGTCACTTTGTATCCACGCATCTCGTAGTTCTTCATAAATGCGAGAGATGGCTCTACTTTTTGGCACACCGCGATTCATTATCATTCCACCAGTGACTGGGAATTTAGGTGGATGCCATGCATGGAAATTACTAAGTAAACTGACTGCTCCGTGATATTTAAGCAGTTCTGAACACCGATCCAGTACTTTTCCAATATTGTCTTTGCGGTATGTTTCCATAACTAAATGTTTTAGTGGAGACAGTGCATCATCTGAAGCATGATTATCAATCAGCCAGAGGTCACTACGATGAGTCACAATGAACAATCCAAGATTTCGGTCATCGTTAGAAAGTTTTACCCTTTCATCAAACTTGTATACCTGGTAAAAAACATATACTTACACATAACTGCCTGCAACAAGCAAATCATAATGATATAAAACATCAAAAAGGAGTATCATTTTGATTAATCTATCAAGCTAAAAAACTACAACTTCATCACTTTCATTGGCAAAGTATTAACGTAACAAAAAGATTAAATTTGTTGTGTAAAATTTGACACCAGGTTGTTAAAATTATCCTCCTTACACAGTTTTAATATTGCCTCATATTAATCTGAAATGCAAAATTCACATACCATATACCTAACTATAATGCAAAACTATTATGGTTGTACAAAGAAAAACTTGTATTTCTATTAATGTTTTCCTTCAAACCAGTTATTTGACCAGACCAGAATAGACTGCAAGAAGATAATCTTGGCAACTTAATGCTATACATCCACAAGGGTTATAGACTGGCAGTTGCTGAAATAGGCAGCAAATGCACCTTTTGAGAGCATATAACAATGGCATTTTAATAGCATGATTGTGTATGCACCAAATTGCAAGGACGGGTTTTTCGAGTTCAGATTAAGAAAACAAAAACCTGATTATGAAACAACTGTTACTGTGTGAATGTCACAGATAGGGATCGCATTTGAATGGTAAGCTCACTTTATCTCGTTAATTAATTTTAGCCATGAGAAATTTATAATAAATTTGTGGTTTGAATCACCTCATCTATGTCGTTCATTATTGATGAGAGAAGAGTCATTGGCTTCATATGAAATGCTTCACTTCTGTTCCACACAGTACCCAATTCTCTCAAATTTGGA
This sequence comes from Tubiluchus corallicola, assembly GCA_030141605.1. Classification (NCBI taxonomy): domain Eukaryota; kingdom Metazoa; phylum Priapulida; class Priapulimorpha; order Priapulimorphida; family Tubiluchidae; genus Tubiluchus; species Tubiluchus corallicola. The sequence continues at coordinate 539,275 of JAQGDQ010000002.1, forward strand.
CAAGTTGGAAATCCTATAAAAACACCCATAATGCATGACTTCTGAACAAAAATGGCCATTAAAAATAAAAAAATTAAAGAACACAGATTAGACAAACACATTTCTGTAGTAACTGCTAGTGAAGAGTTCTCCACACGTACATCCATTGCCCAAATAATTATTAATAGAGGAAATCCTCCTAACTATTGATAATACAGTTTCATTTCATTAGCTCAGATCTGCATAATTGAGATACATCACTTGTATTTTGATCAACTTACAGCAAATTCTTTAGTTCCCAGAGGTATGAATTGGTCAGAGTTTGTCTTATAATGTTTTTATAGAATGAAGATATAAATCTAGCAAAATAAGCAGCATTTAATAGTCACCAATTGGAAATTTATATGAAGCATAGCAGTAGTCATGAAAGCTATCGCCGTTATTTCAATAAAGCATGAAATTTTTAAAACAACAAGGAACTTACCAATGTACTGTCCCATTTCAAGCTCTATAATTTTTCTAAGGACTGGTCCTGCAAAGCGACCGCCAGCAATTTTTTTCAATTCCACCCAAATGCGCTCACCAGAAATTCCTGTAAAAATTATCGAGATAAAAAGATTGATGCGGTTGCCAGTACTTTGGCACTGGTTTGTAGTTTCTCCTGCAAATTGGGAATATACTTATTTACAGAAATACCATTGATAAAAAATTCATGAAGGTCCACCATAAAATTAACGAGATAGCTTATCTATCAAGCTTTCAGAAAGCTTAAAATTATACTGCAATTCGCAATTGCTTACAATGAAAACATTGTACATAGTTCACACATAATTTATACCAATCCAGTCTTGACAGCTAAATACAGTTATATGTTACGTATCACAGTACAGACCAAGTTCATTAAAAGACATTTGCTGTACGCTTGCAAAAAAAAGCCAAATCCAGGCACATATTTTGATACAATCAGCCACACTGCAAGATGATACCAAACACGAAATGGCATGCCCAACTATTAAAGCAGATTGGACCAAATTTAAGACTAGAATACAGCTCAATATCAAAGGTAATCTTCCATGGAAAGATTCAAAACAGAAAACTCAAAAGCTACCACACTTCTATCTTGAATCTATAGAACCAGAAATTATTAAATATTTAATGCAAAGACACTGCAACAAAAAATCAATTATCAGCAGTCTGAATTGGCCTGCAAGCAAATTACATATTTCCAATTTCATCACTTTCATGTTTCTATGAAAATTCCTATTAGCTTATACCTTTTAGTCCTGATACATTATTTCTAATTGTATCTAACACAGCTGGATCGTGTTCATCACAGGTGTTTGCAATGCGACCATAAAAGCGGAAGTAGCGGAGTATGCGAAGATAATCTTCCTGTATCCGTAACTTAGCATCGCCAACGAAAGCAACTTTCCGCTGTTCCAAATCATCTTTGCCTGAGAAATAATCATACAAGGTCCCATCAAGTCCTAAAAACATTGAATTCACTGTCAGATCTCGACGACTTGCATCAATTTCCCAGTCTCTGGTGAATTCAACTTCTGCATGTCTTCCATCTGTTACAAGATCAACACGTAGTGTGGTTACTTCATAGTTTGTTTTGTCATTTATACGGGGCGTAACTGTGCCATGACTTTCACCTACAACAAATGACAAATTTGTAAGTTGACCTATTTCTGATTATAACAAATATTATATAAAAGGGCTAAAGAATGTTTGTTAAAAAACTATATAAACATTATTCTAAAATTTCCATAAGCTGTATACACTTAGTTACAGATGTTAAATTATACTTTTGTCAAAATCAGTAAAATGCATGCCATGCTTAAGAAATTCACTTAGTTAAACAAATGATGGGCAAATTATAAAAGTTATTTTTAGATAAATGGTTAGATAAATGATCACATAAATGATCAAATCATTCTGTGTGTGTACAAAGTACAAACTGGCTTTTTACTTCTGCATACAGAACCTCAAAATTTGTTATTTAAAGACACAGTAATTTCAATAGTTTCACAGTAATTTTAATGGTGACACCAATGCGTACACAATGCTAAATTACTAGTAATACTTATTGCACATAACGTCTTGACATCTATTGACAAAAATGATGTAACTGTATAAACTAGCACCCCTTCAACTGTAGTTTTTAGTAATAGCATTTTAATTTTTTTTTTTATTCAATTTTAATTTCCTGCAAGCAGAAATTCACTACCCAATGTAGATAGTAGCAGCAAGTGCACAGTGCACTTAATGTAAATGATGGCAGGGTGGACTGCAACTAAATGACAAGAATAATCTACTGAGATGAGACACTGAAACATATGCTGGGATACAGTCATGCTCTCAAAGAAAGAAATAGCTGTTGCAGTATTGTAAATGAAAGCGCTTAGAACCGGCTTTCTGGTGTACATCCATACATTTACTAATTAACCCAAACATTACTTAACTTCATAACCAAACTTTGTGATCATATATAGTCTCCCTTGGCTGAATATGAAAACTAAAATATATCAAAGGGCATCTTTTAATGCGTTCCAAGACTTCTACTTTTTAAATACTGCCAGTACCAAAATAACACTAGGAAAACTTTCCTAGGTTATCAAATGCAATAAAGATGCCATTTGTGTGGTCAAATATTAATCATTTAAGACAGATTATAACAAACAAAGGCTGATTTACTTGAAAGTTGAAACCTTTTCTAGCTGCTGTTCAATTAAATCAGAATGCTACAGTAATTAGAGACAGCACAAAACCTTTTCGATTTATCATCCGAACTTGCTCTCTTGTAAACATAGCCACCATTTCATTTGGCGTGGCTGTAGTAGCAAAATCAATGTCTTCTGGTACTTTGTTCATAAGCAAATCTCTTACTGCTCCACCAGCAATTCTTAGTTCATAGTTGTACTTCTTAAATAGTTCTGATAGTGTGATCAGCTCTGGAAAAAAACAGTTAAAAATGCTGCAAAACGTGTAAACTGTGCACGTTACATTGCCTGACAGGCACTTGCCACCACTTGATTTATATTTAACTAGACTCACCAGCTCAGTACTATAAGTCACACTGTGATATTACGGTAAATTAAGTAACGAGAAAAAAACTATTAACATCATAAAAACAAGAATGTACATGTATATAGCAATTGTCAAATGTATACAGATGTACGCTTGCAAAAGCATAGTTATTATTAAACAGCTCATTAAAAAAATAAATTTGTTTTATCAGAAAAAAATCCTTGCAACTTGCAACAATAACTTGCAAACATAACTTAAATAAGGGACAAACATGTATGTAGTGACAGTGTACCTGGTGTAAAAATAGAGCGGAATTCTGGAGACTCTAATTTCATCTTAGCTGCACAAGAGTACAACCGCTTCCAGAAATAACGATGACTGCAATCCAAAAAACACCGATGAGGACTCAAGAAAATCAAGTACTTCCACAATGCAGACGTTAGCATTACTCATATGCACATTGGCTAGCTTAGAAATTAGATATTACTGAAAATAATAAAAATAGCTGAATATAAGGCAAATCAGTGTAAAAACTGGGATTCAAATGCATTATTATGATTAGTTGTAAGGCCATGTCATGAAAACATCAATGCAGATTCAAGTCCTTTTAGAAATACACACAAATTCTAATAAAACATGGACATGTTAAAGCAAGATAACTGCAGTATGAATGGAAAAATTCTGAAACCCAATATGACAATAGACAAATGAGCAAATGGAATAGACTTAGTGATTTTGCAACTAATTCTCTTGCAACTAGAATAAAATTATTGAAGACTGAAGGCGGACATAAAACACAGATTTCCTAAAACTATAAGATTATAAGGTTAAAAGGATATTGATGATAATTAGGAAAAAACTGAAGTTAAACTTATACCAAAATATAATAGATGGATAGAAAAGAATAACAGAGCAAAGGATGATATTACTAAGATTACAAATTGAAAATTAAGTCAGGGTTCTTACAGAATTTTAAAATAAATTTCGCTGACTTTTCCCTGACCGAATATCAATTTTCCATGACCAAGATAAGCAGAAATTGCATTACCAGTATACATATTCAAATGTTTTTGTGTATGGACATTCATACATATACTGACATATAATTCGACCAATCATTATCTTTGGAACAGAAATCGAAACTGGGAACCTGCCATAGCAAAATTTTATTTGAACACAAATCGCTGAAAAATATGTTCGGAAAAATATCGGTTCACGGTGATTATTTTTGCAACCTTTTCCAATTTCCCTGTTTTTTTTACCAAATTATCTTTTTCCCTGACTTTCCAGGATAGTCTATATTTTTAAGGATTTTCCCTGACGGTGGGAACCCTGTTAAGTGAAAGAAGATAATGCAAGAACAATACTGAATTCTGTAAAGTGGTTAAAAAGAATGGTGAAAGAGATGATTAGAGATCTAATCATTTTTGTGAGCTTAGGAAGAGAATGACTGGTAAAAGAAGAGAAGAATGATGCGTAGTTAAAGTAGGTAAAGAAGTGATAAGCTCTGAAGAAAAGACAAATAGTATAAGTACTACTTAATAATCAGTACTATAAAAACTTGTTGACAATTGAAAAAGGAGAAGAAATGTGGAGTCAGGTTAACAATATTTTTATGTGTGTAATCTTAAATAGAAGTAAAGAAAAATAAAAGAAAAAATAATAGAAATAAAAGAAGAAGAGTATGACATGACAATGTAATGCAAAAGAATGGAGCAACGAGATGTTGATGTTTGCTGATACTTAGTGACCATAAAAAAAAGTTTGATTAATATATTAACTGAAGTAGTTAAAATGTATTACAGATCAATGGAGATATGTTAAAATTACATCTATGTATAAAAATGTCCTAAAAATAGAAAAGGCTTATTTTTTGGTAATATTTTAAGTAAACTGTTGGTAATTACTGCTAAAGAGTAATGACAAAGTGAATGAAGAAACATTGACAAAGTCAGTGTGGTGGAAGAAGAAAGGCATCGTAGATCGTGTTTTTACTTTACATGGAACCTTACAAATGGGTTAATAAAGACTTAAGAATAATATTCTTAGATGTTGAGAACTGTTTTGATATATTGAGATTGAATTTATTGGTGGAAATGTGGATGGATGGTGTTAAATCAGATGAAATAAATTTTGTCGTCTTTCTTTGGAAGCAACTAGGGATGTGTGAGAATGACTAATTTTCCGATCCACAAAAATTTGTTCTGCAAACTTAAAATCTGCAGTCCGCTAAAAATCCGCATGTTGCTATTAACAGCAAAGATGATATACCATTGTAGGGCGTGGAGTACGCCACTAGCTGAAGTAGGACACTTCCGCTAAAGTGCATTGTGGAAAAGCAGTGTTGTACAGGGGCAGCCCAAGTAGGGCACAGGTGATTTCTGTCGAGAATCATGACATAACAAAACATAAAACTAAATTTGTTTTAGAAAAAAGTAACTTTATAAAAAAGATGGATAGTCCTTGACAATTTACAAAATTAATGTATTTTTTACAATAATATCATCATTATTATTAGCTCCATTAATATCATCATAACATTAAACTAAGTATCTGATGCTTTAATGAGAGAAACTATGTTGGGCACGTAACTTGTTAGCCTGTTTACTTAGAAGAAAACAATTATTTGTCCAAGAGGTAGTGAAACGGATCACGTACCTGTCTGTGAAGCGAAACATAATAAAAAATTGTATACTATAAGCAAATGTTGGATATATACCTAAAAAGCAGGTTTATTTCACTTCAAAAATATTAATATTGAAGCCAAATTTAATATTGGCGGTTCTACTAGCTCAGAATAAGGCTCTTTTATTTTATCATTATGTATAATAAATTACTCAACATGTATTGACGTTTCACGACATGTATTGTTATTATTAAGTAAACAAGAACAACGGATGCTGCCATATGGTTAACGACTCAATTCGCGACCTGTCTCTAGTGTCCTACTTGGACAGGCCATATACGACACGTCCTACTTGGGCTAGCCCATGTACGCCAATTGTCCTACTTCAGCTAAGATCCTACTAAACTCCCAACAACCACACCCATGGTGAAACAAGAACACTGATAGGATGGTAGCTTGGGAAGAAAGATTATGGAAGAAAGAGGTGTCTCTACTGCAAAACCGACCAAAACTGGCTAGCTTTTACAGAATGCAATGAAGAATTAAATAATTTCGTGACTGACTGCACAATGCCAATATGAAAATAAACTGTCAATGAAGTTTAAGGATAACCCTAAGAAATTCTGTCAAGAGCATGCAAATATGTCAAGAGCAGAACACACGAAGGTAACATCAGCATCCAGAACTTAATAGACAAGCATAATGCTTGAGCCACACAGAAGACAAACAGAAGGCAGAGTTGCTCAATGTATTTTTCTCTTCAGTATACTGTTGAAGATATGTCAGTATTTCCTGTAAAAATGCAAAAACAGTTAGTAACTCAGCCACTTTAAGACGTTTATGTTACAGAATCTGAACTACTGTCAATTTTAAAGAAGATGAGGCCATACAAAGCTGCAAGACCAGATAATATCTTCCCTAGGCCAGTCTTAGAATCTCTACATGAGGTAGTGCAACCCCTTCAGTTAACATCAACAATTCTACTAAGACTGGAGAAATCCCATGCGGCTGGAAGACAGCAGATATAATGCCTCTGCACAAAACATGACCAGGAATATCCTTAATAATTACAGGCCTATAAGCTTAACTTCAATTATCGGTAAAATCCTGGAAACTATAATCAAGAATGTAAAACTGGAACATTTTTTGCTAATAATCTCTTCAATCATTGCCAACATGGGTGTTTAAAACGGTGTTCCTGTATAACAAATCTGCTGGACACGATAACGGAATGGTCAATTGCAATGGATAACAACCTAGCAGTAGATACAGTTTCCCACAACAGGTTAATGATTAAATTGGAAAGTTATGGAGTTAAAGGTAAGAGTGAAAGTCAATAATGAGTATTCAGAATGGTCGGATGTAAACGGTCAAATTGTTCAGGGATCGATCAGTACTCAGATCATTGCTGTTGTTAATCTACATTGATGACATTCTTGAAATCCCCTGCAGTCCAATTCATCTCTTTGGGGATGACAGTAAACTTTACAGAATTCTGCAATCAAAGCAAGATTACAACTTTCTTCAAAAAGACATTTTCCATTTCTAGAATTGGTGTAAACAGTTTCAAATGAGATTTAACCCATCAAAGTGCCATGTATTACATATAAACAGCAACAAGAACTAGGAATATAGATACTACACGTCAGATGGAAATAGCATATGTGAACTTCGACCAGTATAAGTCGAAAAAGATTTTGGAGTATGTGTGGATAACAACCTTCCTTTTGAGCTTTGTACTGCTCACCATCCAGGTGCGAACGGAATAACTCTGAAACCCAGCATGAGAATGGACAACAGGAAATATAATTAACCGGGTAATTTTGCAGCAAACTCTCCACAAACTGTTAGTAAATTTATTGAAGACTGGAAGCTGACATATTTAATTCTTCACGTTCATTTGTTCTATCTCGCGCCTAATGCGCAATGTTGTGCGCCGAGTAATCCATTAGCCGAAGTAGGACAATTGGCGTACATGGGCTGCCCAAGGCAAATAGGACACTAGAGACAGACGCGAACAGAGTCGTTAAGCGTACTGGCACCGTCCGTTGTTCTTGTATACGTAATAATAATAATTAAAAACGTCAATACACGTTGAATAAATTATTATACAGCTGGTAAAATAAAGAATTTTATTCTGAGCTGGTAGAATGGACAATATTAAATTTGGTCTCGATATTAATGTTGCTGAAGTGAAATAAACCCACTTTTTAACGATTTAAACATTTGTTTAAGGTATATCAGTTTTTATTTTGTCTCGCTTCACAGACAAGCAATCCATTTCACTACCTTTTGGACAAATAATTGTTTTCTCCTAAGTAAGCGTTCTAGCGATCTATGTGCCCTGCATGGGCTAGCGAGCCATGTACGACAGTGTCTAACATGTTACAATACTATTGATATTATTAAAACTAATTGTCTTTGCTTTTCCTAAATGTTAAAAAATACTTTTTCGTGTTGTGAAGGCTTAGCAGCATCTGTTGCATTTCTAAACTCACAATTATTTCTGTAATGACCGTGTGCATAGTTTCTTTCTTTAAAGCATCAGATACTTAGTTTAATGTTATGATGATTTTAATGGAGCTAATAATACTGATGATATGGAGGTGTGGGGCAAATTAACAGAAACAAACTATAAAGAAATAGAAAGTTGGCAAAAAGAAGCCCTAAGATGTATGATGAAGCAAAAAATTTCTAGGAGTTACTGGTGCCTAATGATGACTTGAGGAGTCTGGCCATTGAGACAAATAATACACTATAAAAAATTAATGTGGTGCCAAAGTGTGCTGATATCTGAAAATAGAAGAGATGCTAAAAAGATGATGTTGAGTATATGTGACAAAAACATTCCCAGAAGTTGGGGGACAGAAATTAGAGAAATTGCAAGTATGTATGATTTAGATATCATTTGTGACAAATGTGGAAAGAATGCAAAGCTTGTTGAATTCACAATGGAGAAAAGAAATTAAAAAGCAGTTAAGCAGTATCTAGAAGTTGTAGCTGTGAAAAAATGTGATGATATGACAAAACTGAGATTTATGAAAAATACTGTAGGAAATTGGGAACAGGCAATAAATTATGTGATAGAGTGCGATGAAAAAACTGTGTATGAAATTACTGAATGGAAATTAAATATGATCAAATTAAAGTGTAATTAAAAAAATAAGTGTAAGGATGATTTAATGTATCCACTGTGTGTAAAAGAGTGTGATACGACTGAACATCTGCTGAAATGTGAAGTTGCTAAAAAAGTGTTTGGAAATCATGTGGTGATCAAAGAAGATCTATGTTTAGTAAACACGAGCACACTAGTAAGAGTCAATGTTTGGACCAGAGAAGTGATAAAATTTAGAGAAACTATGTGGCTCAATGTAGATGTGTAAGAACAACAGCATAACAGGATGCAGTTTTCTTTTTGGCTTGCTCCTTTATGATGTGGATATACAGGAGCCTGATAGAAATTTTAGAATAGCCGCTGTGAATCGCCAGATACTATTGTAAAAAAATGCATTAATTTTGTAAATTGTCAAGGACTATCCATCTTTATTATAAAGTTACCTTTTCTCTAAAACAAATTTAGTTTTATGTTTTATTATGTCACCATAATTCTCGATTCTCGACTAAAATCGTCAGTGCCCTACTTGGGCTGCCCATGTACGACACTGCTTTTCCGCAAATTTAGCACATGCGTTTTATCGGAAGTGTCCTACTTCGGCTAGTGGGTTACTCGGCGCCCTACAGTTAGAATTTCTGCAGCAGATGATTACGAAAAGTTTACATATTTATCAGTTCATTATTAGTCATGGCACAATTTAGTGATAACCCCATTGGTGCCTTTTGCCATAAGGATTCACCACTAATTACATCTATATAGGTAGTCGTTCTTAGATTCATTGGAAATGTGGTGATACCCATACTCTCTAGGTCCTGATGTCTTTGTAAAGAAGGTAGTACTTGTAGTTGTAGTACTTAACTTGTAGTAGTAGGCTTAGAGATCAACGGTTAATAATGACTTGCAGAAAAGACTACACAGCTAAATGCTGATCTATAATAGCGCCAAGTCGTAGTTAATGTGTAATATCATTGGAACATTTCCTCGTTTATTTTGGTTAAATTAGTGGTTGTCTTGGTTTACATATTTCTTACCAAGTTTTGAATAAGTATTGTTCTTTATAACATTTGCCCTTTCTTGCTGCATTTATACTTTTACCTTGTTCATTATCGTGGAATCTGACGCAGTTTGGTATTAATTACTGCAGCATCTGCATAAGGTGTAGGCTATTCATATTGAGCAGGACGTTTGGTATGAAAATGAATGAGCCAACAGTTAACCACTGTTCACAGTTAGAAAGCTGGTCTTAATGAATTACCAGGGCTAGATTGTGTCCTTTTGTGGTCCACTCAGATCAATCCACCACCTGACTCTCACACCCGTCTTGAATGTTTTTTACTTGTGATATATTTTTACATAACTTGAAGTAAACATATTGCAAATTCTATAGAGAAACTAAGAATATCTACCAATAAAAATATTTGTTAAACACTACCACTATTTTGCTATTTCTTGCAAAAGAAATTAGCACATATTTCAATGCAACCATAGTGAAAAACATATTTCTAGCAAATTTCATCAAAGCTTGCGGGCCTGAAAGGGCTTAGGCTGCAGTGTGTACTAGCCTATAGGATAATCTGGCCCTGGTCTTCACATTGGAGGATATTACTACCTGAAGTTTTTATTTCAGTTTTTGAAAATCAGTTTCTCTAGTTTATTCTACATTTTGTTACCAATAACTCCAACATTACCTAGAAGTCCATTTTCTTTATTATCTTTCAGGACCACTTGAATCTCATAGCAGTTGCTAACAGTTCAGTGACTTGTGATGGCAGACGAAAACTGTAGGCAAAGAGAAGCACAAGGTGACGGTGCCTATGCACAAATTTCGGCTAGCACGGTAAAGGTCATTGCTGAAACAGTAGGCATTTCTGAGCTTTCTGATAATATCTCAAGCCGCCTTGCTGAAGATGCCACTTACAGGATTAGAGAAGCCGCTATGGTACACAGTATTTAATTATTCTTGTAAACTTGCTGGCATTATAGATCTTTACATTGATCTAGCATTTTAGTTATTTGCACCTGTTTCAAGCTATCACTAAACATAAAGAACTCCACATCGTTGAGCAGAGATGAATACAAGTACATTGTACTGCTACTACTATTTACTACTCGTAAAAATGATTCCTAAAGAAAGAATAATTTTTTCTGAAAACTTCAGCTATGCTTCTGTATCAGTAGTTCGACACTTAGCATTTTATCAGAATAAATTTACATGATAACAAGCATGGTTTAAACTAATGTAAGATTTGCCCATTAAGTTACCATTTCTTAACCCATTTATGCATAGCGTCCCATATATGGGACATGTACTAAAGATGCCTAGCATGTGTATTCGATGCTATGTTCCCACATCCCCTTTTGTTCGCAAAAAGTTTTTGCATGTGTCCTTGTAAAGGTCATATTTTCATTGTTTTAACCCATTTATGCATAGGCCAAGCATAGGCTTACATTTTGTTTTAATACTTTGGTTACAGAAAGATTATTGTGGGTCATGAACAAAATCAACAGTGCTTTTTAATGAAAACCTTTATTCATTCAGTAATATGCAAAATTCTGAATGTTCCATATATGGGACGCTATGCACATGCAGACGATTGAGTTCGTTATAAGTTATTATGGCTTGTGGAATCTTTCAAAGCAAGCAATGTGTAATCCTACTTGGCACTTTACACACTTGAATTTTACCTTCATGTGGCACAAAGCACACCTAATTTGAGTCAAATTTGATTGTGGATAATGTCCAAAGCAGTCATATCTAGTATCGCACGGCACCCTCACATCAACTGGTTTTGGTTTTCCTCCTGACCCAGCACCATGTTTGTCTCTATTAGACAAAGTCAAGATTTGTTTCTTTCTGCTTAGATTCCCTGTGTGAAATCCAGACATTCTGCATTGCTGCATCAACAAGGAAGCAGAAAAGTAGCCACCACCATTTTTCTGATCTTATATTGACTATATTTTTCAATATTTTGGTCCATCTTGTCTGTCCCACCATTGAAATATTGTAGGCTTTTATCAGATGTGGTTGGGAAACATCAATTTTTTTCTTCTCTGCTGCAAACCTTGCTGCTTTTCCTACAGGATTAACTCCGTGGATACTTGACGAAACAGTAACAATGCTATTATTGTACCATTTAACTAAAATTATGTTTGAATTGTTATCCAGTTTTGAGCTGAATGATCCATGTGGCTGCTTCTTCAAGTTTGCTTTTTCTTCCAAAGGACACTTTTCAATCCCGTTAACTCTGATATTTCCTGTAGCAAAAATTTTTTTGGCTTCTAACTTTTCAATCAATGCAAAAGATGTAAAGAAATTGTCAAAATACACTTCATAGCTTGAATTCCTTGGCAACTCATATAACAAATCTAGTACTATAGAGCCATCCAACTTCAGCATTGCACGTTGAAGCAGCACTTTGATAAGGTTCAAACTGCATAAGATAGCCTATAGCTGTATTTAGACTGCACAGTATAAATCCAAATCATATTGGTTTCCCCCTAATGGACTGCTTGGCTCCTTGGCTTTGTCTTAGCTTAACAAATTTGTCACCTTGTGACAAATTTGATTAGCTGCACAGTGCAAGTGTCTTGTGTCTTCAGAACCTTCCCAATACATTTTTCGTCAAGGAACTTTCACTTACCCAAATATTAGTAATATTCCCAAAACCACATAAAGCTCTTCCTTAGAAACTTTGTATTCTGTTTTTCCTTTCTGATAAGCATACAGTTTTGATATTTCTACTAAAAAATGCATGACCTCGTCTTCAAAAAATAGCTGAACAGAGTTAAAGGAGTCAAGTGAGACTGTAAAAATTTTGGCTTTTGCACATCAAAATTAGTTGCTGGCTTTTGAATGTCGTCATTTGTCCAGTTTCTATCTTTGGCTTCGTGCACAGAGTACTTTCTTTCAGAAACTTCTGGCTTGTCAGTTGGTACATCTCTTTTGTCATACTCGGCTCCAAGAATCCAGGAATCAGCAGCAGTGGAGACAGTCGCAGTAGCAGAGGCTGACAACTGGTTTCTTGAGAAATTATTGGGAATCCATTTGTCCTCACCACCACTGTCTTCATCTGTCTCTAACACTGCATCATCAGGCGGCATGATTGCGATAGTTGCCTGAGTAAATGCTTCATCATTTGCATCTTCTAAGCATGATAGTACATCGTGAACTGTGTATCTGGAAACAATCAAACGTTTTGTACTGTATATGCATAATGCATAGCGCCCCATATTTGGGACAATTGTATTTAGGCTATTACTCAAAATAGGTATTTTTTTATAAAGACGCATTAAATCATTTCCTTTATTAATTAAAAAATGATCACATATAGTGTAATTGTTGCATTAAAAGTTTGAATATGATAATTAAATTTATACTCACTTTTTCTGTTCTGACATTTTGCTCAACTATGCATCGACCCCAACTGCAGTCACACAATATGATTTAATGTTTTAGTGGTTCTCATAATGGTAGCAATCAAGCTACATCTACATTAATATGCAGAACTACAGAACTCTGTACTTGTTCATGTCAGTCTTACTTAAAAGAATAGACAGTCACTTAAAAGTTTACTTTTCTTACATTTTCTGTACGTCAGTATTTTTATTACCAAATTTGCAAAAATTTGCAAAAGTCAGAGTTGATCAGAGTCTCACAATGTACATTTTGACTGACTACAAGGGAAAACAATCAAACCGAAACTAGCCTAACCCTTAGCAAATTTCTTATGCTTTTCCAGCCATTTTAGAAATTTGTTGTTTTTAGTATTCTACATGTTGATTATTTTTCTTTTTGAGAATTCTTGCCAGTATATGCGTCACAGCAAGAGAAGAAAATTAATAGGAGATGATTTCAACAGAGCTTTAGCTGATTCTGACATTGAGGTTAGTAACTCTTCCCCATCCCGGTAATAGGGTTGAACGTCGAACGTTCGAATTCGATTCGAATGCCTTTTTAGTTTGAATAATTTGATTAAAACCTGAAATTTTAAATTTAAATTATTCGACACTTCAACCACACACTTTCTTTGTCATTAAAACGTTTGAAACGTCATGCAATTATCACAATTTAGTTTGATTTCTGTGCACAATTTTTAAAAAATTATTAGTGGTTTTTCTGTAGAACAAAATCAAGTAATGTGCCTGATCTTTGTAGGACTGCTTTTTACTGGTGGTTTGAAAACATGTTCAAACATTTTTCAAACTCAATTCGATTGGAATTCGAAATACCAAAACAGTTCTATTCAAATTCGAAAATGACAAATTCGATTAGATTCGAATTCACTTTCTGGTAGAGAATGCTCACCCCTACCCGGTAAAGTTCTTTTGAAGCAATTCAAATTGTCAAGTAGCATGTTTCGTGAATCACAAGCTTTTGAGTACTTACAGTACCTAAAGTGCTATCTAAAATTTTTAAACTAGCATTTCTCAAATTGAACTGCAGTGCTGCTGTGTGTGACAATGACAGCAAATGTAAAGACGGAGCAAATTTTAGTTTCACAGCTCTGAGGTTATCGTTTGAGTTAGCGGGTAAGTATACAGAGCTGTGCTGACATCATGCCTGAATTTTGTTCTGCTTGTCCCACACAGCACCTATTTGTTCTTTCATATGTTTCCGAGAAACAGGTGCTGTTACCAAAGTATGTGTGCTGCTACAGCGATAACACATAGCAACAAACAACTAACAAAATTAGTCTTAGCTATGGTCTAAAATTTGGACGTATTTTCTTTAGAAGTTTCGAGGGTCTTTGCTGTAGATTCACTAGTGAGGTTTCTTTTTATGTTTGCTTAAAATAATTCTAAGCATGTCTTCATGAATTTAGTAGTACAATCTGAATATGTTTCTAAAGATGGCTAGGCCTAATTCTAGTTCTGTAGCAAATAAAGTTCAGTGGTGTTGCAATTTATATATCTTAGGTCTTACACATCTTTCATTGCAACTTAGGTCTTACATATCTTACACAAAAGTACCAACCCAGCATGATCTTATTTACAGAGTTGTAATAATTATTCTAAAGTTAACTTTATTTGCTTTCCTATCTATATAGTTTGTTCAAAAAAATAATGTCAGCTATTACTACGAATACATCGAATATTCATACTGCTGAATTTTTTCCTGGAATATCGGTATAAAAATCCGGTCTGGTAATGTTCGGCTATAATTACTAAAAAGTTCGGTTTACGCAGTTACTTAATACCTAAGTAAACATGGTGAAAATTATACTAAAAACTTGAATATTTGCCAAATACTTACAAAAATTTATCCAGAAAAGCTAAAAGCTGATAGCAAAAGCCAACACAGCGCGGCAGCACATTTTGCTTTTTCTTTCTGTATGATAACTTGGAGAATGTGGAGCATCATCGTTGAGCAACTAGTGTCAATGCGCAGTAGCATGGTGGTGCTGTATTTGCTTATAGTAATCAACCAGCTAGTAAAGAATTATTCCATTGCAGTTTTTATTAATTGTGATTATTCAAAATAGCTTGAACAGTTTTTGAAATAATTAGACTACTTTTAAAATACTTAATACTTCACTACATAACTATTAAATTAAAATACAGAGTTAGTAATCAGAACAATTTTACATAGCTTCTAATCACCACTAACTTAAAACTATTTAAACATTACAAAAATTGTAATTTTTTTCAATTGGATTTACAATGTTTTGGTACAATAGCTGTATTTAGTTAAGCAAGTATTACTGAAAAGCTCTAATTCTGTGTGCTATTTAGTATGTTTTATTTTTAGCCAGTTTTTGGTTACGATTCTTCAGAACAGTTGAAGTTTACACGGATTCCCGATTCAGATTGCTTTTTTCATGATTCTGCCGATGTCTGTCTGAGTGAATTAGCTTTGCAGCCATTATCTATAGAGCAGCCATTATCACCAGTTGTGCGTGGTATGAAACAAGTACCTATCGTTTTTTTCTGTTCATTGAAACATTTTTTTGTCAGTACAGAGTGCTTCAAGATTCTGATGATGTCTTACCTTACCTAGCAAATCAGCTTTGCATCCATGCTCTATAGAACAGCCGTTGCCACTTACTATGAGTGATAGAAAGCAAATACCTGTCTTTTTTCTCTCATTGTCATTGAAAAAATTTATTTGTCAATATGGAGTGTTTTAAGATTCTGCTGATGTCTGTTCAAGCAAATTAGTTTTACATCCATATTCCATACCATCTAATTGTTTCTCCTGAGAATTTTTTCTACTTTTAACTATAAAATAAATACAATTTCACCAATTAATAACTAGGGGGGAGTGGAAAACTAAATTACAATTGTATTAGTGGTTTATGATGTGCTGGATCTGTATTAGAAAAAGGATGTAGCAGGAGCAATCATTATTTTATAAATATAAAAGAAACTTATTATACATGTTTAATAATAAAATTTGTGGCAGCCTGTTTACTGTATAAATAGTTTCTGAGGAGTGGACAGACTATCCAATTATGGGCAAGTTTTCACTTTAATGAAATTACACTGGAGAACTTGGTATACGAATAAGGCAAAATTAATAAATCTGTATATTCAGTAGTTTCGTACAACACATTTAGAATAATATACAGCCTAATGAATGAAAATTAATAATTTTTAGCTCAATGGCTTGCTGTAGAAGGCATCCAGTGTACATCCAATAAAAAGTCTATTTCAAGCCCACCACTTTCTGAACAACTCTTGCAATATTACGAGCATGTCACCAGTGCTATACTTAGCAGCGATGTTAAGTTGAATGAGGTAAGAATTGGTTTCACTTCTACCTCAAAAATGGAAAAAGGCATGAGATAGTGGAGAAAATTAATAAGAAACAAAAACTTAGACGCGATTGGTAAATACGTGCCATCTGTGGTAATTATAGGAAGGTCAGATTACTAATTATGTAATATAGTTTAAATTTCAACACTGACTGGAAGAATCGTGAAGATTTGATTGAAAGAGTAGTAATTTGTGATTCTAAAATAAATTAATGGGTTAACGTTTATTCTCTGCTTCCTGGTTGTGTAATCAGGGAATAGTTTTTACATTCCTCAAGTTTCACTTCTATTGTTTGACAGTTTATTTACTGCAAAATTGCTTTCATCTATTATGTACTTAATTACTATGTAACAATGTGGAATAAATCTAGCAGGATTCTTTACAATTCTGCTGTATAAACACCTAGCTAGCAATAGTTGAGAGCATTAGGTTTGCAGGGGCCTCAGTAATGTCACTTTCTACATAATGTGATTTTCGTTTAGTATAGTAATTTTTATGTAATATGATTTAGTAAAATAAGATGATTACGTGTCTGGTTAATTATGACAGTGTTTTATAAGATAAACATATGTTACTGAACAGATTTCAATTATGTCTTTGGCTTTAGTCACCATGAGAGTGAGTATAATATTGTATTTTTTGCTATATAAGATGCACTTTTTCCCGGCAAATATATTCTAAAAATACCCTCGGTCTTCTGTGCTGAATGGAGAGACTTAATGCAGGCCACAACGTTTATTACACTTCTAATGAACAAATATATTAATGGCAGTTGATATGTGAACCCTTTATCGTGCTCAAAATGATTTTTTAAAATGAAATTAAATATTGCACTAACCAGCGAACTTAGTCCATCTCTCCACCATTTGTAAAACGTGCGTAATAATTATACAACAAGCTTGAGCAACAGCGCTAGCAGATCAGGAGTCTGTAAATAGGAGCTTTACAGCAGCGATGATAGTGTTGAATTTGTATAAAACTGTTTCTGTACTGCCTTTACATTCTAAAACGGGCATTGTACTATTTTTATATGGGAATGAAAAATGAAGTTGATAGAAATTATCACCTACTGATATTATTAAAAATTATTTCTTTGGGATAAGCGAAAAATGACTTTAGGCCTGAAACCTAAAACTTTTTTCTTAAAGAAGGGAGAAATTTGAAGTACAATATAACATCATTATAGCGAATCTACTATTAGCCTTGAAATAAGTACTCTATAACTGAGGTACTTAAAAAAACCCTTATGACTACTAGGTGGACAAGTATGATTAATAATGAAAATGTATTAAATAATGTACAATGTATAGTACATAGCTTCATAAAGGATGTAAGTTAGTTTTAGAAAGTGCTACCCATGATTTTGTAAAAGTATCAAGTATTTTGCAGTGTATTCAAATTCAATAAAGATATTTTGTGTGACTTTTATGTAACTAAAAATTAATGAATTTTTCATATTAAATTATGTGTACTATTTCATTTATAAATTTGTATGACATGTTCAGTAAAGTCAGTGAGATTAAAAAAAGTCAGCCAGTTTGGTTTACACAAAATTTCAGTTTGTCACATATAAAAAGTTTTTGCAGCAAACTGATGGCAGTAAAGTTGTTCATCGTAGGTAAAGCAGCCAAACTGCTGAGTGCTTAGGTAGTAGAAAAAATTACCTTTTGACACGACATGTTGCATGTTGCACATGCCCAACAACTTTTTTACAGCACTAAGCATGACAGGTTAAATTCAACTGTAAGTTAACTTGCTAACGGCTGGTAAAGGTAAGTATGAAATAAAAACTCATAATACATGATAATACAAGCAGTTGGGCCCGATAAAAAGTCCGCAGTAAGTAATAACCAAGTGCGCTGTGTTCAGAGCTTTTACATTAGTTAAATGAGTAATGAAAGTTTTTTTTGTGAGTTCGCTTCACTGGTGTGTACGCAATAAGCCAATTTTGTTGTTATGATGTTATACTGAGTCTCAAAAACATTCCATACAAAATTATGCTTACCTCTTTGAAAGACATGTAACTGAAAAATAATATTTTTATAATTTTAATGGCTGTGCTAACTGTTAAAACTTCACTGTTTCATTATCCTAGTTTGCACAAAAATACGTCACTGGTTCACCAAAAAACGTTATTATTAATCTTACTGACACTATAAAGTCATTTGTAATTTATACTTTTGCTTAGTTAGTGAAATGTGTGCTAAAAATACTGTGACTATTTTTTTGAACTTCATGCAATGTTATCTAAACTTGTTTTAAACGATTTACCGTTTAAAATGGCTGCACCTATTGTTCATCACAGGAATTTGAATTTTCAAGTTTTTTATAGTATTGGTACTAATAAGTTCAGTGCGCAATAAGTAGCCTCAAATATTGATGTAGCCAGTACAAAATATCAAGACGAATTTTTTTAAGTTTATGTAAGAATAGTGCTTTCTTGTGTTTTAACTTTGTGCTGCTGAATGGGCAGCATGTCTTATACCTCGGTGTATCTTATATAGCGAAAAATACAGTAAGTTTCATAACAGACTGTAATACTTTTGTTTTCATAGGTAGCACTGGTAGACCTGAAGAGCAATCCTAACATTTCTCCAGTTCTTCCTTACTTGATAAACTTTATTTACACTGGTGTAAAGACCCTGAGTTATGATCTGGTTCAAACGAAGAAGCTTCTTGACACTGCACATTCATTAATACACAACGAGTCATTGTATTTTGGTCCAAAACCTTATGTAAGTGTGACCGTGATCCCAACTTCATCATAATCCACAAATTGATTTTTGGAAATTTAAATTTTACATCTTTTTTGTCACATTGCATTGTGAAACAAAATATTTGAGTTAGAGTTTTGACCAAAAAACTAGAAATTTTGTGGCTACCATCAGTTGCAGACCTGAATTAGAGAACAAGCTCTCAAGTGTTTGTGAAGAATTGCAAATTCTATTTAAAAATGTCTTCTAAACTTAACTTAATGTCGGTGCTGTATTTAAAAATATGCCTTCTAAGCTTAACTGAAAGTCGTTGCTAATAAATACTTGTGTTGTTGTAGCTCAGTGTACTGCTGCAAGCTGTACGATACTGCATATTAGAACCGCTATCTGTATCAACTGGCGCATCAACAAATCAGTGGAGTTTAAGAGACTATGCGGCAATGCTTCTAGTTGAAATCACAAAGTTTGTATTTTAAGTCTTGTGTGTTAAATTATTTATTAGCCTTTCAGGGGATTTAGTTTGTTTCAAAATTTGAAGTGTCATAAGCCTTTGCGTTTCACAACACCATATATGCTTTTATATTTTAATATAAAAAACTCACAATGGAGTATGTTTTTGTATATACTATTGGGCAGATTAGTCAATAAGTCTGTTTGCTAAAATGTAAATATCATACCAAAAATTCAAGGAAACTGAATATTTATGTTTTTTATGTGAACAAGAACTGTGATGAAATTAGCAGCCTCTAATTTCGTGTTTAATGGTGTTGATTATTTTATCTATTATTCAAACAAAATATACTGTGTGTGGAAAGTGTGAAAGCTAGTATCTAATAATAGTGGAACAAAAGCATTTAAATGAGCATTAGACACGTAAATGTGTATGTAGATGTAGATGCTCTTAACAGTCTAATAATAAATGTCATGGGGCAAAGCAAGAGAAAGGTAAGAGAGAAAGAGCTTAGCGAACAGTGATGCAAAAATCAGCTCACCATTTTGCTGGTACAGTAATTCCTCACTTAACGACTCCCCACTTAGCGATGCTTTGCTTTAACAATGCTAATCATTTGACACCATTTTTCGCTTAGCAACTGAATGCTTTTACTTTGTTTCTTATGGAAAACAGTTTCGTTTAGTGACGTTTCGCTTAACGATGCATTTTGCTAGAACGCATTAGCATCGTTAAGCGAGGACCTACTGTAGTTACCTGATGATGTAGCGAAATAAGCTCCCAGTTCTCATAAGGACATCGACAACAAAAATGATATTAGACAGTTTTCTTCATTTTGTTTGACTTCTATATCTCCAAGTAATGTCAATTTTTTTCTCTACTAGAGCATGTTCATTTAGTTTTAAAAACTGCATTTTTGTTTTGATAAACCATTTGGCTGATTTTGAGTAGCTTCTACAGTCTACATGTAACTTAGGTGTGATGTATTGCTTATGAATTTCCAGATTGTGGGCAACTCCAGTGAATCGTTTGCAGCAATATGCCTATAGAACTTTGCTAGAAGCTTTTACAGATTATATGAGAGCTTTACCAGCACATTATGGTGCATTAATGGGACTTGTTTGTTTTGGACCAGAAGTAAGGTTTCTAACAAATCAAATTCAGTCTTTATTGTATTTTCTTCAAGGCATTCATTGTCATTTTACTAATTTAAAAAATCCTATGTCTAAGAAGACTAACATTTTTGATTCAGTACCTCTCAATGTTGATAAAATAAATTTTGCACAGTCTTACAAACCTTACGAGTTTGAGCCTAACTGCGTAATAGTAAACGGTACCTCATATCCCTTTTACTAAGCACAGTAAATCTGTAAAAAACGAATTACAGCTCATGTATCATCTATGCCACTCTATTTGTCATGCACTTGGCTAATAAAGTTTAACATTTTTGTTTGTGTTTTCTTTCATGTAGGTAGTTGAAGAGGTAGTTGGGGTGCATTTACATACCTTCGTTGACTACTTGAGTAACAAATTAGTGGACAAAAACAGAGTGGTGGCATCAGACGCATGGAAAGTTCATGGACTATT
The DNA here is from genome assembly GCA_030141605.1 of Tubiluchus corallicola. Lineage (NCBI taxonomy): Eukaryota > Metazoa > Priapulida > Priapulimorpha > Priapulimorphida > Tubiluchidae > Tubiluchus > Tubiluchus corallicola. The sequence continues at coordinate 560,535 of JAQGDQ010000002.1, forward strand.
ACTGGTAATTTTTACCTTGTATGTTAGTTGGACTGCTTTGCTCATTAATGCTATGGTCTGCTTCCAGTGGCAGTTAACCATCAGACTGACAAGGCTTAAAGCTAGCAGCCCGAAAAACAGAAAGTCTAAGATATGCAGTTCACAGAAAAGCACCCCCATTTGAAAGGTCATTAGAGAACTTGAAACAATCAGAAGCAATGCAGCGGGAATTTGGAATCATCAGAAATGTTGCAGCATTTTTTGTTATTGGATTATTCTCTTGCAAATAACTCTGTGGAGCCGTTCAGTTCACTGTGTTCGCGTAATACGAAACTTTGCGAATTTACTCATTGTTGGGCAAACAATGCATACCAAATTTTCGCAAATTTGGATTCATGACAACTGTAAACGCACATCTATATTTGTAAGGTAGGGAGGAGTGAGAGAGAGGAGAGTAAGTAGAAAGAGAGTAGGGGAGGCAGGAATGAATGGAGAGAGAGAGGAGGGAAAGGGAGAGGGAAAAGAGTGGGAGAGGGAAGGAAGGGAGAGGGAAGAGAGAGACATTCAATTGAAATAAGTTAATTGTAAAAACAGATTGCATGACAATGGTAAATAATGTTTTAAAGTGACATCCCAGGCAAAAAACCCACTGCTTCACATTCCAGAATAGTTAATTTTTGTTTATGGTTACCTCTTACTGTGGATAAATGTGAAGTCTTATTTTGTGCTGCTTTTCTATAAATTACAGAAAACTGCCCAGTTTAATAAGTGTATTTGATGGTTTGATTAACAGGAGATATACAAATTTCCTTAAGTTAACTTTAAAAAGTAAAATTGAAGGTTTTTAATGTAACTTTTGTCTTTTATAATTGGTTGTGGTCAGGAAATGCTCGTTTGCTCTTGATTGTCGTATAATTAACAATATTATAGTTCTTTGTGGACTTTAGAATTATTCCAATTTTGAAAATGGTAGGTGTACATACCAAAATGGTGTTTTAATTAAAGAAAAATTGTGTCTATAATGTTGTTTATATATATATTTTAGCTGACTGCTGAAAAGATCATCCGACGTCACGTGCATCTCATCGAATCCGAAGCTAACACTGATCCCCTTTTCCATACACCTCTGGCTAGTGTAGAGAAAAAGAAAGCAGCAGACTCTGATATACATGATTGTGTATCAACAGAAAAACATCCGCGTATTAAAATTAACGAACTTTATAGCATATTTTCCGAGTACTTCGGTGAATCTCTGTTTGCTAGGTTACCTCAAGTGAGAATTAAAAATCCGTACAAAAAAACAGAAAAAAAGACAGTAAACAAAGAAAAGGAAGGAATGGAATTACTACAAGAGATAATACAGCAAGTCGAGGAGGAGAGAAGCACGAGTTACGGGTCTGTCGGTGAAAGCAAGTCCTCGTACGATGATGACGACATCAACGCAATGGATCTCCGGGTAAAAGAAACATTCAGTGACCCTGCTATTGGGATTAAAGTGACTATATCACGAAGACCAAAGGAACACCTAAACACTGAGCAAACCAGTAATAGAGTGGCTCAGGGTTTGTACATGAGGCCTTCGTATTACGGCTTTTATCAACAGGACTTGCCATTTGATTATGCAATTCCTCAACCTAGGCAGGAGTTTATCTTCTGTTATACAGGTGCCATGGTTGCACCTGTATATGCACTGAAACGTCGTCGTGTGAGTGACATGCATAATCAGCTTAAATTTTCAATATTTCAACAGTTTTCGGTGCACAGTGGCAAAATTGCGAAACGTAAAATTAAACATTCACCTGAAATGCTTGGCAGAATATACAGACGAAAGTTTATAACTGGTAACTTGGATGTGACATTATGAGTTCCTGTTGTTTTCGATTTTGCTGAGCATAACAAGAATAAAAAAGCAACTGGTTTTCACTTCTTGCATATATTATGTTAATTGTTTATACACTACAGGAAAATTACTGAAATATTTCAGAAATAATAATATATAACAAATAATTAAAAATCTCTCGGGTATCTTTCAAAGTTAACCTGAATTAAAGTTTTAACATGATTACGTTCTATTCTACGAATAAGTAAATAAAAAAAGCAGGACTGATAGCCCATCACAGCTTTGCGTAATGTTCTTTGCTTACAACTGTTAACTCCTAGCTGGCATATTTCTTCGATAAGCTGAAATTACGAAGCTGTCAAGTGGTTTTTGAAGTAGTTGAAGAGTAGGAACTACTTTTGTGGTCATCCATGTCAAACTGATCATGCGCCTCGCTGCAAAAAAATTACGACACCTCAATGTGCTAAATGCTTAATCCAACCAATGCAGCATATCACAATCTCTTGACAGAGCATTTGTGAACTACATTAGTTCTGGTACATTTATGAACAATATTTATGTAAGCTACTTCTCAAAAAACATCACTAGCCAACTTTAGCCTTAAAAGGAAATTGAAAAATGAAATGCATCATAATGCACTAGAAAAAATAATGCTACAAAAATTTGTATTTTTTCGACTACTAGGTTAAAGCATCAACCATTTTATACTGGGCTATTCATGGTTCAAATGGATAAAAGTGGCTTGTCAAAGAGACTCGACGGCTCAAAAATTGGTATAATTTATGACGACTGTGCAATCGTAACACATTATAATTTTATAGATGTGTAAAAGTTTGCTTAAATGGTATTTAGATTTGTTTTTGTCACTCTATAAAATAATGTATCAGTACCGAAAACAACGGGAGCAGTAGAGATCATTTTCACAACCATGGCAACGAAGTGTAGCATCCTCATTGCAGATGCAGCACCATGGCAGTTCATCATCGTCACTAATTCCTTCATTACTGGCAGATATTACTGGCTAAAAAAATAATCATTTCAGGTAATGCTAACACTCTTATTTTCATCATAAAAAGAGCAATAAGTAACTTTTAGCTGATCTGCATGCAATATTATACCATTTGCACCTGTATTATAAGTATATAACGTAATTACATGAGTACGACAATTACTGTTGTGAGAGTCTTGAGACACTTGGCTTTGTAAGATAGGTTTAAAAAGTAAAAACGTCAAATCACGTGTGAACTTTACCTGTTTGTGCACTTTCTTTGCCTTTTTCTTACTTTTAGTGGCACTTTTTGGCATTTTTTTAGCAACTGAAGCTTTATCCTCTCTAAACATGTCATCCAGTCTGTCTTGCTCTAAAATCTGCAGAAAAGTTTTATGTTGTTAATAGTTCTATAATCTGACAGATCTACCTTGAACTTTATCCCTATGTCAGTATCATAATGTTGCAAGCTATTATTTTTCTTTACATTTTTACACTGCTTGAAAATCAGTTGTAGAAACAAATATCTCTGCAATAATTTAACACAAATGTAATAAAATTAGAACAAAAGAAAATGTATTTAGTTTGAAGACCATGCCTGTTGTATAAGTTGCTCTGTTTTCTGTTCATCTGTCAAATCATCTTCATCATCTTCCTCACCTGAATTACCAGTGATGCCTAAAAGAAAGATCAGAGACTCACAGTATAATTCACACAGGAATTGTGTAATGGCTATGTTGAAGTAGAATACCATTGTCAAACAACATTGACAATACATTCTTTGTTTATAGCATTAAAAATATGGGAATTAAGACTATTATTGTAAATTTATCGAGATTATTACCGCACTAACAATTAAGTCCAATAAGCTACAGCTTTATTTGACAAAACAGTGGCAGTTCATTAGAGAAAATGCAGTAAACTTTTGTCTAATTATCGTTTAGAAAGATTTGATATGCAACTATGTGAATGACTAACTGAATCAGTCTTCTATTTGTAAAAAAGTGCAAAAAATTAAGTAGTTGTCAGAATTATTTGATGTAATCCAGCTAATAGTACCTCCAACAGAATCACTTAATGATAATATCTTAAAGGTAGTGCTTGGTATCTAAAAGCCTTGAACACAACAATTAGGATTTTTTCGTAAATGGTTTGGCCAGCTATTAAATGCACAGATGACAAGCCAGTGGTATAGCAGCATCTCATCTACCGGACTGGCTGCATTCGCGCGATAATTCTGCTGCATTTGCATGGTAATCCTTTTAAATGATAGAAGTGAACATGCCTAATGTTTAAATAACTGTAAATAAGTATAATGTTATAAGCATGAGATAGACTAATAACGTGCCCCATACCTGTGCTGCTAGTAGTTTCCCGACTCTGCCTTTTTCGCAACTCTTCCAGCTGAGATCGAATTTGGTTGTCTTTCTCTAGACCTTCCAGGGCTCTCCTTGCCTCTGTTTCAACCTCTTGAGAAGCATCCTATGAAACAAAAAAACATGAGACATTTAACTGTTTGAATATTGCAAACCGAACATTGGCAAATTTAGCTTCAAGATCATCTTTGGGACAAATATTTTTTGGATATTGAAAACGCTTTCCTTGCTGGCAGTGGTGGCTTTAGTGATGTCTGTATTCACTGTGCGCTGGAATTAACCATGCCATGCCTTAAATGCAAAATTAGCAATAATTTCCAACAAGCAAATTTTCACAGTTTGTGGGATTAAATAAATGCACTTATGTGTTAGACTGCAAGTACAGCAATCTTTATGGTTGCACAAGTTTTGCAAAACATGGACATAAACAATCACTCTCCCCATATCATCAGACTTAGTAGATTTAAAAAAATGATTGTTATATTATTTTATAAAGTATTCCGTATAAAGCTGAATACCTGTAAAAGCTTGTTAAGAGCAGCGGCATCTATGTTTTTATCATTTGTCTGACAAGAATTGATATAACTACTGCTGCCATCTATGTTAGATGTATCACCAGGTATGTTAGCACCCGAGGTTGATGGTGTTGATGCTCCTGTCACTCGATTCAAATCATTCTGCTCCTGGTTAGGCTCTGTAATAAGACCAACATGTAACTTTGTCAAAATACTGCAAGATTCTGAGAGAACATGAAAAAACAAAAACTACTAGTTACAAGTCAAAAGCGCAAAATCTCTGTGCATTATTACTTTATAATCGATCATTTTGGTGCGAAAAGTACATATAATGCTAGTCAACACAACAATCAAACCTCTTTATACCGCCTACTTTGGGGCTCCAGAAAATGTTGGCATTATAAGGCGTTAATACATACAAGTCTATGCAAACATAGACATTTCGTCTTGCTAAAAGTATAGACATTAAGCGAGGTTGGTATTCTAAAAGGGGCGTTATAAATGAGGTTTGACTGTATATAACTACAAATGAATATAAGTATGAGCGCAACATAAATATTATTTGTATGACCATGAATTTTCTATAGATGCAACATATTTTTTTCATGATTTCATTCTTCAAAATTGCTAATACAAAAAGTTAACAGAATACACAATTTGACTGTGCCTGAAGAATTTTAATGCACAGATACTACGTTTAGATATGAAAACTTGTAAGCTTCACTTCACATTTAATGACACCTTATGGTCTTTAAAAATTACTAACAATGTTAAAAATGCACCTCAGTCTATTTTTTCATATTTTAGAATTCAATCTGAGAAAAACAGAAAAATTGTAAACCATTTTCAGTTTCTGTGCTTATTTGTCATTTGCAAACGCCAAAATTTGGGACATTTTCTCTATAATGCCATATAGAATGACAGTCAGCCAGCCTAAAACAATAAACTAACATTTGCCAATGTTGATTTTTCTATAAACAGCAACAAAAAACAAATTGAAAGCTCTGCAAAAGTTTAGCAAAGCCTAATCAAATAGACACTAAACTGACTAATACAGTATATACATAATTAGAAAAGATTAAACATCGGACCTCGTTCACAATTAGTGGAAATTAAAAGATGTTAAGCAAGTACTTTCTGATTTTAGTTGATCTTCTTTAGGTATGTCTGGTTGACTATCTCGTAAATGCTCCAATCGACGTGTGACATCTGCTACTGGATCCCACCGTTTATCCAGCTCCACCTGGTCAGATACCTGGAGCAGGAGGTCACTGGCCTGTTCCACCTGCGTTCGAGTGTCTGGTGGTCTGTACATCTGTGATAAATTTACAAGAATTTTTTAATACATTTATAATCAATAACAAAACTTTATTGATGACGTGAAAGAACTACAGTCAACCTCGGGTATACGGTACTCGCTTATAAGGGACATTCGCTTATAAGAGACAACCAACACCGGTCCTGATTTTTCGTAACGTTTTTCCTTCTAAAAATCTTCGTATATAAGGTACTCGGACGTAAGGGACTTTCGGTTATGAGGGACGATATCTTCAGGTCCCGCGTAATAGCAACCCATGTAAATTATCTTGCTGTGATCAAAGTGAAATTGATCGATCTTTAACCTCAATTTTTCGCAAACTCGGCCTTCGAACAGCTCGGTTTCCGCGGTCACATACATCTCGCATCACTGAAGGACCTTCCTACATACCGTTTGCACTGAATGTGTAGCAGTAATCCATAAAAATATGTGTAAAAGTACAGGTCTAGATACACCCTCGGTCTGACTCAACTTCAGCTATAAGGGACATCGGATATAAGGGACGATTTTTTCCGGTCCGGAGGTGTCCTTTATATCCGAGGCTGACTGTAATCAAATCACAAGAGACCTCATATCAGAAAGATTTCAAGCCATTAGTTTCTTGTTATTGTATAACAAATGAATAGCAAGGTGACAAGGCAAAAAACATAAAAATTGTTCAATGTGGCAATAATGTGCAGCATACTATACAAATGATATGGAAAGTACTTGGGACCAGTCAAGAAAAGTCGTGTAAATATTTGATACTTCGCATGGATGTTCTAAAAGAGCAAAACTGTTAATACACAAGTACAGTTCCTAATTTAATAAAACCCTTTCAAACCTTTTAAATACAGTTACTGACAAACTTATGGCTCTACATGCTAACCTACATTAATTTTATGAATAATTTCAATCTACACTCACTGGCTTACTGTATGTTGTGTTACATGGTCGATTTTCTCCTTTTAAATTAGCAAGTCTTGATTCCACTTCTGCTTGGCTACCTGGCAAAAAAGTTTAAGAATTTACTAGGCAGGTAAGCAAAACTGAAGAAACTAACATCTATAAACTAATGCAAGCATGGGACAGTGCTTAGTATTTTTTGACTTTCACTAGAGCAAACAGGTAAAAAAAGTGAATTAAACAAAAATTTTAAACATCTCAGACTGGTAAATAAACACTGGGTCTTACATACATTAAGAAACTAGTGTGCAGGCATTGAAATTTCATGCTGCCTGCAGTCCTGAGGTGGAGACAAGAAGAGGCAAAGAAACATTTTCAAAGTTGCCCAACATATTTTACAACTTTCTCTCATAAATATCAGTTGGAGACACAGAAATTTTTCTTTGATAAATGCACCTGCTTTAAGAAAACCAGAATGTATCAGAAAAAGAGCCATGAAGCTGAATACTAATCTCTTTAATTTGTCTGATTTCCTTAAATACATCCCTGTTTGACAGCTCAAACCTTGCACAATGCAGATTAGACATAGATTGCTTCTGGGGTCATACATTGCTTTTTAGCAACATTCTACTTAACATTTCTATGTTACTATTGTTGTTTTTACAACCCATGCTAAAAGTTTATGACCCATCAACACGTATAAATATCAGAATACATAAAACATATTGTTCAATATGACTGTTTGTATTGATAAGATTTCAGTACACCAAAGCAACATCCACAGTCATACATCTGGTATAAATACTACTGTTAAAATTCTCAAAGTAAAAAAGAACGTAATCTAAAGATTTTTAATTTTGCTTCGATACAGGTCTGCAGCCTGCAGATTTCAACTTGTATAAAACATAAATAACCAACTTATTAATCATTCTGACAATAATAAACTGGCACTGCATAAAATACATTTATAAAAGTTAAAAGATATAACAGCAGATTTTAAGAAAAGTGAGTTAGAATGCTTTTATTCTAGAGGAAAATCAAACACTTTCTTGTAAGGTAACACACATGTATGGTAACCTCTAGAGTTACACTGCAAAATTTGATCCTAATTAATGCTTTAAAATACAATTTTTAGTACCAGATTTTGGTTTTTGTTTAAGCTGTTCAAGGCGCTTGGCTATTTGTATATCTTTCTCTGTCATTCTAGTGCACTGAACATCGCTTTTATGATGTAAGCCACCCCCACCGCCACTGCTGCCACCAGTTGAGTGAGAAGCGCCTGACACACCACCATGCTCATTAATGGCTTCCAAACGTTTCACAAAATTTTCTGGTAAATCATAGCTGATTGGTTTCTCATGTGCAGCATTGCCCCTGTAAAATCGAGTTGAAGGTTTCCTGTGTTAAAACTATAATAGTCGAAACTTGATGACGTTATCCTGTTAAATTAAAAGCTAAGCCTTTCTTGTGGGCTTGTAAAGAGCACTTAGACAAACCTTTCCAATAAAACATTCCTTGTTATAAGAGAAATAGCTGAACACTGTTCTTAAAACTGGAACAAAACTGTATTAAATGTAGCCATTTCATCGCCATGGTTATATTATACTGCATTTACCTATTTTAGAGTCTGTCTCCTTGTTTTCTAATCAAACCACCTACTAGGCACTTACACTTTTTTGAACATCTAGCAGCACAAACTGTGCAAGACTGTAAGCTCTGCATTAGTGCTGTTATCGCTGTGTTTATCAGCCTAGCTGAGTGATGTATGCTAAAGTCAATTCTTTACCGAGTTCACATGATGATCACCCAAAAATTTCAGAATGTCCAACAGTCACCAAACATGCTCCACAAGTTCCCCAAAGAGTCACAAAACACTTGCGAGTATTCAGAGTTGTAGGCAAAAGATCGCTGGCATCAGTAGAAAATTTTGAGATGTTTAAAATTTGTCGTTGTTCTCCAATGACATTTATAAAAGTTATTTATCTATAAATATATTACTTTACAGACAATTTATCAGTGATGCCAGTTTTTTTTATTGGCTTAAACAGCACTATTCGCTTCACTTCTATAAAGGTTGTTCTAGTGTATTTTAATAACAGTTGGTGACTATCGGTACTGATGACTTAAAAGACTAACCCTAATATACAAAAATGAAATGCATGGCTTCCTAATTGTCATTAATACATGATGATAATGCGTTCTTACATAAGTTTATTGTAGCAATGGTTGCACACATGGTGTTTCTCCTTTCCTTTTCCTGGTATCACAGCTTTTTTCTGCACACATTTTTGGCAGAAAGCAAATCCGCACTGATGACATCCATGCTGCAATTTAAATAGGCAATTATTAAAGCTTACAACATCAAGTACAGCATCACATTTATAATTTTCTTTTAATGAAAATAATGCCAATTGATTATAATAACCTGTCAAATCGAAGTTTTTATTAAGTTACAAGAATTTACTTACGTTTGTTATACTTTCGTGAAAGGGGTTAAGCAAGTACACTCATAGAAAATTTTATTAGAAATCCCACATTTTTCCACAAGTCATTCAGCAACTACGAATTTAAACTTTACGAGGGCTGGTTTGGCAATCACACAGCAGGCAAATTCCACACGTTCTGCAGCATTCACTACTCACATGGTAAAAGTATATTTACGAGTATCAAGACATGATCGCTCTTTAAAAAATTTTAAACTATGTCCCTCTAGTGTTTGAATCAACAACTAAGTTAAAGAAATTGCCTAGTCAGTACTTCTTAATTCAAGTGTGGTCAAATTGCAATACTTCAATCTTGTTAAATATGTGAGATTTTTACAACTAAATATTATTCTTTTAGCATGCCTTTCACTCCTTTCATAAGCAATGTGCCTTCTTGATAATGGGATTTCAAAGCTGCACACAGTATTCTAGATGAGGTCTAAATAAACCAATGTATAATTTCAATATATTTTTTATTTCTAGAAACGATGTGCCTCTTTATCATCTCCAATATTGTATTTGCTTTCTTATATAACTAATTAAAAAAAATTCAGCACATATCACAGAACATTCGATAACTGATTCTCTACAAAGATCGTTATGGCATACACTAGCAGTTCCAGTATTCACTACTCACAATGCAAAGTGAATGTGATGAAGAAAATGCTCCACAATTCCACAAAAGAAAACATACAATTAATTGCATTAATTAGTTTGCCAACTGGTCTTTAGTGCTACTACACTCAGTCTTTAGCAAATCACTAGTAATGGAACAGAAAAAAATGGCACAAATGAAAAAGATAGGTAAAATGACACAGGAAAAATGGCACACTTAGTAAAATATGTGTTTAGGCTAAGGGTTACAGTGGGGGATCACTATTTTAGTTATTTTTACCTCTGCCAAGGAAATTATGCTTCATCACAGTTTGTTTGTTTGTTTGTCTGTTTTGGCAGTAAGTCTAATATGCAAAAACTAAGAGATTTCCAAGAAACTCTGCAAAGAAAGGCGGGTACAGGGTAACAAAATCGGAATCTCTGTTTGCCAGTTCGCAAAACTTGATTAAATACCACGTACAAAAAAAGTTCATGAAGCACTTTGTGAAGGTCTTAGTGGGCGTGTTTAGTATTTCATTTTTGTTATCCCCACCTAAGCAAACAACTCTGAGTTAATTCTAGTTCCATTTCCAGAATTTCTCGCTTGTAAAATTGTGTAATGTTGTCTATATTCTTTGTTTATGAATGTGTATAGCCTTATAAGGTTACTTGGCATGTAAATACGTTTATATTTGTCAGTGTGTTACCATCACCAAAATTAATGGTTAAAAAGGTAGGTAAATGCTATGTGGAACATCCGTGCATTATTGATTATAAATCTATTTAATGAACAAATATTTCGCAAGTCTTTTGCTAGTCTATAAAATACCAATGAAGGTACATTTTTGTATGTTTAATTGTTGATCTTTGTGTTAAATTTTTTTAATCAAAAGAATCAGACGAATAAGTTAAGGATTGTTCGGCTTTGACGGAAATCTGCTTCTTGCTGAGTTTTATTATAGAAATTAAATGTATCAAAATAACATATGCTATTTTTGCCTACTTTTCGACTTGTGCCATTTTTCCTGTGTGAGCTTTACCTACTTTTCCATTTGTGCCATTTTTTCCTGTGCAATTTTTACTTACTTTTCCATTTGTGGCATTTTTATCTGTACCATTTTTACCTACTTTTCCATTTGTGCTATTTTTTCCTGTGTCATTTTTACCATACATTTGTCTCACTGCATTGATATGGAGCACCATACCAATAATAGACCAGCAGATAAATTTAAGAAAAAATTGGACATGTACTGAGAAGACCATCCAGTGAAGTTCTACAATCCGTTCCAGCCCGAGTGGACCTATTAGCAATACAACTCTTCTGCTGCTACCACCTCAAACTTTCCACTTAACCAACATAACTGATAACTTAACCACCACTGGCATTTCTTCCTCACCATATCACAACTACCACTACGCAGCACTTTCACCTAAGAAACAACCTTAAAGAAGAAACGAAAAATAATAACAAACGCAAGCGACAGAGAAAATGATAAAACAGAAACATCAGGAAAGAGAAAACGATCTACACATTCTACAGTAAAGAGAAAGAATTAAGATGATGTAGAATAAGAACAGTCAAACCTCTTTATACCGCCCACTTTGAGCCGTTATAGCGAGTTTAGCGTTATAACGAGGTGTGTTAAATTTTACATTATGCTATGAAACTTACCTCCTTTTTAAAAATAGAAAAAGATGCAGCACAGTTATGACAAGACATGCTCGTATAATATGTTTTGTTTATACTCTAGTGCTGCCACAACGCGGCAACAAAACAAACAAATAAGTAAAAATTACAGTATAGCATAGAATATCTAAAGCCACTGACAGAAAAAAATGTATACAGCAATGTCGAGAGTAGTACACGGTGTAGGGAAAACCTCGCAGGAGGAAAACAAAATAGCCTGGGAAAAATAAACACGGTATCATAAACACATTTTAGGCTATAAATCACCCTGCTGGTGAGTTGGTAAAATGAAAAAGTAACAGAATTGAAGTATCATTGCAAGAGAAATTACAGTTGATAGATGCTTGTGAAAGATGTAATGGCATGAATGCATGAAATTACTCATAAAATAAATAAACATCAAAACTCATATTTTTTTACAAAATTGTTGAATAAAACCTTTTCAATGCATTATAATAATATTATAAGATTAAATATTATCAGATACATAAAAATGGCACAAATTGTCAACAATATGGCATTTAGCATGATTTCCCCATCCATTTTTCCACACTTTACATAAGCTATCAATATCTCCATTTGTAAATGTTAATTTACAATCTCGCAAAGATTTTTCATTATTTAAGTGGTGTTTCATAGCCAAAATAAAATCTGTAGTTATAGTAAGACAACAGTCCCTCACATTTAAATATTCTAATTTTCCGTTGCACACAGAGGTCAATATTTGACACACTTCCTTTGCACCAACTTTCACATTTGAAGAAATGTCTAACGAAATGAGCTGACTGCAAAATTGGCTAACATCTTGTATGCCATCAGAATCCAAGTAGCACGAGGATAAGTTAAGCTCAGAAAGTTCACAATTTGTGCGCAAAGCAAACTGCCTCAGATAGCGGAGCACTTGAGAAGAGTTTGACGGTGATGCAACACCGGCTAAATTTAAGCAGCGGAGACAATCTGGTCTCAAGCACTTCAGTAACAGCTCTATTCCGGTTGCACCTAATGCATTCAAAGAGACATCCAGATCTTGAAAGTTCTCCAGTTTGTTGAAAGCATTACTCAGGGCAATGCGATGATTCTGAAAGAATCTCTGTGTCAATCCACATGATGCAATTTTTAATGTTGTCAAATCTGGTATATTAGAGGTGATATTGGTAAGTGCCTTCGTGGAATTGTCACCTAAACAGTTAAAACTTAAATCCAATAATCGCAAATTCTTGAGCTGAAGAGGAGATGATATGTTGTCTGAAATTCTGTCAGACAGGATTTGTAAGCCTTTATACGTGATCTCATTTGATGATAAATTTAGTGAAGTTAAACTTTCAAAAGTTTGCATAGCTGCCACGAACTCTTTACACCCCTCATCTCCAATTCTATTGCCACTGAGGTTAAGAATGCATAGTGTGTGTTGTCCTCGAAGAGAGCGAAAGATAGGGCGAGCATGCTGTGGGCGAAGTGCTAAGTTTGACAAGTTTAATGTGTATGAATCATCTGCAGCTGCCAAAAGGTTTTTGATATTCCGATACTTTGTCGTCTTCAGTGCTTCACAAGCTTGTACGTATCTGCAAAATGGAAATTATTACCACTGTTGATCATGGCTTATTAAAAGAATTATCTCAAAAAAAGGCCAGGCCAAAAGTTCTACAGCAGTTAAGCTGCAGAACACAGAAGGAGAATTTACGCTTTTACTTTTAAGTCAATTACACAGACACTTTTATCTATTATAGTAACAAGCCTGATGAGTTATAATATATAATAACACACTTTTATATTGCAATGAAAATAAATAAATAAATGGTTAAAAAGCAAAACAGTAATAAGTAGCTTAATTTTTTTCATGGTTAAAACTTGATATCTGAATATGTGCTTAAATAACTTCACACAGTGCTCTACTGAAAGCAATCAAAATATGCAGTAGTGCTGTCTTGCATGCTAGTGTAAGATAACCCACTGAGATTTTTTTCTATATAAGTTCTTATAGTTTGACTATAGAACAAATGTAAGCTTCAGCTACAAATGGTTGGATAAATTTTTTAACACCTGACCTTAATTTCAAGTTATTATACTACTTGAATGACTTACAATGGCGATAATCAGATGACAATGACGATGATGATGGTGTTGATGGTTAATGTCATCGCTTAAGCTGTTGTCGTTGGTCTTTATATTTATTATTCTTGCTTCTGTTATGTTTGTGTTTGTTATTATAGCTATTGTTGCCAACGGCAATCTTACTTTCAAGTTAGTAACAATTCTACGTATAACAATTGTTAAAAAATGAAACTACTGAGGAACCACAGTTTTTACCTTTCAGTTAATGGGGGCAGATCCCAAGAGTCAACTGTCCCTAATATCTCTTCATCAGATGATACAAGATCTATGATATTGTCATCTGCTCCAAGAACAGCTCCATCTTTAGTGCACAAAGTCAGTTGAGGCCGCTGACCACATAGTGCGTAATATCGATGTGATGCCTCATCTGCTAACCAACTTAAAGTTTTCCCTGAAAAATGGAAACATGCTTATATGATCTAGTATTTATTTGCTGTAGGATAATACATTACCTTTGACTAAAGCTGGTATTTTGCAATCCTAGTATTTAGATACAATGTGGTACTTTACCCAAGTGGCACACATCAGCACAATCAGGTAAAAACAATTTTTTGTAAAAGTGCAACAAATAAACACGAATAATTTAATTTATGAGAGAGCAATTAATAACAGTCAAATTTTTTACCAACCTTCAGAACTCCTGGGAACAGGGATAAGCAATGTTTTGTTTTCCACCTTCACCCTGACTCTCATTGGCACACTATGCGGTTGCTGCGGAACAGGTTCCTCAACTAAGGCAACCTCTTGGCCGACTGTGACTGGACTCTGAGGTTCTGAAATAGGACTCCCACTCTCCTCACGGTCAAATATTGACGTTATTCGAAGCTGCCGAGACTTTTTAAACTGTCTAGTAACTCGTGGCTTTGAGCAGTTGGTAGTGGTCGAGTTGCAATCTAAATCTAAAAGTTCATCATTAGCCGACAGTAAGTCAGAAAACGTTTGCAGGCCATTATTCACACTACGTGTATTTGTTGATTCTAACGTACGTTTTCGCTTAGCTGGGCGATGACGTAAATCATCTTCTAACCATTCGCTGTGCTCAACTATATATTCATCTTCTGGAATTAGAGCAGGCTTGGTCACTGCTTTGCTTAGTTCAGAATTCACTTCTGATTTATTGTGATCTGCCAACCTAGTAGCAGCACTCCCAATACTTCTTATTGCACTAGCGTAAGCCTGAACTGGACCTTTCTCAACATCAGTTTGTAATTCACAGTCCTCAGATATAAGACATGAATCTTTATCACTTGTAATCCTAATTGAAGATGCATGTGAACAGATATCAGGTAGATCTTCCTGAGAAAGAACAGAGGCATCGCTCACTTCACATAAATCGTGCTCATCTAGAATGGTACAGTTGTCATCACATTCATCAGTGTTGGTTAAGGGCCTCAATTTTCGTCGCTTTTGTCGCTGCCTTGTTGAAGAATTGTTGTGCCTTCTTTTTGAACTGAGAGAATTATCCACTGTGCTCCTAATTTCATTGTCGTCGCTGTCACTATTTGCCTCAAACAAATTTGCTGCACTTGATGTCGCAGCTTGATCACCTGACAAATAACATTTCTCATTATAGGTGCTAAACAGAAGAAGACGTATTCCATCAGTACATATGGCAAAAATAATTTATAAACCACACAGTAACTAACGTTATCACATTAGTGCAAATATAAGGAGTGCAATTAGTGCAATTAAACCAACATCAAATTGCAAATACAAAGAATGGATGTCAGCAGTAAGTCTGTAGTCGATTAAAGTTTGCTGATCTACATAAAAATAAAAAAGATCAAACGACAGGGTTTTTTAAATTAATCTACAGAAAGGAGACATTCTAGTTAACTCATCAAATTTCTATATAAATACTCAGGCTTAAGCACTAACACTGCTAGATCTTTAAACACACACCCAGTAACCCAGTAACTTGCATGTGGCAAATAGTAACAATAACCTAATTGCTGAAATTAAAATTCAATTAAAAAGGCTAATTAAAAATTAATTATTTATCTTCTTTTTAGATGTTTTTTGATTTTAGTCAATGTCTTTATTACCATAATATAAGACTAGTCTTACCTCCTGCATTTGCCATTAGGTTAAGCACACGCTGTTCCATATTAGTACAAGCCACTATCTCATCTGCTTCAAGGTCTCCTTGATATGATTTCCGATAAAACCGGAGTGCATCAAGTGGAGTGCGACCGTCTCCGTCTTTAGCTATTACATTGGCTCCGTGTTTCAGTAACACCTAGAAAACACAGTTTTCCTTCATCAATCTAAAGACTGACAGACATAACAGGTTTTCCTTCTGAAAGTGAAATGCAGTTTGTTCTAAGACTCTACCAACTAAAAATCTCCTAACAATGTGCAACTGCTTTCCAAACATTTCTCGACAAGTGAAAGGTATATGGTCAATAATGCATGTGCAGGGTTTTACAACAAGTGTTTTGTCTTTTGGTGAAATGCCCCATTTGAAAAAAGACAAGAACACCGAATGTGATGAACAGTTAATAATCCCAAGAAAACCAAACACAGCAAAATAAATACTCAGCAAAGTAATTGACAATTTCTGTTGGTGAGTAGGACAGAAGAAAATCAAAATTCAGTAACTATGAAATGAGAAAAACAAACAATCACAAACACAGAGATACCCAAATTAAAGCTAATGGGTGTAGTGCGTTTTGCCTAGTAATTTGACTTTTCCTTTAGGCTCCAGAGATCAATTTGTCACAAGGCCAAAATTCGTGAACAAGTCTTGACTAATGCTAGCCACAGGATTATGGTTGACCTTAAAAAAGCTCTGGATAACACACTTTGCACATGGTTAGTAGACGGTTAGAACATTCCACTCTTTAGACCAGTCATCTCCAGAAGTTCACTAAATTTAACTAACGTGCCTAGGAACCAGTTCAGCCAATCAAACATTGAAAGCAGCCCTTTATCCCAACTTATTTGCAAAAAAGGAAAAAATTGCTGCCTGCAGTTTGAATATAACTGACGATTTTTTATTTCAAAAAAACATTCTTTTGATTAACAACATTTCTGTTTACTTACAGATATGACTTCCAGGTGGCCATTTTGTGCAGCATCATGTAACGGAGTCAGACCGTTGCATAAGTTACCACCTCTGTCATTAACCCTTGCACCATGCTTAATCAAGTAAACAGCAATTTCATGGAAACCAAAATTGCAGGCTTCGTGAAGAGGTGTCCAGCCAGCTCCATCTCTTGGATTTACTGGATGTCCTTGTTGTATAAGAGATTTCACTTTTGTCAAATTTCCTGTGATAAATGAAAAGCATATTGAGTGAAACTCATCGGTAAACAGCAAATGGGCTATATTCTTTCTTACAATTGTAAACATTTTCACTATTGAAAAATCCCAAAAATGAAGAATATAAAAAACTGATAGCCCTGTAACAAATATGTACAGCACAGATGTTGTCACGGTCGTGTTTAGCAGATTAAAACGAATAGTCATTTAACTGTAATAACACGTTTACGTGGCATTTGAAATGTATTGTATTGAACCTGTCATTAATAACTAATTAACCGAATTTGGTAAACGTTATAAACTGGTGGCTCCACCTATTGGGAGTTCAACAAAGAAACGTTACGGTTCAACTTTTTGGACTAAATTCTGGCTTCATGATCTCATACCTATAGTACCGCTGTGATTGGATGATTAACTGGGTCACGACAGGTATGACTTGAGAAGTGCAGATTATTCCAGGAGGTTACGATATAGTTGTTAAATGGCCGACTCAGCTAAAAGGCCATTGATTTTGTCTTTGTCGGGGCGTTGGCCGACAAGACGTCACTTCGGATACTTTTATAATCAACTTCATGATACAATCAACTGCAATAGCTACGTGAATTGAATTGTTCACACTACCATTCATTTATCTTGAGTAGACAGAACGTGAGCCATACGTCTAGTATTTGGCAAATGACATCTTCCTGTGATGGGTATGCTTCCATGATGGTGGAGTTTTCAACCAAGACGACACAAAAAGTAGACTTCTAATATATTCTGAAAGCCTGGTACCTGACTCATTAGGAGGAGACGTCGTTAGAAGAATCCTGGTGGTCTGTCATCGTCCGCTAATCTCATTAAGCCAGTCAAGCGAGTGGGACATTGATGCGGTCGCCGTTGTCGACAAGACTGTTAGCAAAGTGATTCCAGCCACCTAAGTGTGTGAAACCCGGAACTTTACGGGAGACGTCCCGCTACGCGAAACGCTAGCAGACTGTTATTGAATGAGGGGTACCCCGCTGTTCTGGTGCAAGTTGTGAGTTCTTTTTGTTTATTGTTTTGAATTAATTAATTAATTATGCCAATTAAAATGTTAAACCTATGGCAAACAGTTTGTTTATTTATACTTTGTTGTGTTCACTGTTCCCGTTCACACTGTATCACCATTGGCCCATTCTCTGTACTTTAGGACAGACCGACCCCTCCTGCGCTTGTAACTGCCTTAGAATTTAAACAATTATTGCTGCTCTTTAACATTTGGAGTCACCAACCCGTTCAGCAATCCATCTTGATTTAAGATGCCCGACCCAAGTTCGAGCCCCAGTTGGGCTAGCAAGGAATTTCGTGACCCGAATGTTACACTGGTGTCAGACGTTTTTTGTCGTGTCTAATATCAACTTGAGTTGATATCTTCATCCGTTTTGTACAAGTCTTGGTTATACAGTGTGAGCTAAACAAATGCCACGGAAATGTTAATTTCTTTCATTAACTACTAGTAGGAAATATTTTGTCCGTGTGATAAACGATTCAGCTTTACTTAAACGGAAAGTGAAAAACCGGGTAGAAAATAGTAGTTACAACAGTTTTTCTATTTAAACTTTGTAGGTACACCAGTTAAATCAATATTTTGCAGTTTAACCTAGATATTGTTCCCTAACTGTATTCTGGTGTCTAGTCAGGTTTACATAGGACGTTATTGAAAATTTGGCATAAGTCCAGTTTCTTCGCAAACTAAATATAGAAAAAGCTTCGTTGGCAGGAAGTATACATGCTGCATGTTTACCTGGCTTCTCTGTTGCTTGTTCTAAGCGTTTATAGCTTTTTAAATTTACTTTGCGCATACAAAATTCTGGCCAATACATTTGGTACTAAAGGCCTACGCTCAAAAACTCCAGTTTAATTGTACAGGTTGAAGCTCGTTAACAAGAAATAGAGTTAAAAAACGTTTCTCTTTGTGTTTGAGTGCAAGAGTGTGTGGAGGCGTGAGAAGTGGAAAATTAGGGAAAACCTATCAAACTATAACCCGTAGCTAATTGCATTTTCGTTTTCAGGCTTGAATTTAATTATTGTTTCAATAATGTATGAGAAACGATATAAACTGTCACAATTAGTTTCCCTTAGCAAGAAACAATTGCAAGATATCGTTGCAGAGCATTTGCTCCTGGTTGACCCACGAACTACGAGAGCGAAGTTGATTACTACAATTTTTAAAGCAGCAGGGCTTCCCGAAGAGGGAGCGGAAACTAGGGCGGACTTGGAAAATCCAGAAGGTGGTGAGATGAAAGATCCACTGGATCAACTGGATCGCATGTCAGAGGAGGGTTCTCTCTCGGATAATGACATGGAGCTGCCCCTACCCGCTACAGTCGCTTTAAGCGAAAGAGAGGATACTAGTGTCAAGCGCAAGCCGCTTCACTTCGATACAACAGGGGTGCGAACCATTGCTGCCGAAAAGCCCCTGCTAGATCCGGTCTCGGTGCCAACGCATGTAAATAGTGTACCTTTGCCTACTCCTAGGCGTCGTAAAACTGCGTCAATTAATTTAGAAGCGCTTTCTACTACTGATAAGAAGACAACCCAAGCCTTACTTGAAATTAGGCGATTGGAACTTGAAGCTGAAGTGTCCATAAAGAAAATGGAACATGAACAACAGATGGCTCAAGTTGAATTGAGACGTCAAGAACTTAGGTCATCCCCCGCACAAAATATCTCCTTCTCTAACCCCAATACTTCAACTTTAGATTCTGCTGCTGATAAGATCAGGCATTTTAAAGTCCGGACATATGAAGAATCTAAGGATGATATTCAGAAGTACTTGGATTGGTTCGAGTCTTGTGCGGTTGCCAATGATATTCCTAAGACATCTTGGGCAGCCTGCCTGGGGCCAGCATTGACTGGCAGGGCTGCTGATGCGTTTCAGCAATTGCCAGCAGACAGTTTGCGAAATTATGATGCATTACGTAAGGCATTGCTTGGTGCTTACATTCTCAGTCCTGATATGTACTTGGAAAGATTCCGAAGTATTAGCAAACTGAAAAATGAAAGCTACACTCAACTCGGTCGCAGGCTGGATAGTAGCCTGCGAGATTATCACAAAGCTCTCGGTGTTTCTACCTATGAGGGAGTTTGTCAAATTGACGCAATTGAACAGGTACTTTCCTTGATGCCGAATGACTTGGCGGCATGGCTAAGGAGGAAAACTCTTCTGAAGTTAGAAGAACTTACGGAATGCGCAGATCGATATGTGGCTGCAAACTTAGTAACCCCACATGAAAGGAGTACTCTGGTTTCGCGTCGTTACAATAGATCTGCCCAATCCAGTCAGCGCTCCAAAGAAAATAAAGGTGGAGTTAGTGGTGGAGGTGGCAATACAATGAAGAGCACACGGATACAGTGCTACCGTTGTGGCAGGGCCGGGCACAAACGGAATGAATGTCGTGCCAACCTTAATACGGAGGCAAGTCTCAAAGCTGCTGGATCTACTTCCGCTGGAAAACAATTATTCGGCGAGGTTGACAGTGATGACTTAGCTAACAATCAATGGCGGCATGTGCCAGGACAGACAGAACCTGTTTGCTTCAAGGCTCTCATTAATGGGTTGCATGCCGATTGCGTCCGTGATACAGGCGCCTCTGTTTCTATGGTGAATTCGAGGTTTGTGCGGCCTGACCAATATTTAGATAAATCACCTCAGCAACTCACTTGTATTTGCGGTGATCAAAGCACTTGCTTTCCTGCAGAGATTGAAATTGAGGGTCCTGGTTTTTCCGGCATCCTTACTGTGAGTGTGAGCTCAAAGTTACCTACAGATTTTCTACTCGGTAATAACTACCTTTCTGTTTTAAAGCCCCTTCCCAAGCCACGTCGGGCCAATACTGAAGGGCATGTGCCTAGTAATACTAACACATACCCGACAGAGGTCAGGGACAACGCCGGAGCAAGAGTGCAAATGACAGAGTCAGCTTATGTTGTAACCCGCTCACAAGCTGCAAAGCAAGAGGCTGATGCTAGGCGCGACTCGCAACAGCATCAATATGCGTTTAATAGGGCGGAGAGTGGACAAACGGATCTGCACCAATCCACAAAAGTGCACGATCAACTGCTCAAAGTTAGTGCAAAGGAGTTGGGGCAAGAACAAGAAGAAGATGTGTCCATTCGTAACCTCACTGATAACGCAGGAACTTCCGAAGCAGCCTACAAAAAAGGAAGCGGATACTTCTTGCGTGATGGCATTTTGTTTTATTTATGCCGGGAAAGGAAAGGACAATCTCCCCGTGAACTTCTCGTACTGCCCAAACCTAGACGTAAGACAGTGCTTGCTTTAGCACATGGCAGTCGACTTGCTGGGCACCTTGGCATAAACAAAACTACGCAACGTATACTTCAAGAATTTATCTGGCCACACTTAAAACGAAGTGTTCGTAACTATTGTCGCTCTTGTGATACTTGTCAGCGTACAGCTAGAGTACGTCAGGCAGACAGAGCACCTCTAAAACCACTGTCCATAGCCGACACTGCGTTCCGTACTATTGGAATGGATATCATTGGCCCCCTGGATCGTACTCCTAGTGGAAACCGATATGCATTGGTACTGGTTGATCACTCAACCCGCTACCCTGATTGTTATCCACTTCCTAACATAGAAACAATCACTGTACTGGATGCTCTCCTTAAGTTCTGTTGCAGGTATGGAATCCCTCGACAGATAATTACGGATTGTGGTACACAATTCACTTCTGAGCTTACTCAAGAGTTAGAGCGCCAATTAGGAGTAAAGGGTATCTTTGCCAGTCCCTACTCTCCTTCCACTTGTGGTCTTGTCGAGAGATATAATGCCACTTTGAAAGCTTCCATTCTTCGTCTACAACAAGACAATCCTTCTTTACCCTGGGACCAAGCTGTAGATTTCGTCCTGTTTGCTTACAGGGAAGTGCCCCAGGAATCGACCAATTACTCACCCAATGAACTTGTCTTTGGATATCCTATACGTGGTCCTTTGGCTATGCTCAAAGAACGCTGGGGATGCTCCAAGCCCCCCAATTTGGAGGACATCGATGAATATGTAGCCCGAGTTATCAATACGATAGAAACAACTACAGAGGATGCCCACCAGTCTTTGAGGGAGGCTAAGCTAGCCCAAAAACGCTGGTATGACAGGATTTCCAAGGAGCGAGGCTTTGAAATTGGTGACCGTGTTTTGATCCGCAATATGTGTAAGGGCAAAAAGATGAGCCCAGGTTGGCGTGGTCCCTTTCCAGTAGTGGATAAACTGTCAGACTGGAACTACAAAGTATGCATAGGATCAAAAGGCAAGCGGCGCGATGTCCGAGTTTATCATGTGAATAAACTCAAGCACTACATTGACCGTCAGGAAAACTTGGTATTGTGGGCAATGTGTACTAGTAGTGAAGTTCCTGATCTAGAAAGAGACTACACCGATGAAGTCAGTATTACTGAGGGTGAAGTGTTCTGGGCTGGAAGTGAAGAGGAAGTAGAAGAATTGCAGACTGAACCAGCGATTGGCCAAGGTGTTGTACAATCTTCTGGGCTCCCTGAGTATACTTTTCTGCCAACAGCTCAGGCTACACAATCTGTAGATGATTTAGAGCTGTCTTCAAACCTCTCCAGTCAAGCTAATACCCAACTTCGCACAGTCTTCCACAAATTTCCTGAAATGTTTACCGACTTGCCAGGGAGGACCATGGTAGTTAGACACCACATCAACTTGTTTGACAAAACACCAGTCCGTCAACATCCATATCGAATCCCCCAGGCACGCAATGAAGTAGTACGACAGGAGCTGCAACAAATGTTGGACCTCGGGGTTATAAGACGCTCAGAATCTGAATATGCGTCCCCTATGCTTCTTGTGCCAAAGCCTCATGATGAATGGAGACCTTGCGTCGATTATCGACAGTTGAATGCACGTACCATCTTTTGTCCGTACGTCATGCCCAGACCTGATGACATAGTGGATGACCTCCACAATGCCGTATGGATCTCGACTATCGATCTAGCCAAGGCATACTGGCAGATAGAACTTACGCCAGAGTCGATCCCATTGACAGCATTTGTAACATCGTTCGGGAAGTTTGAGTTCCTTGTGATGCCTTTTGGGCTAATGAATGCTGCTAGTTCAGCTCAGTCATTGATGGATCGCATCTTAGAAACTGTCTCCAACTCTTCACGTGGATACATTGACGATGTACTAATTAAGTCATCAAATTGGGCAGACCATCTGAGACACGTGGAAGACACATTGACATGCATTCGCAAAGCAGGCTTAACAGCCAAACCCCGCAAATGTCACTTTGCTCTGCAAGAGGCCAACTTTTTAGGCTACGTAATTGGCAAGAACCGTTTATGGCCACAGCCCCAAAAGCTAGAACAGATCCATAACTGTGCTCGTCCTCAAACTAAATCCCAAGTGAGACGATTCCTTGGAATGGTAGGTTTCTACCGTCGGTTCATCGCACAGTTTAGTACTATTGCTGCTCCCCTATTTGCTTTGACTGAAAAGCACGCTTCTATTCAGGTCCAATGGTCAGATGCTTGTGAGAAAAGTTTCCTCCAGCTCCGAAATGCCCTGACCTCTAAGTCTGTACTACACTCACCCGACTTTTTCAAACCCTTCATTCTCACCTCTGATGCCAGTTTTGTTGGTATAGGTGGCGTGTTGTCTCAGGATAGAGAGGATGGTTTGGGTGAAGTGCCCATAACTTTTGTTAGCCGAAAGTTAACCACCACAGAAACTAGATATTCTGTTGTTGAAGTTGAACTGCTGAGTGTGGTTTACTGCGTTCAAAAGTTATTTAGCTATTATTTAGAGGGGCGGAATTTCACCCTGCGCACAGACCAAAGAAGCCTTTTGGCGCTTGACAAAATGCGGCGCAATAACCGTCGTCTTTGTCACTGGGCCCTAATTTTGAGTGAATTTGCATTCACAGTTGATCATGTGGCAGGTTCACAAAATTTGGTGGCAGATGCATTAAGCCGTCTATAAACATGCATTTGCGTTATGAATACCCTTTTCTTTGTTGATTTAAAAAAATAATTCAAATCATTTCTCTCATGTCAGTAGGTTAATTTTCACCAATGGTTGGATAAACCCTTGTTTTTTCATGAGAATTTTTATCATTTATTTAATGACTCTGCTTATTCGTTAGCAGGGAAGCTATTATTATCTATGGGAAAATAGCATTTTTATTAATATTAATGCAGTTCGTCAATGATCATACATCAGCCATATTTCTTTTCCGTTTAATACGAAGTAGACTCGGGTAATGTGTTTAGTTTAAAGGAAAAGTCAACCCAATTTCAGTTATACCCGAAGTTAAAGTTTGATGTTCCTTTATATCCTTGTTGTTCTGAATGTTAATTGAATGATTAATTACTGACTCGGTCAATCTTGTATTGGTTTGGCATAAATATGCTTTTGTGTTATTATGTGTTATTACTTGCGCATTTAAATGACTTTGTTATAATCATGTCTCTTATTAAAGAAGCATATATTCTTTGGGGGGAGCTCTGTCACGGTCGTGTTTAGCAGATTAAAACGAATAGCCATTTAACTGTAATAAAACGTTTACGTATAATTTGAAATGTATTGTATTGAACCTGTCATTAATAACTAATTAACCGAATTTGGTAAACGTTATAAACTGGAGGCTCCACCTATTGGGAGTTCAACAAAGAAATACTACAGTTCAACTTTTTGGACCAAATTCTGGCTTCATGATCTCATACCTATAGTACCACTGTGATTGGATGATTAACTGGGTCACGACAGGTATGACTTAAGAGGTGCAGATTATTCCACGAGGTTACCTAGATAGTGGTTTAATGGCCGACTCAGCTAAAAGGCCAATTGATTTTGTCTTTGTCGGGGCGTTGGCCGACAAGACGTCACTTCGGATACTTTAATAATCAACTTCATGACTTGCAATAGCTACGTGAATTGAATTGTTCACACTACCAGTCATTATCTTGCGTAGACAGAACGTGAGCCATACGTCTGATATTTGGCAAATGACATTTTCCTGTGATGGGTATGCTTCCATGATGGTGGAGTTTTCAACCAAAACGGCACAAGAAGTAGACTCCTAATATATTCTGAAAGCCTGGTACCTGACTCATTAGGAGGAGACGTCGTCAGAAGAATCCTGGTGGTCTGTCATCGTCCGCTAATCTCATTAAGCCAGTCAAGCGAGTGGGACATTGATGCGGTCGCCGTTGTCGACAAGACTGTTAGCAAAGTGACTCCAGCCACCCAAGTGTGTGAAACCCGGAACTTTACGGGAGACGTCCCGCTACGTGAAACGCTAGCAGACTGTTATTAAATGAGGGGTACCCCGCTGTTCTGGTGCAAGTTGTGAGTTCTTTTTGTTTATTGTTTTGAATTAATTAATTAATTATGCCAATTAAAATGTTAAACCTATGGCAAACAGTTTGTTTATTTATACTTTGTTGTGTTCACTGTTCCCGTTCACACTGTATCACCATTGGCCCATTCTCTGTACTTTAGGACAGACCGACCCCTCCTGCGCTTGTAACTGCCTTAGAATTTAAACAATTATTGCTGCTCTTTAACATTTGGAGTCACCAACCCGTTCAGCAATCCATCTTGATTTAAGATGCCCGACCCAAGTTCGAGCCCCAGTTGGGCTAGCAAGGAATTTCGTGACCCGAATGTTACAGATGTCATAAACCAATTGTACAGTCTACACTATAGTATGCTGAAAAAGTTTTCAAGATAACAGTTTATAACAGTTATTGCAGTAAGTACTATACAACAGCATGTACTTTTGTTCTTTTGTGATGTTGATGCCAGCCAGCCAACTGCAACGAAAGATACAAAAAAGTAAATTGCTGATGACTTATCTCAGACCTGCAATAACCATTCTGTGCAATGGTGTCTCTCCCTTCTCATTTCTCCGCTGCCAGCTTGGCTTTTTGCTCCTCAGCTTCTGATTGTAAATGGTCTCATTTTCAACTTCATCATCATCATCATCAGACGACAGTTCACGAGGATCAAATGGGCTAAGAGGCTGCGAGTCAGACTCCAGCTCATCATCGCTTTCAATCGCAGATCCATGCACTACTGTTAACGACTGCAGTTGCTCCTCTGCACTACCCTCCGCATCAGCATCACCTAAAAATAAGTTACACTAGTATCATGATCTGATTTCAATAATCTTTTTGTTTTTGCAGAGAAGCATTCTTCAAGATACCTCAGCGAAGAAAGATACCTCAGACTTGTCACTATGAATTAGTAAGTTTTATCTACTCCAAATAAAAAATTAATCATTAGGAAAGGTGGCTAAATGGAAATAGCTAACCAAGCACATAAGTGTTATATTACAGTTAAAACAAAGTCTTCTATTGAAAATCGACACACCTCCAGCAAAATGTTCCACCTTTTTGCTTTAATGCTTAAATTTTCAAATGCAAGACATCACCCCAACCAATTGATTTCAACTGATAAAATAAGCAATTTCAAAAATTCAAATTGAGGTAACTGTTACAAGTGTCATATATATATTTAAATAATTACCATTTGCTGCATGAAGAACACTCAGACTTTTCAGCAGTTTGTATTGCAATTTGATATCCTGAGCTTCAACAGCAAGGCTTAAAGCTTTGCTGTATGCCTGGTAGACATCTTCATAACTACGATTATCTCTTTCCATGTATACTTACAAAAGAAAGAATACAGTATTAGAAAATCACATCAAACTGTTCTGCAAAACAAACTAAAAACCAAGAAAAACCTATACATTAGCGACACTCAATCAACAGAGTCAGTGTGACAGAAAAAAGGGCACTTAAAAACGAACGTTTTCTATTGTGCAACATATCGAGTCATCGACCTGGCACGATCACCCTCGGGCACTGCACAAAAATTCTTTTTGTTTAAAATGTTTCAAAATTCATTTCACATTGATACTAGTGTTATTCTTGTCCCCAGACAAGCTTAGGCAGGCCTATCTCCGTCTTGCCATTAGTCACACAAAATTAGCACATGCAAGTAAAATGTAAAATGTATATTGCCAATACACCATTCAAAAACAAAAATACCTTGAGAAAAATACAAGAGTTAATAAAAGGAACCTGACAAAACTTAAACACCCAGAGTGCCTACATAAATAGTTATATATAAATCAGAGGAACATTTTACTTCTAGTACACTGCTCATGAAAAATACCTGTACCTGCAATGTTCATCAAAGTTTTTGCCTGTTCAGTTAAATTGCTATGACGGTACTGTAGTTCCTTCTCAGACCAGGCAACGGCTTCTGGATATTGTTCCAAATCGGCACAAGTAACAGCTAAAGACACGTACCTTAAAATGACAAAAAATGCTATTTGCACATATTAACTTGAACTGACTTATAAATCTGGCTAGTAAGAATATAATTCTAAGTTGCTGTATGAGCTGACTTTTTATAAGTCATTCTGATTTGATCTTATGCCTCACTTTTAATTTACAAATTTGTTGAGTACTACCAAATTCTAAGGTCAGGTTACAATATAATATTTTAATGAAATGACAGCACTGGTAAGGTGCTGACATGATAAAACTAAAATCACCAGACAATAATAATCATCTGCAAAACACAGCATAATTTCTAACAATTTCTCCATTCAATAATAGGAGTTCGTGTTACATTTACAACACACACTCAGTTCCTATCAAACAAGTAAGGGTCACTGTTTCACATTCTCAGTACACGCTGCAGTATACTGTACAGTTCGATATCTATCAATTTAAGTCAACTTTGCAAGGCAAATGTCAATGTATGAAACATTTTTATCGCGGAATACCTTCAACTGAAACAAATCAACTTATTTATTGCACTATCAGCACCATTCACTATTAACTGACCTATAATCTGTTATTCTAGTCTACCTTCTAGTAAATTTAATTGATTTGATTACTTACAAGGCAGCTACGATATCATTAGATTTTTTAGCTTCTATAGCATCATGTACTGCTTGTGTGTAGTATGGTAATGCCTGAGTATATAATCCTAGGGATGACAGTGTATCACCTATCTTCTCATTATGCTTACACTTTTCAGCATAATCAGTTACCTCAGTGTCACTGAGCTCATCCAGGCTTCTGCACAAGACACACGCAGCCTAATAAACCATGTATAAACAGTTTTCAAATTATTGATTTTACAGGTAAGATCTATCTTTTGAACTATCAAAAAAATCAAAAATCATTAAACAAAGAAAACAAAGCCTCGTGTCCTAAACAATTTCAGCAGTACTCTTCCTTCTTAGCAATTCACTACACTGCAGGAAGATCAATCCAGTACTAACCTAGTTTGGCCACAAAATTAATAGAACTGTGCGTTACAATTACTGGGCTATTTTCAATTTGTTATTAACACATGCAAAATAATGCAGAATGACAATACCTTTAAATTCTTTTCTATGCGCAATGTAACCTCTTCAGATGGAATTGAAAGTTTCCAGGCTCTGGTTAATGCTTGCTTTGCTGCCAAGTAATCACCGAGTAGAAAGAAAATATGTGATTTAGTCAGAAGTGCGTCGGCCTGGCAATACTTATCTTTCAGCTTTAGAGCTGTTTTCAGGGCTTCCTGTACAGCTCGTTGAGCTGTAGTCAACTTGTTCTGACCTTTAAATATTTCTGGAAAAAGAAAATTAGATTAAACATAAATTAGATTAAACGTTTTTGTCAAAATGTAACTAGGAATGCTGCTGTAAAGATGTAAACAGCGAAATTTAATCACGACAACAAAATAGACAACACTCTAATCACAAGGCTGATAAAAAACTCAAAATGCCAAAAAATATTGTCAAAAAATAAATCTTGATTCTAGCAATGATAATACTGTTCTGCCGACTCGGCTCAATATATTTTTTTACAACTGCCTCGCATTAAATTTTAGGAAACGTGCAAACAAAAACTGTCAACTTCAGATATGTTGCCAAATTCACTTTCCCACTCTGTTGAAATAAATAACACACTGCATTTTTGTGCTCACTTGTGCTGATAGCTTCACATTTACATATTATCATTAAATATCTGCAGCCTACATAATGTCTATAACAACGTTTAGGTCTATTTATCAGGTCAAATTCTTACCTGCTAAATTAAAACGACAACGAAACAAGTCCTCATTTAATTCATGTTTTTGGCATATGAATATGGCTTGACGTAACAGCTTTTCACATTGTTTCATTTCTCCTCGCTTTTCATACACTAACCCTATGTAACAGCAGCTCAAATAAATAACCACCCATGCCATCTGGATAGACAATAATTAGAATAATAGCTACCGTATTTATCCTGCAAAGTTAGCCAGTAGGGTTTGACAATCTGAATTACATGATTTTGATTTAGAAGTAGCAGATTCCAAATATTTTTTACTCGTTTATATATCCAGCTGTATATAATACGGTTAAATATACAGTTACATACACTGGAGTCATACGACAGGTACAATACTTACACCAGTACAATACTTGTCAATCAAAAAATCAAGGAAATGTTCATGTAAATAGGAAGTCGTATTTACTCAAAACTACGTCAGAGGCTGGAATGAAATGCAACAAGTGTTTCTTCAGCTTTAGCAACTTAGCAAAGTTGCTTTTAATGATGAAATTGATTGTTTGTGCTTCAGCTACTGATGGCTAGTTCACAAGAAAATGTACAAATTACGTGAAGTCAAGCATTCAAGCAAAAACCTGCTTTAATAATAATTATGCAAATGGAAAAGTTTGTGCAGACAGCTGCAATATAATGACAGAAAAGTACAAAAGCATAATAACTTACCAAGATTTAAGTATAATCTAGCACGCATTTCCATGTACAACGTCAGTTTTGTACAATTCTTTAGATTCTCGGCCACATCCAAAGCTTTGCGAAAAGCGTTTTCTGCTTGTCGTAGAGATGTCTCACTATTGCTGCCTTCTTCGTACTCAGCCTTTTTGAAAAATGTCCGACCTGCAGGATAAAAACAGTGAACATTTCGAAAATTTCAGAGAAAATAGAGGAAAAACAACTTTTCATTGCATACAATAGGTAGAGTGTATTTTTAAATTATTACAAATTTAAAAAACCCATTTATCAGTTAAATGAAAATTTTATACACCAGAAAGAAGGGAGAGAGCCATGAAAATCCAGTCAACTTGTTATAAACGCATGAATGAGTTGCAGCATTGCAGATGTAATGAACATGTTCTTGATGTATCATATTACAGTCAAAGAAACAGCTAAAAATTTCCATAAATGCACTGGGTCTAACAGCAGACTCATCAAATAAGAATGTTAAACTTGAAATTTTCTTCAATCGATTTAGTGTACTGAGACATATTAATTCTATTTTAGAGGAATTTAGAAAAAAAATTTGGCACCATCCACTTCAAATATACAATGTTCTCATTTCTTTACTTTTTTAATAGGATACAACCAGCATGCTAAAACATTTCTTTTTTAACTAAGCATCTAGTTTAATTTGGCGTAAGTTCCAATTTGGTCACAAACAGAAAAACTTGTGTCTTTAAAAATTCAAGTGGGATCAAACTAGCCCGACAGCTGTTTGTTTTTCTATGTGGCGTACAACAAATGTAACGTCTATCTGTAATATTTTTGTCATACATTAATGAAATATTTAAGAAGCAGTACAGACTCTAGAACAATAGTCTTAATTACCTATGGTAGCATAGGCTCTTTGTTTTTCCTGTTGGTTTGCACAGGCTTCCGAAAGTTCAAGGTGCTGCTGCTGGTGAGTCAGCGCTTCTTTAAATTCCTGCAGTTCTGAAAAGCACTCACCTACAAAAATAAATGTAGTAAATAAATGATTGTATAAAAATGCTCTCTGAACTATTTAAACTTCACAGCCAATTAGTTCTTAGTTGTTACAAGAAAATATCAGTTTCTATCATTTTCCATCAGAAAATAGAAAAATTGCAAAAGCATTACTATGGAAACTTCGTCAAGTTTTGATAAAAATATTACAAAGATTACAAAATTATTATTACGCAAAATTTATTTCAAGCTTTTACCTAATTTGCAGACAAAAAGAAAATAGAAAGCTCAACCAGTCTAGGAACTAGGAAATACAAATGTTTTAATTAAAATTTTGGTTTACCACTTCACAGAGGAACAGAAAAGTTTTTCTTTGTTTAGAAAGAGTAAGGTAACAGGTTATAGAAAATGAGAAATTACATTCGCTGAGTCACTATAATGAAATGTGAATACAAAGAAGAAAATACTGACAGAGTGGGAGTTGCTGTGGTAGTCATAACCACCATAAAAGTTATGCATAATCCCTGTTGTACAATTTATATATTATTTTTTGTGCAGTCTATTCTTCTTTTTTTTGTGATGTGCATGAAAACAGAAGATACATTCACTGAAAGTGGATGAAAAGTGGATACCATTAATGAAAGTAGTGTAGTGTTAATCAAATGTTAGTATGTTATAAGTTTGGAATACAAAAAATACAACTAGCCACACCTAGAAATTTTGCTCAAACTAGTCCTAAGGCTAATTTACATAAGCAGGTTTCCAAAAATATAAAAATACGTCAAATTAATTAACATAAATTATCTTTTCTATACCTATTCTCCTGTGAGCAATAGCTTGTCCTATACAATCATTTAGTTGTTCACATGCTGCAAGTTCTTGCTGATGCTCTGCTAATGCCTTTCTATGCTTTCCTTGACGTGATAGAATTTCACCTATACTGTTGCAACAATCTGCAACCTAAAAGAAGATACATACATGAATAAATTTATAATAGCACATGTTATCACAATATAAGTTTAGATACTGAGCATCTAATTCAAATTAAATCCATAAAGGACTAAATAAACATTGCCTTATTGAATGTGTCAAGGTACAGAAAGGCAGTCAGGCAAACTGCCATACTGGCTGCAATGATGAACAGCAAGCAGCAAACATACACAATTGGAGACACACTATCATAAGATCTTAGCTCCTTAAAGCATTAAAAAGAATTAATAAGCAAAAGTACACTATTCGCTTTGACAATATTACTTAAAATATTAACTTGATGAAACAAAAACGGTTAAAAAATTAAGCAAATGCTTAATATAAAAAAATAGAGATTAAGTAATGATTATGCTCACTTCTACAAAAAAAGGAATTTCTGAAAAATCAAAAGTGCATAGTACTTCTTTATTAGTTCTCACATTAATATCTTAAATAATAAATAAATTTCCTTACAGACCAGTTTTTTCACAAATCAAAATTAATAGTAGGCTCCATACAAATGATAGCCATTAAACATTT
This sequence comes from Tubiluchus corallicola, assembly GCA_030141605.1. Lineage (NCBI taxonomy): Eukaryota > Metazoa > Priapulida > Priapulimorpha > Priapulimorphida > Tubiluchidae > Tubiluchus > Tubiluchus corallicola. The sequence continues at coordinate 592,849 of JAQGDQ010000002.1, forward strand.
ATGACACAGTTTCGTTGTCATTAAGTACAGACATTTGATACTAGCAACACCCTAAGTTTTAATCTTCTCAAAAATATTTCACATTTTTTGCATTTTTCTTTTTAATCAAGCACAACTGAAACATCGCACCAAACTTTGACACTTGTATATTTAATGTTTTACTTAAAAATTGTGGTAATTGAAAACCAGCAGTGTTCAAAAAATTGCAAGTTTCGTATGCAACTATACAAATTAGAGGCGGCAGCCCATTAATAATTGTGAACATTATTACCTCTTTGGTTTTTCCCTTTTTTATAGCTACTGCTTTTGTTGTTTGTAGCTCTTTAAGCAGTCGTGTATCGTCAGCCATTTCCTGAAACAACAAATTATAACAATTAAAGTTGTTAATGGAAAAATAAATTTCTTCTAAGAATGTAGACCAGCAGCATTCTGGCATTCGCCACTGGAATACGGTCAATCGGTCATGGTACTTGGTATGGTTTTTAACTTTGAAGGTAAGTACTACCACTGTAGATGACAACTACTTTGCAAGACTATCACAAAATGCTAATTGATATGTCTTACATAAGTGATGTATAAGGCTCTAAAGTCATAACTCAAACTCTGGTGTAATCTCCATCAGCACCTGTGAGGACCTATTCATAGAGTCTAGAAAAAATGTTTGTTTCCGCATGCGCACCGACTATCATTTTACGTGGGACTCATTTTTTAAAATTTATAAAAATGAAATTTTTTATTTGCCTGCCAAGTTCCGATTGTTGACCAGCTTCATGTGTTGGTAAACGCAAACTTGCAAATTGATACCCCAGTAGCTATCAGACATGGCTACAGCTATCAGTCACCATTGCAGGCTGGGCAGTGTGACTTTTTAACAAAACACTCTGATAGGGTATGTTAATACAATCACAATAAAGTAGTCTGTAAAGTCCAGACGTGAGTCGTTATTTGGGCCAATCGTGTCAAAAAGAAAACGAACTGTTTTGCCTATTCATCAATATTTAATCAGAAATTTTGATTTTGTATATAAAATCAAAAAGAAGGCTCCGAAAAAATGTGAGTCAGTCAGCATTCAAATGTTGTGGTTTCAAGCCACAGTTAAAGTAAATGTAAAAAAAGTGAGTTTAAGACTCTGTACTGCCAGGCAGCATACAATCTGACAGACACAGTTTCTTAACTAACACCTTTCAAATGACCAACAAACAGAACTTGTTGAGATCAGGGACGTAAGATACAGATTCAACTATGTTAATTCATCAGTCTAGTACAGTTAAGTTAAGCTAATGCAAATTCACTTTGCAAGTCAGTACTTACAATAAAAACCTGTAGTAAAAGTAAATAAAGAAAAAAAATAAAATAATTAAACAATAAAGTTTTATAATATTGAGAACTTACTATACTGTAATGGCAGTGTAGCAAAGGTGCACTAAGGTTTAACATACAGTAAATTTGAATAATTTGGTGACAAATGGTGGTGTTGATGGCCGAGGTGCTACAATTACATGTTTATTTATCTCATATTAATTAGATAGAAATAAATTGTTATTTTTAACAAAAATTCGATATTTAAATAAATTATTTGTGTGAAAAACTGGTGAACTCATCAAAATAAGATGTGGTAATCAGGTAGATTCATACCGACATACTTATATGACAAAAAATAAAATAAGATAAAATCCATATCTACCCAGGCCTAGAGCTGTCTGTAATATGCATCAGTGCAAACTTCAATGCTATCAGTGCAACAAAGACTGCTTTAAATATTCATTTGCACCACATTCAGTCATCCAGTGGAATAATCTACCTTCACATATTGTGCAAATCTCAGACACCACAAAGTTTAAAGCGGCAAGCATAATTACAAGTGTGACTTGATATTGGACAGTAATCGTATAAATTTTGAAGTTACGTTATTATCACACCCTCAATAACTACAGTAGGCACTGCTTACTAGACTCACTTTGGGACTGAAGTATTTTGACCCAAATTAACCGACTGAACCTATTAACCGATAAGTGTAGTATTACTGGTATAGAAGTATGTGTCTGCACTGCAAAGGTTTTAAATGAATTTTAGAAATGCCTAAATGCCTTTGTGAAGTTAAAAATTAGAAAAAATACTTTAAAATATTAATTTATATAAGCGAATTAGCAATAAATTAAAAAGTATATTTTTCTAAATCACGCAAGTCTGTTTATTCACAAAAATAATGGAAATGTGTCCAAGGTTGGATGCTTCATTTTTTGTGACAAGTTGGGTCAGAAAGTTTTCATAATGATAAAAACGTTTAAAACTGTTGTTGTATCATACGCAAATACGTGCTTGAACTGCTGGTGGAGACCATATTTCTCCGCAGGAGGCTTAGCCTGTAAGCTCCCGCTTGCCATCCTGACACACTTATTGTACTATACCTGCATCCCTGGCATAACAGCAATGGCAAACTAATTAAACTTTCTGTGAAAGATAGTCAGAGCTTCTAAAACAAACTACTAGGCAAGTGATTAAATGTTTAGCTTCCAGGAATTCTTGGGTAGCGAGATCAATGGACGGGCGGGTGGATGGGCGGGTCAAAGTAAACCATTAGGCTAGCAAATTAGCATATGCTAAATGTTCCTGCTAATAAACAAAACGGTACTTAACATGATTGTTTCTATGTATATTATAGGACAAAAGTGAACTAAGATGAAGTCTTAAAACCTTATTAGTTGCACGAAAGTGTCTTATTAAAGCTTATGAGTCAAATATGCGGAGTTATTTGAGTCAATTACCGACAGTTTTTATGTACATTTGAATAGAAGCGGCCCGTACCAGGCGTTTTTGAGTCAATTAACCGATTGAGTCTACTAACCATGAGTCTGTTAAGCGGCGCCCACTGTATCAATATTGTTACATCATACTGTAATATTATGTTTGATACACTATCGTTATCATAAAAGAATAATTGTAGTGAAGTGGGCGAGAGAAGCAAAGACACATGAACAAGATAAAAAAGGAACTGACATGTGAACAAAAAAAAACAGGGAGAAAGGTTAGATCACACACAAGAACGGAAGAAGGACGTGTTATGTAAACCAAATAGTCCTATATCCTTGCCACGCATACGTGCTGCAATAACATTTCTAAGGGATGCTGCAATATCCATTCAGATCAGATTACTGCGTGGTACCTAGCTGGCACTCTATTAGAATCCAGGTCCCGCTTGATTTTTGCTGAGCGATCGCCTATTTCGATATGATTGCTTAGCGATATAGCGCATTATAACGATCTGCTCTGCGCATACGATAGGATGGTTGATCAGCCCGAGTTTCACTTGTAGGAGAATAAGTTAATTAAATAATACTATTAATAGAATATAGAAGTCTATTAAGTTTACCATTTGTTTTTATAAAAAACAAAAAATATAATTTTTGATGCATTTGATCATATAAAATGTATTTTAATCTGAATAAATAATTAAATAACTACATACAGTATTAAGCATTTTTGTTTCCAGAAGTTTGTTCAGGCTGAAATAGCTAATTTTTCATAATAACAATTAATATTATTGCCATTATTAATAATAACTAAGCGCAGTTAGATTTTAATTACCACAGAGTAATTTAATAATAATAATAATTTCATTTACGTACCTTTGAACTATTCATACCTAATTTTTAACGTTTTTCATTTTTAGCCTCGCGTGTTGTCTGGCACAGCAGGTTGTTTACATTAAATTTTAAACGAGCCGGGGGTGGACTGAACGTATACATAACAAGTAAATTTACATTGACAGAGGCGACGAAAAAAACGTTAATACCCAAATTTTTCTTGTTAAATTTTAGTCAAGGGTGGGCTGGATGCATATTAAAATTATTATTACAGCAATTTAATTAGGTTAACAAAGACAACGGGAAAATGTGTAAGCTTTTGAGTGGATGGTATAATATTTTTATTTTACCATGAGAGCAGTGCACATCATCATGTTGCGCTAAGCTATCATATCGATTAGGTTATCGCTCGGGGAAAATCGACCGGGACCTGGATTCTAATAGTGCCACCTAGCTGACGAAGCCTGCTATTCAGTACCAGTTTCGAGTCAACCACTTACCACCAACAACCAAAATGACAGGTAAACGCAAAACCTAAATAACTTACTCCTAATACGCACCAAGCTAATTTTTGAGTAATTTCTCAAAAAATACTTGTTCCACTTCTTTCGAGAAACTTAATTACAACTACTTTTGCTTTTGCCGCTTTCTTCTCTCTACAAGAACAGAAACCTTCGCTTCTGTGGAGTTTTACGTGAGTTTTACAGATAATTCTGTAAAGTCAAGGCAAAGCAAAAAAGTAGAAAAGAATACTAAGAGACTGTAGACTGACAGTGATTTGCGCTGAACATCGAACGTTCGAGTTCGAAACGAGTTTTTTAGTTCCAATTCGATTCGAACCTAAAATCATAAATTCGAATAATTCAGCACTTCAGCCACATGTGCTCTTTATCATTAAAATGTTTGGAAAAGCAGCAATAGCACAATTTGGCTGCAGTTTCGTACAAAATTTTTAACAAACTAATAATGGTTTTACTGCGGAACAAAATCAAGTAATGTGCATGATCTTTACTAGTTGTTTGAAAACTTGTTCGAAAATATTTCAAACTCAATTCTAATTCGATTCGGATTCAAAATACTGAAATTTGGTTCAATTCGAAGTCGAAAGTCACAAATTCGATTCGGTTCGTGTAATAGGGATCTGTAGGCGCTTTGTCATTGGAACGATACCTATTTACCTGAGCATCTGTTAGCTCGAAATCAGCTTATATTCCCTGTATAGATGGGATTCCACCCAGCTTCTGTAGCTTAGGCAGTTATAATAGGTGGTTTATTTATAGGCTCACCAGTTGACTTCATCAGCTAGCTAGTCAGTATAGGTTGAAACTAAAGCTAGAGTTAAGAGAGTTTAGGCAAAACACCAAGAAAACTCAAAAGCAGGGTCGTTATCAGGGATTTGTTGTGGTTCTTATCATTGTCATTATTGTTATCATCACCATTATCAATATCAAGTGTTTATGAAGTGTATACCAAGGGAAAAATGAGTTTGACCATACTATATTGTTGAGAAGTAAAGCTATCATATATTTTGCGCCCAGATCGCAGATATAGCGTATGAACGTGTGGATGTTCCTATGGCTTGAAATTTGATTGCTCAATTATACTTTTATTTCGTTTGTACTTATTGTTTTTGGTCCCCATTATTTTGTTAATTCTTTATTATTGTATTTTAGTGAGCTTTTATATAATCAACTTTAAGTGTTGCATTCGAGATTCTCGTTGCTGGGTAATCCAAAATGGCGGCTTCCATGTATACTGGTATCTGTAGATTGTCTTCGTAAGTTTTTCTTGTTCATGGGTGTATCTCCGTCAGAACAGTGTTTCCACTAATTAGTTCTCAAGGTCTACAGTCTCGTACGCCTTTGCTCGAGAGTAGAAATCAAAGTTGGATCCAAATCAATGCCAAGATGAGAGTAGCATACTGGGCTGACCATACATCAGACGCATGTTCCAGAATATGTCGAACAACAGCTTAAAACATATAAGGCTATAAGCCTTTTTATTTGTTCGTGTGTATTCTTCGTCTACTTCTATTATTAATGTAAAAATTCCCCAGATACAACTTTTCAAAACACCTCGCTTGTAAAAATATAACTATAAGTATAAGTTCACATCCTCACCCATCTACCTCACCATTATACACATATAGCTGTATAATACCACACGTACAGCTCCATACGTTCTTGATTTAATTATACATTAAAGGAAAGGTCTACCGGATTTAAAGGAAAGTTATTGGAAGGAAGCTAAAGGAAAGGAAGGTTCACAACTTTAATTTTAATGAATTTGCTGAACAAGTTTGGGTAGAAGTGAGCACTACACGGAACTGCAAATATATAATAGAATGTATACAAAAGTCCTACTTCTAATTCAGATAACAACAGATTACTATTGAGCCTATTAGAACATACATCAAAATATGCAAAATTCAACTTGTTGATTATGGATGATTTTAATTTTGCAAGACTGATAGTTGAACATTGGTGCTCAGTGACTCTGTTTGATTTGTGTGACACATCTATAGAATCACAATTTATAAATGTTGTGTACAATAATTTGCTCTACCAACATGTGTTATGTAATACCCGATATAGACGAGGTCAATCTCCCAGCTGCCTAGATCTTGTTTTCAGCAACAATCCAGAATTAATTTATGAGGTTAAAACACTTGTGCCATTAGGAAAGAGTGACCATTGTATGATAAACTTTTTTGTGTGTGCCAAACAGCATGGACTTAAAGCTCAAACAGGCAAACTAAACTATTTTAAAGCAAATTATGAACTTATACACAAACACTTGGCTCGCATCAGCTGGTCCACTTTATTACAAGATAACTCTGTAGAAAAAGCTTGGAGCGTCTTTGCATCTAAATATCATGAGAGTATAAAAACCAACACTCCTGTTAACAAGTCAAGTACAACTGGCAAGTTTGAACCTGCTTGGATCACTAAACAGTTATTAGCAGCAATCAAACTGAAAAAAGCTAAGTGGCGAATTTATGAAGTAAAGAAGGATGCTGAAAGTTATCAACGTTATGTGCAACAAAGAAACTGAACAACTCAGATCGTGCGCAATGCAAAGAAGAATTGTGAGAGAACCTTGGTTGAGTGTGTACGAGAAAGACCAAAGCAATTCTGGGCATATGTAAATCAGAATCTAAATAAACGGGATATAGTTCCAACACTGAATAACAATGGTGTAGAAATCAGCAAGGATTTTGATAAGGCAGAGCTTTTAAATCAGTATTTTGCAAGTGTGTTTACTGATGAGGAAGAAGTTAATGTACGATTTGCCAGCCGAACAGAAAACTGTAAGTCATATAAGCATTGCTGCGATGTCCTCAACAATTTCTTTGAGGGGGATTTTATGCATTCAGCAGTCAGTCGCTTTAAATGATACACTTATACTATTTACAATAGTGAAAAACCTAGCCATCTAGGCTTAGTGGATTGACTGTTTATACCAATTTTAAACACGTTATAAACTGTGTCACAATATAATGTAAATAAACTGCAAAATGGCTGCTTGTGCACCTTGCAAAGCTCTCAGCTACTTCCTCTAACCTAGT